>CM067168.1:17993719-18048719 GCA_034093135.1 Erigeron breviscapus
TAATACCGGTTTTCGTGAAGTAAAACGAGCAGAATTTCGAGTTGAAAAATGATGAATAAGTGTACTAATATCGGTTTTGGTGTAAACCAGATATTTTTAGGATATAAATTCGAAAATAAAATTTTCACTAAAGTGAAAACCGGTAGAAACCGGAGAAAACTGGTAAGAAACCCGGTAGGAATACCGGTAATGATACTGAATGAAAGCTGGTATTACAACAGAAATTCAAAGGAAATGAAAACCGGTATTCAGAACAGAAAGCTAAAAAATCAAATTTAAGCCATTTGGTTTAGAATTAGGATTTGAAACTTTTCAAGGATGATTATGGGAAGGTAATGAGTGGATTAATGATAAAATTGAAGAAACTTTAACATGTTTAGAGGGTAAAGATTGGAACTTTCGATAAAACGATTAAAAACACAATTTAGCACAAATATGAACAAAATCAAGCCATGATATGGATATGGATCTTTCACCAAGGTGATTTCGCTCTGATACCAAATGTAAACTATTCTAAATCGTGTATAAGGTTTAAATGTGTGAGAGAGAAAGTGAGAGAAAGTATGAAAATATAGAAAATATATTATGAAGGCTAAACTAATACATGAGGTGAGGAGGGGTTTATATAGGCACATATATTTTACT
Source organism: Erigeron breviscapus (assembly GCA_034093135.1). Taxonomy (NCBI): domain Eukaryota; kingdom Viridiplantae; phylum Streptophyta; class Magnoliopsida; order Asterales; family Asteraceae; genus Erigeron; species Erigeron breviscapus. Next base: position 17,994,365 of record CM067168.1, read on the forward strand.
AAACCCCCTCCTTAATTACATCCAAGTCCTTCCCTAATTACAATGCAAACCCTTCCATACTTAAATAAGGACAAAACTATTATAGAAATACAAAACGTGCACTAACTAATTATTTATGCTAACAACTTACCTCCTAATTAAAAATAAAACATGGAGGGGTATAATTGTAATTTACACTAAAAAAAAACTATCTCCATCCATTTCTCTTCTCCTTCCTCCTGACCACTACCATCATATCCGACCGCCACCACCACCGTCAACACATACAGACACACACAAAATTGCTTTCTCTCTCTCTTTCTCTTTCTCTCTCTCTCTCTCTCTCTCTCTCGCATGCATTCTTTTCTCTGATGACTCTCTCATCCTACAGCGACGACAACCACCACTATCATCTGCATATCTACCTCAAACCACTAGCAGCAACAACAAATGGATGATGATATTTTAGATATTATTAGAGTGAGATTTTATGTAGTTTATGTTTTTTATATAAAAAAATAGATATGTAAACAATTTTTATCCATGATTTTAGTTTTTTCTACTATTTTTCTTTTTTCATATGATAAGAAGTTTTATCCTTGGTTGTTGTTGTTTAAAATTTCTTTAAAGAGTTTTGCCTACAAAGTGTTTGATGAAATGTCTAAACCAAAGTATGATAATATAATTAAAACTCCTTTATGATACTAAATCAAATTTGATTATATATGTATTTACTGATTATACAGTCAATCATACTTGATTGTACATAGATCTATTATGACATTTGAATTTGTTGACTTTTATTAGCTATTTAAATGACTTTGTTGTTTGATACAATATTGCCTATAAGTTATTTGATGAAATGTCTAAACCAAAGTTTCTCATATATGATTTATAATCAACTCACATTTGATTGAGTATTGCATGCAAGGTGTTTGATGGAATGTCTAAACCAAAGTTTGATAATATAATTAAAACTCCTTTATGATTCTGAATAAAATCAAATTTGATTGGGTAAACCAATCAAACTTGATTGATCAAGACAAACACATATGATACAAAATATAACAGATTCAAGCATACAATCAAATCGATTGTGTATAGGTTTGTTGATATAAATTTCATTTGTTTGTGTAAATGTGTGAATAAAATCAAATTTCATTTTGTATATCTTTTTGAAACTGTATGTATACAATCAAATTTGATTGTGTATACGTTTGTTGATATAACAATCAAATTTGATTGTGTATACGTTTGTTGATATAAAGTTCATTTGTTTGTGTAAATGTATGAATAAAATCAAATGTGATTATGTATAGCTTTTTGAAAATGTACGTATAAAATCAAATTTGTTTGTGTATAGGTTTGTTGATATAAGAATTTCATTTGTTCGTGTAAATATATGTTTAAAATCAAATTTGATTTTGTATAACTTTTAGAAACTTTACGTATACAATCAAATTTGATTGTGTATATGTTTGTTGATATATACTCCATTTGTTTGTGTAAATGTATAAATAAAATCAAATTTGATGTTGTATAGCTTTTTGAAACTATATGTATACAATCAAATTTGATTGTGTATAGGTTTGTTGATATAAACTTCATTAGTTTGTGTAAATGTATGAATAAAATCAAATTTGATTTAGTATTAAATCAAAATTTTCAAATTTGTATTATTCTGTATTCAATCAAATTTGATTGTATATGGAATTGAAGAATATGCAAAACATGTGATATGTGATACTGTATTCAATCAAATTTGATTATGTATTGAATCCAAATTTTGAAATGTGTATTATTTCGTTTTCAATCAAATTTGATTTTATTAGAATCGAAGAAATATCCGATACATGTTATATGTGATTCTGTACTAAATCAGAATTGATTTAGTATTAAATCCAAATTTACAAATTTGTATTATTTTTGTTTGAAACATGTTTGATTTACTAATATGGAATTGAATAATATGCAAAATATGTGATGTGATTTTGTCCTCAATCAAATTTGATTGTATATGGAAGTGAAGAATATGCAAAACAAGTCATATGTGATACCGTATTCAATCAAATTTGATTATGTATTGAATCCAAATTTTGAAATGTGTATTATTCTGTTTTCAATCAAATTTGATTGTTCAAGCCAATCAAACAATCAAATATATGGCTTTTATCCAAATTTGATTGTGTACACAAACAATCAAATTTCGTATTCAATCTAATATGATTGTATCGTAAATTACGACGGTCACAAATCATTTCATATCCCGCATCAACCCTACCATCTTCTAGTGCGTTGACCGAAGGTCTCGTTGTCATGATTTCCCCTCCGAATCAAATTTGATTTTGCATGTCCCTCCCCTACGATAACAAGCTCTAGGGTTTAGGGTTTGAAGGTCGAGGGTTAGCCTTCAAACCCTAAACCATAGAGCGGTGGCCGAAGGCCCCGTTGTCATGATTCCCCCTCCGAATCAAATTTGATTTTGCACGTCCCTCCCCCCGAAAGGGTGCCCTTTTTAAGGTTTTAGAATGTGTCCCTCCCCCAAAAGGGTGTCCTTTTAGGGTTTTAGAATGCGTCCTCTCCCCACCCAGAGGGTGCCCCTTTTTAGGGTTTTAGAATGAGTCCTTCCCCAACGATAACAAGCTCTAGGGTTTAGGGTTTGAAGGTCGAGGGTTAGCCGGCTAACCCTCGCCTTCAAACCCTAAACCCTAGAGCGGTGGTCGAAGGCCCCGTTGTCATGATTCCCCTCTGAATCAAATTTGATTTTGCACGTCCCTCCCCTACTACATCCCGTTCTAGGGTTTAGGGTTTGAAGGCCGAGGGTTAGCCGGCTAACCCTCGGGCCTTCAAAACCTAAACCCTAGAGTGGGAACCCTCATCCTTTTTAGGGTTTTAGAATGCGTCCCTCCCCCCAAAAGGGTGCCCTTTTAGGGTTTTAGAATGCGTCCCTTCCCCGACGATAACAAGCTCTAGGGTTTAGGGTTTGAAGGTCGAGGGTTAGCCGCTAACCCTCGGGCTTCAAACCCTAAACCCTAGAGCGGTGGTCGAAGGCCCCGTTGTCATGACTCCCCCTCCGAATCAAATTTGATTTTGCACGTCCCTCCCCTCATCATGAAATTGTTTTTCTACAGCAAAAAACATTTGTTAGATATTTGAAAGATAATAAATATCGTGCTGCTTTCGTTGTTGCAAACCTTTTTGCTACTCAAATGAAAATGAAGTGGCATACAAAGTCAAATTTTGTTGATTGTGGCGTATTTGCCATGCTCCACATGGAGTTTATATCAACAAACCTATACACAATCAAATTTGATTGTATACATACAGTAAAAACTGTACAAAATCAAATTTGATTTTATTCATACATTACACAAACAAATGGAATTTATATCATCAAACCTATACACAATCAAATTTGATTGTATACATACAGTGTCAAAAAGCTATACAAAATCAAATTTGATTTTATTCATACATTTACACAAACAAATGGAGTTTATATTATCAAACTTATACACAATCAAATTTGATTGTATACATACAGTTTCAAAAAGCCATACAAAATCAAATTTGATTTTAGTCATACATTTACAAATTTGATTTTATTCATACATTTACACAAACAAATGGAGTTTATATCATCAAACCTATACACAATCAAATTTGATTGTATACATCCAGTGTCAAAAAGCCATACAAAATCAAATTTGATTTTATTCATACATTACACAAACAAATGGAGTTATATCAACAAACGTATATACAATCAAATTTGATTGTATACATACAATTTCAAAAAGCTATACAAAATCAAATTTGATTTTATTCATACATTATATTCAAATAACTAGGTAGAAATATCAACAAACCTATACACAATCAAATTTGATTGTATACATACAGTAAAAACTGTACAAAATCAAATTTGATTTTATTCATACATTTACAAATTTGATAGTAAATAGGTTTGATTTTATATAGGTTTGATAGGTTTGATTTTATTTTGTATATAGGTTTGATTTTATTTTGTATCTAGGTTTGATTCTATCAAGTTTGATAACAAAATCAAATATGATTCTGAATCAGATTGATTGTATATAGGTTTGATTTTATTTTGTATAACATTTACAAATTTGATTTTATTCATACATTTACAAATTTGATTTTATTTATACATTACACAAACAAATGGAGTTATATCAACAAACCTATATACAATCAAATTTGATTGTATACATACAATTTCAAAAAGCTATACAAAATCAAATTTGATTTTATTCATACATTACACAAACAAATGAGGTTTATATCAACAAACCTTTACACAATCATATTTGATTGTATACATACGTTTCAAAAAGCTATACAAAATCAAATATGATTTAATTCATACATTTACACAAACAAATGGAGTTTATATCAACAAACCTATACACAATCAAATTTGATTGTATACATACAGTTTCAAAAAGCCATACAAAATCAAATTTGATTTTATTCATACATTACACAAACAAATGGAATTTATATCATCAAACCTATACACAATCAAATTTGATTGTATACATACAATTTCAAAAAGCTATACAAAATCAAATTTGATTTTATTCATACATTTACACAAACAAATGGAGTTTATATCAACAAACCTATACACAATCAAATTTGATTCATAATCATAAAGGTGATTAAATGATATTATCAGACTTTGGTTTAGACATTTCATCAAACACCTTGTATGCAATACTCAATTAAATGTGTTTTGATACTAAATCATATATATGAAACATTGGTTTAGACATTTCATCAAACACCTTGTATGCAATATTGTACCAAACAACAAATTCAATAAAAAAACTAATAAAATTTAACAAATTCAAATGTTAGAATAGATCTAATCACATGTTATCTAATTACATTTGATTATCACATGAGAAATTTCGAATTTACAAAACAAAAAGCCATATATTCGTATTCAATACATTCTTCATTGCTATTAACATCTTCAAGAAGGTCTTTGACCTTGGTACGATCCACCTGGGTTCGAGTCTCACTTCTCACATTTGTGGGGGTGAATTAATAGGAGTTTTTCGAGAGTCCTGGTTTTCAGGAATACATGTAATTTAAGAGTAGGATAAAATGCCGTTAAAAAAAAAGATCCATTGACGATGATTGATGGAGATGGTGACGACAGAGGCAATGATGGTTGTGCCATTTCGATTGGAACGTGGTGATGACCTGAACACGATGGTGGTAGTGGTGGTGGTGGTAATGGTGTTGTTGCTGGTGGTGATTTTCCAAAAAGAGAGAGTAGACCATTGATCGGTTTTGATCCAAGGGCTGAGATGTGGCCCTTGGATCTCACCAATTTTTAAAGTTTCTTTGGATTACAAATACTCGGTATATTTTAAATGCATATTTTTATAAATTTAGAAACTTAAATTATCTTTTTAACTCACATAATATTAATTTTATTCTTAATTATTTTTACTTCTATTGATGATATCAATGAAATCTAAAGATAATCTACTTTTAAACTTTGATAATCTACTTTTTAAAATGGATAAATAAAATAAACAAAAATATATAGGCAAATGTATAAAATTGGACCAAAACAAGAGTTAAAAAAAAATACTAGATATAGACTAGCTTTTTTTTTTGAAAGGTGTGGATCATTTGCTCGCAACAGGGGATCTAGCTTACGTTGTCTTAATCGGGACTCGAGTTCAACCCAAAAATATTATATAAGGTTTTATCACACATCATTATAATTTTAACAATAATAAATCAACAAATAGATAGATACAAAATATTCGTGCATATTATATTAAATTATATTATTTTCTTAAAGATAAACATAGGATTTATGATCTTTGTTATAGCCATACAAAGAGAAATTAGTTATGGTTGTTCAAGTTACAAGTTCATTTAGTTATTTATGTTTGTTTATAAGTGTAGGACTGAAAGTGAATAAAAGGAGAAGATGCAAGGGTCTTTCCTGGACAAATCAAGTTGAGAAAGAAATGAAAGAAACAAGAAGATGAGGGGCTGTTGTGAAACATGAAGATATATATATACTCACTTATATCAGTTTTAGGGTTAATAATTCACTTATATTTTTCTGTATCTATATTCGATCAAGATTGTCTCTCTTAAATATATATTCATAATCTGTATCTATATATATCATATCGATATATATAATCTTCTGTATATAATCATCATATTGATGATTATTGTTCGATCTGGTTGTAATAACTTTTCTTATATTTCATCTTAATAATAATAATTTCTGGTGATTATTCTGATAAATATGGTTGATATTGAAGGTTTTACATGGTATCAGAGACTTCACCGTTGTATCGGTGATTATTGGTTGATTATTATTCAGATCTAATTGGATTTAGGGCGTATTCCGATCGCGGAACCCTAAATTTCAACTTTTGGGTTTTTTCGAAGATATATTAGGGTTTCGTCTTGAAATCCATCTCTTATTCTTTCCGCTGCAATTTCTGGTGTTATTTGCCCTAATTCCTCTTGACTAAGTGAATCAAGAGATATTTAGGGTTAGGGTTTCATATTTTCTGATCCTGATTATGCTCTTGACTAAGTGAATCAAGAGATAATTAGGGTTCTTCTACCTTCGGCTCATAGCACTGTATTGTATTCTCATTCTCTTTCTCTTTTATTATCTGTTTTTAATCTGCTTATAGTTTCTTCTCAAATTCAAATTTTTATATATATTTTATATATATATATATATCAAATTTTTCTTTATCTTTATTCTCATAAAAACAATAGTGTTAATACTTGACCTGCCTTCATACGAGAGGTTAGGAATCCTGTCACTGACACTGTTGAGAGATTAAGATATATCTTCTGCACAATTTTTCATTTGAGAAGGAATTATTTGTTGATTTCTTTGTTTATTTGTTGTTCTTTTCTTGTTGTCTAAATTGTTGATCGGCTTACTTGATTTTCTGGTTTATGTGTTCTTTCTGCATATTTGTTTGATTGTTTATGTGATATTCTGTGTATTACTTGATTGATTCTGTCTCTGCTTTGTAATTAAAACTGTTTAAAATGGTTAACACTCCACCTGGTTCTGTTCATACTGGTAATACTCCTCCTCACTCTGTGCATAATGAAGAATCTCATAATGAATCTGAATTTGAATTTACAAAGATAAGTAAATTGGATTTTGGTGACCCTCTCTATTTGCATGCTAGTGATACTCAAAGTACTCCTCTTATTGGTTTTAAACTGCTTGGAACTGATAATTATAAAGTTTGGTCATGTGCTATGGAACTTGCATTACAAACTAAGAATAAACTTGGATTCATTGATGGTACTTGTGTTAAAAATACTGATAATGCTGTTTTAGCTAGTCAATGGGATAGATGTAATGCAGTTGTTCTTAATTGGATTCTTGGATGTGTTTCACAAGATCTTTATCTAGGTCAAATTTTTTCAAAAAATGCAACTACTGTTTGGCAAGAATTAAAAGAAACTTATGATAAAATTGATGGTTCTGTTGTGTTTAATCTTCATCATAAGATAAATTCTTTATCTCAAAGTGGTAGCAGTCTGTCTGATTATTATCATAGACTTACATCTTTGTGGAAACAATTTGATGCTATTGTTAAATTGCCTGCTTGTAGTTGTGATGCTGCTATAGATATTCAAAGTCATACTGATTTAATGAGACTTATGCAGATTTTAATGGGATTGGATGATACATATATGTCTGTTAGAAGTAATATTTTAACTAGAGATCCTTTACCTTCTGTGAAAACTGCTTTTGCAATTATATCTAGAGAAGAGTCTCATAGAGGTGGTTTGTCTGATAAATCTGTGAATGGTAATGCTCATGCCTTTGTTGCTAGAAGTAATTTCAACAGGAATAATACTAAGAATACTGGATATAATAGAACTGTTGATAATAATTTTGAGTCTAGAAGGACTTTTGATAATAATTCTAGGACAATTAGACCACCTAATCCAAATTTGAATTGTACTCATTGTCATAAAATTGGTCATACAATTGAAAGATGTTTTCAACTTGCTAATAAAAGGAACAATCAGTTTGGTAATAAGATTGTTAATAACAATTCAAGTGTGCATTCTCAAGTAACTGCTGCTGCATCTACTTCTGCTTCTGCTTCTAATAGTGTTCCTACTTTGTCTCATGATCAAATTTCTAAACTGCTTTCTTTGCTTGAGTGCAAGTCTTCTGCTTCTCCTTCTGTGCCTGCTTCTTCTGGTATGCATGCTAATATGGCAGGTACAAGTTTATGGAATAATCCTTTCTTTAATTTTAATAGTTTTCTATATGCAAAAATCCTTAAGTGGATTTTGGATTCTGGTGCAAATCAACACATGTGTTATTCTGAGGAAAATTTGTCTAATCTTGTTGATATTAGTGATTTACAACTTAAGATTGGTCATCCTAATGGTACCTCTGCTCTAGTTAAGAAAATTGGTAACTTACATCTTAAAAATGGTGTTATTTTGTTTGATGTTTTGGTTGTACCAGACTATTGTGTTAACTTGATTTCTGTGCATAAACTCACTAGAGATAACAAGGTGTTTGTGGGTTTTGATGAAACTAATTGTTATATTCAGGATTTAACTCAAAAGAAGTTGTTGGGGACTGGTAGTGAGGAAGGTGGTTTATATGTGTATGATGATTTGCCTGTTTGTTCTAATGTGGTATGCAACTCTGCTTCTATGCCTTCTGAATCTAAATTGTTATGGCACATGAGACTTGGCCACCCTGCAGAGCAAGCCTTGTCTGTTTTTCATAAAAAACTTGCTCTGCATAATGGGTCTATTGGTCCTTGTGAAGTTTGTCATAAGGCTAAACAGACCAGGGTTCCTTTCCCTTTAAGTGAACATAAGTCAAATTCTTTTGGTGATTTAATTCATACTGATGTTTGGGGTCCATATAAAGTAACAACTAGAGAAGGTTTCAAGTATCTTTTAACTATAGTTGATGATTTCACTAGAGCAGTGTGGACTTTCTTAATGAAATCCAAATCTGAAGTTTATGATTACTTGTTTCAATTCATACACTTGGTTAAAACTCAGTTTGATGCAAAGGTCAAAATAGTTAGAAGTGATAATGGGTCAGAATTTGTGAACCATAAAACTCATAATTTGTTCACTAATGAGGGAATTATACATCAGACTTCTATGGCCTATACCCCTCAACAGAATGGTATTGCTGAAAGGAAACATAGACACCTTTTGAATGTTGCTAGGTCTCTTATGTTTCAGGGGGGAATTCCTTTATCTTTCTGGAGTGATTGTGTGTTATGTGCTACTTATTTGATCAATAGAACTCCTTCCTCTGTGTTACTTGGCAAGACTCCTTATGAGAAAGTTTTTGGTTTTGAACCATCTTTAAAACATCTTAAAGTTTTTGGATGTTTATGTTTTGCTACTGTTTTAAATAATAGTGACAAATTTTCTTCTAAAGCTGAAAAATGTGTTTTCATGGGATATTCTAATAACAAAAAAGGCTATAAACTTTATAGTTTAGAAAAAAGGTCTTTTGGTTATTCAAGAGATGTTAAGTTTTATGAACATATTTTTCCTTTCAAAATGATTTCTGACAAACATGAAGTTATTCAAAACATTACTACTGATTTAGATCAATCAAATTTCTTTAATTCTTTTGATGAGGAGATTGTTGAGTTTCAAAATCCCAATGATGAAGAGGAAGACCCAAGTCATGATTCTAAAGATGAGGGTAGTCCTTTCACTAGTAGTAGTCCATTTGGAGAAACTAGAGTTGATGATCTAAATACTGGCAGTCCACTTATGACTACCAGTGATGATCAAACTTCTCTTGGTAGTACCTTTGAGACTACTAGTTCAGTTGAGAAGACTGAAACTTCTTTAGAAAGTATGAATGATAATATAAATACTGAGGGTCATTCTAATGAAACTCAACAAAACCTCAAAAGGTCTGACAGAATTTCCAAATTACCACACAGACTTAAAGATTTTCAAATAGAGGGTAAAGTGAAGTATCCTTTAAAAAAAGTGGTTAATTATTCTAAATTGTCTTCTGAACTTTTCTGTTTTTCAACCAATTTAAATAAAAGTGTTGAACCTACTTCTTATAAAGAAGATATGACTGATTCAAATTGGGTTAATGCAATGAATGAGGAGATGGAGGCTTTAAATAGAAATAACACATGGACTTTAACTACTCTTCCTCCTGGTAGGGAACCTATTGGGTGTAAATGGATATATAAGATTAAATATAAATCTAATGGAGAGATTGAGAGGTATAAAGCTAGGCTTGTTGCTAAAGGTTTTAGTCAAAAGGCTGGAATTGACTTTGATGAAACTTTTTCACCAGTTGTGAAAATGGTGACTATTAGATGTTTGCTTGCTATTGCTGTTGCTAATAATTGGCCTTTATATCAGTTAGATGTTAATAATGCTTTCTTGTATGGTGATTTGAAAGAAGATGTTTATATGAAATTGCCTCAAGGATTTTTTCAAGAGAATAACAGTCTTGTTTGCAAATTGAATAAATCCTTATATGGTTTGAAACAAGCACCTAGACAATGGAACTTGAAACTTTGTAATGCTTTAATAGAATTTGGTTTTGTTCAAAGCAAGTCAGATTATTCCTTGTTTACAAAAGGTTCAAATGATAGTTTTGTTGCTTTGTTGGTTTATGTAGATGATATTGTTGTTACTGGAAGTGATAAAAAAGAGATAGAAAGGTTAAAATTGTTTATGAATAACAAGTTTAGAATAAAAGATTTAGGAAAACTCAAGTACTTCTTGGGTATTGAGGTCTTAGAAACTGAAAGTGGTTTGTGTTTGTCTCAAAGGAAGTATTGTTTAGAATTGTTGAATGAATGTGGCATGCTTGGATGCAAACCTATGCATACACCTTTAGAAATGAACTTTACTTTTAAACCTGGTGGATCAAAGGCTCTTGAGAATATTACAAATTATCAAAGACTTGTTGGAAAGTTAAAATTGTTTATGAATAACAAGTTTAGAATAAAAGATTTAGGAAAACTCAAGTACTTCTTGGGTATTGAGGTCTTAGAAACTGAAAGTGGTTTGTGTTTGTCTCAAAGGAAGTATTGTTTAGAATTGTTGAATGAATGTGGCATGCTTGGATGCAAACCTATGCATACACCTTTAGAAATGAACTTTACTTTTAAACCTGGTGGATCAAAGGCTCTTGAGAATATTACAAATTATCAAAGACTTGTTGGAAAGTTAATATATTTGACATTAACTAGACCAGATATCAGTTATGCTGTTCAGTGTCTTTCTCAATTTATGCATGCTCCAACACAAGAGCATTTTAATACAGGTTTGAGAGTTTTGAGATATCTTAAGCAAGCTCCAGGTATGGGTTTACATATTCAGAAAAGCAATAATCTTAGTTATTTATGTTTGTTTATAAGTGTAGGACTGAAAGTGAATAAAAGGAGAAGATGCAAGGGTCTTTCCTGGACAAATCAAGTTGAGAAAGAAATGAAAGAAACAAGAAGATGAGGGGCTGTTGTGAAACATGAAGATATATATATACTCACTTATATCAGTTTTAGGGTTAATAATTCACTTATATTTTTCTGTATCTATATTCGATCAAGATTGTCTCTCTTAAATATATATTCATAATCTGTATCTATATATATCATATCGATATATATAATCTTCTGTATATAATCATCATATTGATGATTATTGTTCGATCTGGTTGTAATAACTTTTCTTATATTTCATCTTAATAATAATAATTTCTGGTGATTATTCTGATAAATCTGGTTGATATTGAAGTTTCTTACAATGGTGTATAGTAAATTATAACTTAGATAAAAAAGACTCTCACATCTTAATTTTTTTAATATTTTTACAATTTCACTTTGTATATTTTTTTCAAAATATATTAGAAAGTTCAGATATCAATGGTTTTTAATCCAAATTAAATTCTATGAAATCATCATATTCGCTTTCTCTTGATAAAATTATCAAATACCACATGCTAAAACTGATGAACTTTGTCAGTTAGTGTTGTGTTGGGCTTTAGCTCTATTTGGGTCATTTCCATAACTACTAGAAACCAGACTTATTTGACCCAGTTTTCAAGTTAGTAGACCGATTCTCAAGTTAGTCCAAATATACATGACCCATGTCAGAAATTTTACCCACCTTTATTGGCCTTTCTATCTGTCGTTTAATCTCGTTAGAAATTATACCCCATCCATGACTTCATGTGATGTCGTCAACTGATAAACTTTGTCAGTTAGTGTTGTGATACATTGTAGTAGGTACTATAGTAGTACACGAACACGTGAGTTGATTGTCAAGTTTGAGTACAAAAAGAAAACTTCAGACTTGAGACTTGTCGAGTTCGTGACAAAAAGCAAATCTGAGACATTCAGCAAGTTAAGTACGAATTTATAACTATACAAGTATAACTTTTATAGGTTAAGTGCCCGTAAATGGGTCAAACAATAGCTCAAAGACTATAGTATATCGATTTTAGATAGATATATTGTGTGTATCCAACATTTAAAATTTGTTATGTATATATGGAACTGGTGATGTACAATTGGAAATGACACCTTACATGGATATTAAGGTCCACATATATCCGGATCCACAAAATAATAAATTTTAAAATTATGATACACACAATAAATCAATCTAACTTGATTATTTAGATACTACATACTTTGAGTTTGGCACATTGTCAAACACTTTACCCAATTTTTATTAGGTTTTTGTAGCCGTGTATGTAACATATAAATGTTAATTCAAACTAATCAGAATTCTTTTTGAGTTATATTTTCTAACATTCAATTCAATCTCACCCAAATCAAACTTAGTAGCAAGTCAAATTGAGCTTACTTACCTGAGTATGATGTATATTCATTTTGCTTTTGAGCTATCCAATTTCTCCAACTGAATTTGAAGTTTTTTAAAGCCGAGCTCAAACTTAAATGAAAAATGACTGTCAAGCTACTAACTTCAAACTAGCTAGACCAAAAGTGATCAAGTCGAGCTCCTAGAATTAAGCAAAGTTTTGAGTTTCTCCTAGAATTAAGATCGGACTTGTGGTCAGGCTGGCAAATGGATTTTGAAGACCGTACCATGATAATTCGAGTAGGCCTTCAATACACATTGTAGTTGGTAGTATAGTAGTACACTTGAGTTGATTGTCGAGTTTGAGTACAAAAAGAAAACTTCAGACTTGAGACTTGTCGAGTTCGTGACAAAAAGCAAATCTGAGACATTCAGCAAGTTAAGTACGAATTTATAATTATAAAAGTATGACTTTTATAGGTTAACTTGTATGAATTTATAATTATAAAAGTATGACTTTTATAGGTTAAATAGGTCAAAGTATAGCTCAAACACTAGTATAGATCGGAACTTTATATATGTTGTACATGTGTAACAACTTTTAAATTTTAGTATTTTACTAGACCTATGCCCGCGTAATGCGGCGGCGGTGGGGTAGTGATGGCGGAGGTGATAGTGACGGTGGTGGGGGCGACAGTGGGGACGGTGATGGGGGCGACGATGGTGGTGAATGTAAAAGTAATTGATGTTAAATGTGGTATTGTAGTTATTTTAAGTGTTGGGGGATCTATACTGTAAATTATTTCATTAAGGGTATTATAGGTATATTAGATGGAGATGTTTAAATTAGTGAATAAAGGAGAAGGGTATTTTTGGTTTTTCAAAGGCAGAAAGTTTAAAGATAAAAATGGGTGGTTTGTTTTATTAGATAAATACTAGTCCTAATACCCGTATGATGTACGGTAGCTATATAGATTGTATCATAAAGAATTCGAATATGCCTCATACATGATTCGTGAGTATGAAATAAATTCAGGTTAAAGTAAATCGATGATCGAAGCTAAATTATAATAAACAGTAATGATAAATATAATATATGTTTAGTTAGAGTTTTGGATTTACCTTAAATTTTACAATCACATCAAAATCGGAACTTGTAAGCATAATGGATGACGGCAAATAGCTTGTGATTTCGGATCGTAAACTCAAAATTTTGAAGTATTCATGTTAATAACTTATTATAAGTGATATAAGTAATAGGAGTTAAAGAATTGAGAAAGAAAAAAAGACAATTTATTAATGAGAAAACGATCAATCAAATAAGGTTATAATGTTTTTTGTATTAAAAACCAAGAGTTAGAGTTTAATTCTAAGTCTAATAAGAAAATTGAATTTATATACAATTAAAAAAGCTAATTTAATAAAATAAATAAATTAAAAGGACACGTGTCGATCAAGGATTACGCCACGTGTCGTTTCAAGAACATCTCAATCTTGTTTTAGTTTATTGGTAGATTAATTATATTTATAGACACTATATGTTGAATACAAAGAATTAGTTTAAAGAACAGTAAAGTAATGAATCAAAAGTGATTTAAATTTTAACTTAGATGAAGATATGGTAAGAATGAATTGAAATCCCACTCCAATACAAATTAATTTATATTTGGATAGATAGATTGTACGTTTATATTTAAAATTATTATTAATTGATATTAGTTAATATATAATCTAATCAATCGAACTATATTGTTAAATAAAAGAAATATTGTTAAAGCTATTATTCTATTTTAAAATATATATAATATTATTTTTAATTAAATTTAAATAGGTTTTTTTTAAGATATGATTAAAAGGACACTTGTCGATTTAATATAGAGCCACATGTTGATTAAAGGATATTACAATCCTGTTTTAGTTTATTGGTAGATAGATAAATTTTATAAAGTAAAATATGTTTTAAACTGGACATGGGACCATATATATACAACCTATATACGAAATTATATATGAATCCATAAAATAATATTTTTTTTAAAAATAGATACACACAATAAAGCGTTACATATTCTCTAGCACTTAACCCAATTTTTATTAGGTTTTTGACGTAAATGGGTCGATCCGTATATGGTTGTTTCTTTAAAAAAAAGGTTTCTTGTCTAGCTGTTAGCCTGTTAGTTTGGGATTGGAAAACTTTCAAATATTAATGTGTCATTAATTTTGAACAAATAGGAGTTAATATAGTTAAAAAATAAGGGGCTTAAGATGATTGTCGGTTTGACTTGAAACATTTAGCTCTTAAAAAAATTCTTTAAGCTAAAGTAACACTTGATCTTGTTTTTTACTACGTAATATTTTTTATATCTTCGTAGTCCAACACCTACACGTGCATAGCACGTGATCCTAGGAGCCTTATTCTATGTTTATATAGAACGAGAATTTTACCCGCGTGTTGCCGCGGAAAACGATAATTATCATATTTAACACTATATATGGTTGCTTCGTTACGGACCAGGGTAAAAAGTCTAATTGTTTTAGACTTTCAGTTGCTTCTCTAATTACCAGGGCAAAAGAGAGTGTAACTTTTCTCTTTTAAAAGGGTTTTGTAGTTACTTGTCTAATTACGGGGGCAAAAACTATAATTATTTTTCTCTTTTAAAAGAGTTTTTGTATGCAAAAAATTAGACTAAAGTGATAAAACCTAAAAGTTAAGTGGTAAAAATAAAAAACTCTAAAAGTATACAATCGTAAAAAAAAAAAAAAAAAAAAGAAGAGTGTAATTGTTTTAGACTTTTAGTTACTTGTCTAATTAGCGGGGCAAAAATATAATAATTTTTCTCTTTTAAAAGAGTTTTTGTATGCAAAAAGTTAGACTAAAGTGATAAAACCTAAAAGTTAAGTGGTAAAAATAAAAAACTCTAAAAGTATACAATCGTAAAAAAAAAAAAAAAAACAAAAAGACAAAATAGGAATAAGACGAAATAGCTGACGTCATGATGACGTCAGCAGCCGCTACTGTTCCTAAGGGGGACGGTAATTGTATTATATAATATTTCAGTTCATTGCATTTTTGGTCCTTATTTCAGAAACCTTTTGCAAATTTGGTACAAATTAACGGTGGTTGTTAAATAAAGCCGTTAAGTGCTGTTAGAATTAAAAATGGTGTTTAATTGTAAATTTAGAAAAGTGTAAGGGTATTTGTGTCAATAGTGTTAGTCAAAAAGTTTGTCCTGTTAACACAATTTATTTCTTTTATTGCTTTTATATCCATTTCTTTTATTAAAAAAAAAAGAAAAAGAATTTTTTTCTGCAAACTTCCCTCTTCGATTCCGTCGTGATTTGTCAAATTGATCTGAAAAACATCAGGTTTTGTTCGTGTTCTGATTCCGGTCATATTCATATTTTAAGTTTTTCGATTCATCGAGATTCGTTAACAGTTACTTTTTCGGGAATTTCCGACAAAGTTTTTTGACAGAATAATAGGCTAGGGATTGTGCGGATGCAAACCTGAGCATTTTGGTACCGGTTTCGTGTTTTAATTCGTAAAAACAAAGGAGAAATCGCAAATTTAAGTTTTCCGGCAAATTGCCATATTTTCCGGCGATGGTTTCTGAAGTTCATTTTGGTCCGGGTTTGTGCGCGGTGGAATTCTGAGTCGATTGGTATCAGTTTTGAGTTTTTACTCGAAGAGAAGGGAGAAATCGTTAATTTCGTTTTCCCGACGCGTTTTAAATTTTCCGGCGAACTGTTGAACATTCCGGCCGCCATTGTTTCTTACATTTAGCGAGCTAAACTACAAAACTTTCATTTATAGAGCTCGTAAATTCTTATAGATTTTTACAAAAAAAATCACGTGTATATCTCAGTGACAACATGACAAACTTTCTGACCAACACTATTAACACAAATACTTCTTACACTTTTAGAAGTTTACAATTAAACACCATTCTTAATTCTAACGGCACTTAACGGCTTCATTTAACAACCACCGTTAATTTGTACCAAATTTGCAAAAGGTTTCCGAAATAGGGACCAAAAATGCAATGAAACCTGAAAAGGTCCTGAACCTGCAAAAACATACAAACCACAGGGACCAAAAATGCAATTAACTCTAATTTCTTTAATAGAAACCTGCAATACACATAGGATGCTTATGTATTTACCAAACACAATGTCGTTGAATTGCTTGTGTGTTGACTTGTATCATATCCCAATAACATATTTTCCGTGTTCTCATTCATGTTTTCGCTAGGCACAATATAGATTATATATAGAGATTGAGTCTTTGACTTTTACATAGACATTGAGCTCAAAATCAACTATAGGTTATTTTGAATATATGTGAAAAGGATGAGGTTATGGCTTTCTATCAAGAGTTGGAAGCAAAATGTTAGTCATTTAAGGTTCCACTAGTCGTGCGGAGTGTCACATTTTCATGGATATCAATTTCTAGTTTGTATCATATATTCATATATGCAGCTTCAAACTCATCAGGGGTGATACCAAGAAAAAAGAAATGTAAAAAAAGCAAAATAAAAAAGTCGATGAGAAA
This sequence comes from Erigeron breviscapus, assembly GCA_034093135.1. Lineage (NCBI taxonomy): Eukaryota > Viridiplantae > Streptophyta > Magnoliopsida > Asterales > Asteraceae > Erigeron > Erigeron breviscapus. The sequence goes on from CM067168.1 coordinate 18,011,748, forward strand.
AAAAAAATACAAGATGAGACAAAATTTAAAAATTAATGAGAAAAACTTAATTAAAAACCCAAAAAAAAAACTTAAAATTTCATGACAAAAATTAAAATTCCAGAGAATATTGGTCCCTCTTGCCCTTTTGATAACTTCTTTGTTCACACTCAATTGTTATCAATGTTATTTATATATTTTTGGTGACATTTCTTACACTCCACCGTATAATTGGTAGGAAAGGTGAATTTCATCAACTCTAGATGAACTTCTTAACATCAAAACCAAATTGATTGGCCTTTTTTAACAATCTAACAACTTGTAGTTAATGCACAAAGACAAATAAAATCGACCTTAAGGAATCATATAATTATACCATCGTAATAGTAATACATGCACGCCATGTCAAAACGTAATAAGATAAGTACACATGTAAATCTCGTAAATGTCTCAACAAACACTAAAATCCCTTACAGTTTTTATTGGAAGTTCTAAAGTATTTGTTTATAAACGTACTCTCGTGGATGATGGGTAATACTAGGGGTGGCTATTTATGATACTGCGCGATTTGTAAAATGTACAGACAATAATATGCATAGAATTGGCCGTTTCTTAGGGATGGGCATGGCCCCGTCCCGGTACCGATTGTACCGGTCCCGAAAATCTTCAAAACTTGGTACCGATCCCGGTCCCACATGGGACGGTACCGGTACCGAATCGGGATGGGACCGGTATATCGGTACCAAATCCCGACTAGTCCCAAATAAAACCATCATAAATTATTACCTTATATCAGTTCATAAGATGAACTTCATATTGAGTCTGTGATATTTATATGATTGTATCTTATTAAGTGCAGTATGATATTTCAACATCATCACCATCTAATATCAAAATCTTAAAGATAGAAAAGCTTGTTTTATTATATGTACAAAGTGTAAACGATTTCAACTAAATGGAATACTAATAACAGAGACTATGGCGCAATGGATTTAAACAAACTATCACCATGACACCGTCCAGTATATATCTTTTTATATACTTTTCTAAACTTGAAAGAGTTTTAAATGTATTACTTGTAATATTATTTGACCACCAGAATATGTATTCGGAGAAATAATATGGACTTTGTTAGTTTGTTGGCCCAACTCACTAAGAAAATAGGCATTTGCATCATTAAGAAACCCAGCAAATCTCGAAGAAATTGAATAGCGGGACTAGTCGGGACCATCGGGATTTAGTCGGTATTTCCCGGTCCCGGTACCGATTGGTACCGATCCCGAAAACTATCAAAAGTGGGTACCGGTCCCGATCCCGATTGGGATTCGGTACCGGGATCGGGACTTGGGACTTTTGGCTCATCCCTAGTTATGATACACATTTAAGAATGAAAATTTACACATAAAACGTACTCTTATAGAGTTTTTCTACCATTTAGTAGGTTTAGTATGCGTCGTTGTGTTGATATTTAGTGTACGAGTCTACATATTTGTTTAATACTTTTTGTTAAGTTTTGTAATTATATATGCACCAACAACATGAACTAGAAAAACAACTTTTCCTGTTGGTCAAAGTTGAACCAACAAGTCAACAACACAAAGCTATATATGCATGACATTTCTTCTACAAACCACAAGAAACTCATGCATCAACAGCTATTGCATTTCACCCAAATGATTCACCAGAATTCGGGTTCCAAACACATCAGTAAAGTATCAAAATTGTAACTAAATGCGTTCTTGAAGCTAAAACGTCTCAAAATAAGTCAAATGGGAGTTATTCCATATACGAAAAAAACATAAATAAACAAGAATCTAACGAAACAAAATCCTAACATCACAAATGTACGTGCGGAAACATGCTGCTCTTATTTCCTACTCCATTAGCATTGTTAGCCTTTGTGCTGTCTCGATGAACCTATTGCATAAACGCGAAAAAAGAAAACCAAGAAATTATACTAAGAAAGTAGGTAATTAAGCAACATATCATAATATTAATGTAATGTAAATTACCTGCGTCTTTGTCTTCCGCTTGTATTTGCTTAGTAGCAAGCTTTAGTTTTGTACAATTTTTTTTTTTCATGACCAAAAAGTCATGAGTCCATTGAAACTTTGCAATGACTAGCCTCTAGCCCAAAGTCAGATTTTTGTTCTTTGAGCCATGGACCAGCTTCATCAGATGAGCTTTCAACTGGACCATTTTGCAGGACCACCGAACCATCACCCGACCAACTCTCTGATAGCTGTTGTTCAGTCAAGATTGGCTGACCAAACAGCACAAACACGGGTCTTTTCTTATCTTTTTCGTAGTCATCATTCTTTTTCAAACTTGAATTCAAGTCAGTGTTCCCCATTGGTAGCAAGCTAGAGACTTTTTCATTGGTTTCTTTCGATTTTTCTATGACTGGTGAAGAATTTTTTCTCAAAGGGTCATCATTCAACATCTCTAATGGGAAAGACGGAATCTTTTTGAATTGGGGATTTTGATTAGAATCTGTTTCCAATTGAGAACTATTATGCCTGGCTCCCTGGATGCTTGTGGGAATGTTGTTGGTAGCAATGAGTGACGAAATAAGAGGGAAATCGAGAGGTTGTGGTATTTGGGCCTTCTTTCTTGCAGGAGAAAAGGGTGAAAGATGGATCGCGGGCATGTTGGATACCATTTCAACCAACCATGGGTTTACTCGTTTCACGTTTTGTAACAAGTCCGGTTCATCCCATGTTACCTTTCAATCAAATAAATGTAAATCAACATCAATTCAACAAAAAGATTTTCAATTCCTTGTAGAAATTCAAAATTCTCCATTCATATATTTGTTTATGTAAATCAAAACATGCTATGCCTTAATAACTAATGATATGTGTTTGAGTGAAAAACCAAATAATAAGCTCTTATAAACATATAACTAGCAGGAGCCATATTATAGAATCTAAAAATAAAAGAAAATCAATACCTGGAGGAGCCTCCAAGGAGAATTAGGCCAATGGACTTGATCATTGACATGAACTGAAGAAACTGTCCCCATGAACCAGCTTATTCGTGATGAATCCTCGGTCTCAAAAGGCATCTTGAACCTCATCCCGGGGCACCATTGGATCCTCATTGCAGCCATGACTGTTGAAGCTTTAACACAAAACTCAGGAGTGCTTGCCCTTGGGTAGTAAAAAACCTCGAATGGCTTACCATTTGCTGCTAAATTCGCAGCTTCTATTACAGATTCAGGGCTAAGTTTCCCTTTTGGGCTCTTAAAAAACTGGTTATTGTTCTCATTTTCCCCTGCCAACCCAAAAAATCCACCATTATTGCTTCCCCTATTTGCCCTTCGAATCCCGACACAAAGTTCACCATTATCAGATCTAACAAACACAATAGAATCACCAGCCACAAGCTTCTTATTGTTGACAAAATTGCTCCAGCCAGTCGTTAAAAGATGTCGACGTGGAGTCCCTCTATAAATATGCCTAAACCTCCAAATCTGTCCATGAACATCCTTAGCTTGAATGGTTTGTACTGGTGGATCAGCCGCGTAATCCAGCTTAGGGAATATCGTGTCAGCGCAGTACCTAGGTACCGAGAATCCACCACCATTGTTAGCATCCGATTGAGTCAACGTCTTTGCAAACGACGTTGGATTCTCTTGATTCTCATTCTTGTTTTGACCAAACCCTAAAATTCTATCATCATTATCAAAAGCACCTCCAAAATCATTGTGGTTTTTCAATGGGACAAGTCCCATTTTTACATAAACTTCATCTGTGTCAGGATCCGCCATAAACTTTATGGCGGATACCTGACACAGGATGTAAGGCGGGATTCTCGGGAAATCCCCAAAGTTCACATTCCCCAAAGATGCATGTTCAACATGGCCTTGTGGAAAATAAAAAACCTTAGAGTACACTAATGGCATTTGCACCATCCCACCAGCACAAGCATGCCATAATTGTGAATCCAAGCTTTTTTCCATAGAATTCATCACACTTATCATCATGAAATCAAAAACACAAAATATCCCTACAAAAACCACAACAAAAAAACATGTAAGTTTCTATACAAACAACAACAGAAGACTTTAAAAAATTATCAATACAAGTAACAAAAAAAAAATTAAAATTTTCTTTTTACTTTTTTTTTTTCCTTATAAAATAAAATCTAAATTCATAATCAGTTGATTATAACTATCCAGGATTTTTAGCAACATGACAAACAGAACAAAACAAAATCCCCTGTTTTGTAGCAACACATAACAACAAAACCTTATATTTTCCAAACATCAACCTATAATAACTAAAACTTAACTAAACCTTAATACACATAATATTATAAAAAATATTTATAACATCATCATCACCCCAGATTTTATAACAACCAATCAAAACTGATCATAAATATATATACACACATATATATACATATATATAGAGTAGACACACACCTAATGTTATAAAGAATTGATGCCAGTAAATCTAATCCAAAATTTTATAAAACCAACAGTTTTTTTTCTTATAAATCGATCATAAAGAAAAAAAGAGAGAAAAAAAACTGACTAGAATTATTATGGTTAAAAAGAAAGTGAAGAGTTGTGAGAAAGTGTGTGTTAAAGAATGAGTGTGAATATATAAGGAGAAAAAACAGAAAGAAAGAGATATAGACAGAGACAGAAACGGTCACCTTAAAGCTTTGTTGCCGACCGGACGGTGGCTTACAACAGACAAATATGGTTTTCTGGTCTTATATGCATTTGTATATATATACATATACATTCACATTCACATTATAGATATATAGATAGATATAAAAAAGGGAGAGAGAATTAGAGATGACTTTTAAATAACTTACTTCCAAGTATTTCGCTCCCTCTCTCGACATAATAATCTGGTTTTGTTTTTTAAATAGATAGATTAATTTATAAATAATACGGAGTATAGAATATTAATATTAATATTTAATAATATTTTAAATATGAAGAATTCGAGTCAATCAAGTTATTGTTGGATACAATAATAATTTTATTTTTTACGTGTATATAATTTGATATATGTTGGAATAATATCAAACGTGATAAAATTTGTTTGTTAGTAGATAGATATCCATAATAACTATGATATAATACAATCTATTTGTTTTAATCCAATCAATAGACAACCTTGCTAGGCATGCTCATAAAGTACATTTTTCGCTTGTTGTACATATCTAATGTAATGACTTTATGTGTTGCTCATATTACATTTATGGTTTTTTAAACATATTTATTTGTGTTAACTTATCTATGCTGTTTTTTGGATATAAGATAACAACTAAAAGCCCACAAAACGACAAATAAGTTGCATTTCGAATTTTACTTTTTTTTAACAGCAAAATGCTAGAACATGATATCACAAGGTAATTGAGTTAGAGTTTTTTGTGTTTGCAATTTTTCAACTACGATGGATGACATTTTTTGCTCCTTAATTATGGTGATCCATCTAAACGAAAAGATAATTTTATATATGTTATTCCATATAAGATCATCTTTAACGGTCAGAGTATTCTCAGCGTATTCAGTCTAAAACGCCGATTTTTCGGCACGGAGGGTTAACGCATCCGGCGTATTTGTCTTCGTATTCCTCTAAATTGGTGGCCACCGCGCTGTTACTTTGGGCGTATTGGTGTTGATTTATTATTATTAAACTGTGCGTGTGTATCTTGTTTTTTCCGGCAAACAAAGAAAATTTTGATTTTTTTTTCGCGGTTGAGTGTGTTTTCCAAAGAAGAAGAGAGATAGGCTCATTTACTTTTTATCTTGTTGTGTTACATTTTAATCATCCTTTGTGTTAGGTCGACGAGTTTCTTGTGGTATAATAATAGAACAAAAAGTGGTAAAATAGATTGGGAAAAGTGGTGTAAATTCGATGTAAATTAATAGTTTCCTTGTATTGTTTTTAACCCCGCATGTTTGGCAGGGTGGGGGGGGGGGGGGGGGGGGGGGGGGTTGTGAAAGTTATCTTTCAAAAAAAAAAAAACTAATTGTTTTTAGAGTTAATTACAGAAATCGTCCTTGTCGTGGACCGTTCTTGCAGTTTTCGTCCCTAACTTTCAAAAATTACAGGTTTAGTCCAAAAACTTTTGCTCCGTCAACACTTTTGGTCCTCACTACTAACCTCCGTTTAAAAACCCAGCACGTGATCTGCACATGATGGGTATTTTGGTCTTTTTCTTCTTACAGGACCAAAAGTGTAACTCTAAGCTTTAGATGTATCTATCATCATCTTCATCATCATAAAACTTCACCGGATCTTTCTCATATATACTATAATCAATCATTTTCTTCTACAACTCACAATAACATGAAAATCACCAGATCTTAATCATATTAACACCATCCATAGTGAATGCTTTTAAAACCCCACCCACCAACAACAACAATATCTCAACCAAAATCAACAACAATAACAACAAATATATTAACCATTCCAAATCTAAACATATGATATACAAAGAAAATTACCGATAAAATATTAAACCTTATTGAATGAGGAATTAATGGATAAATATTAGAAACAACTCAACATACCATTTATGTACTTTCTTATGCTTATCCCAACCTTTCTTATGCTTCATTCTATGTACTTTCAATGTCAGTTAGTCTTCATTCATACCATTTAGCCACAAGAGATATATAATTAAACAATAAGGTTAATATTAATAATTATTGAGAATTAACTGTTGAAGACTTAAAGTGTGTGTAAGTGTATCGATTTTGGGAAGAAGGAAAAGAGGAGAAAGGCTAGACAATTAAATGGCGGCATAGCGGTGGTCAGACGATGGCCGGATCTGAAGCGGATTTGGATGGTGGCCGGATCTTGCTTTTGACGGTGGTGGGGTAGCGGGACCTTGGTGGCTATATCATCTTTACAAGAACAAGCTAACTCAATGGGAATCCCATTCTGAGCACCAAAATCAAACCCAAATCTTGACCTGTTATTTCGTGATTTATATAGATTGAGGATGAGATCTGAGAAAAAAATCAAAATTGATAAAAGCAAGCAAAGTGATATATAGAACTATAAAAGTACTGTATGTATGTATAAATTTGGGAATGAGAATAAATTTATTTGTATGGTGGATGTATGTATGTATGTATGTATGTATGTATGTATGTATAAAGACAGATATAGATTTAGATATAAAAATAGATAGATGATGATGATGCTGATAGCAGATTAGCAGATGAATGAGTTAGAGTTAATTACACTTTTGGTCTTTGTATTCTTGGAATGACTAAATTACCCATCATGTGAAAGTTTTTTAAACGGAGTTTAATAGTCAGGACCAAAAGTGTTGACGGAGCAAAAAATTTTGGACCAAAACTGTAATTTTTTAAAGTTAGGGACGAAAGCTGCAAATGACGGTCCACGACAGGGACGATTTTTGTAATTAACTCTTGTTTTTATCTTATACCCCTATTGTTTAATAATAATTACAAACTGGTTTATAAGTTTCATTTTAAGTTTTCATAAGTTTTTTAACTTTATGTTTTAAATTTTAATTTAATATCATGTATTTTTAATTGGATATAATGTTTCTTTAATTTAATATAGTGTGGGTTTTAATATTAATTTAAGCGTTGGTGTGTCATCAACAAACTGAGATTTTAGTGTAGAGGTTAATGGTAAATCGGTGGTGGTTGATTAGGGGTCTTAATCGAACCGTTGAAAGCGTTTAAACCGGCTACACCGGGGTATTTGGTATGGTTTGGTGCGATTGAGTTGTTAAAGTTTGGTTCAGTGGTTTAAGTTTTGAGAAAAACGGATTATTGTGTCTAGTTACGGTTTGAGTAAAAAAAAACCCGAAAACCAACCTAACTTTCACAACTTCAAAATTGAATTCAGTTATATAGATCGATGGATAGAAACGTAACCTACTATTTTGAAAGAAATAAAGATATTCGATAATTTGAGAAGCTAATTAAGTATCCGGATAACATCACTAAAACAACATAAAAAAAAAATCCTTTGTTACAAACGAAGTTTAATATTTTAGAAACATCTAATAATCAAAATTTAATAACTGTTATGGCTTCTTATTTAAGATTAACCCATATATAATTAAGTGGTTTAAATTTATATTTTACTTCTTCTCTTTCATTACATATATCCAAACCTTATACCCAATATTAATCCTCTAATAAACAAACGCTCTCTTGATTACAATTAATGTTTCAAGGAAAAGGAGAAAAAATTGTTGAAAAGGAAGAAGGAAATCAAAGAACAACATCGAGGAAGAAAAAGAAATGCACGTAATCCATTCAAGAGAATTTTTTTAACAAGCTTTAATTAATTTTAACCTAGGTCTACTGTCTACATGTATTGGGATTAGAAAATATATGCTCCTGACTAATGTTCTTCACAAATAACCTCATTTTTTAAATTATAAAAATTAGTAAGTTTTAATATACAATTAAAAATACATGAGAATATTTGAACAATAAATAATTATCATCTTATATAATAAAAAAATACATAAAAGCAACAACATCACGAGGCACACGAGATACCGAGTTGGATGCGGACTTTGAAACATATCTGGCGGGTCTATTTCTCACCCGATTCTTGCGCTATGCTGTTGACTAAACCATATTTATTTTAAACTAGTACCAATACCCGTGCGTGGTGCACGGATTGACTAATAATTATTTGTATCTATAATCCATATTATTTGTAATAAATTTTGTTATGTACAATATAGGAATCAATTGAACAAAATTTTGAGGTATTTTTTTATTAATTTTTTTTCCATACGGAACATATTCATGTTTATAAAAACGATAAAAATTAATATACATACTTAATTTTGCATTAATTTTTTTCGATAAATTTTTTTGCATTAATTTAATATATATATATATATATATATATATATATATATATATATATATATATATATATATATATATATATATATATATATATATATATATATATATATATATATATATATATATATATATATATATATATATATATATATATATATATATATATATATATATATATATATATATATATATATATATATATATATATATATATATATATATATATATATATATATATATATATATATATATATATATATATATATATATATATATATATATATATATATATATATATATATATATATATATATATATATATATATATATATATATATATATATATATATATATATATATATATATATATATATATATATATATATATATATATATATATATATATATATATATATATATATATATATATATATATATATATATATATATATATATATATATATATATATATATATATATATATATATATATATATATATATATATATATATATATATATATATATATATATATATATATATATATATATATATATATATATATATATATATATATATATATATATATATATATATATATATATATATATATATATATATATATATATATATATATATATATATATATATATATATATATATATATATATATATATATATATATATATATATATATATATATATATATATATATATATATATATATATATATATATATATATATATATATATATATATATATATATATATATATATATATATATATATATATATATATATATATATATATATATATATATATATATATATATATATATATATATATATATATATATATATATATATATATATATATATATATATATATATATATATATATATATATATATATATATATATATATATATATATATATATATATATATATATATATATATATATATATATATATATATATATATATATATATATATATATATATATATATATATATATATATATATATATATATATATATATATATATATATATATATATATATATATATATATATATATATATATATATATATATATATATATATATATATATATATATATATATATATATATATATATATATATATATATATATATATATATATATATATATATATATATATATATATATATATATATATATATATATATATATATATATATATATATATATATATATATATATATATATATATATATATATATATATATATATATATATATATATATATATATATATATATATATATATATATATATATATATATATATATATATATATATATATATATATATATATATATATATATATATATATATATATATATATATATATATATATATATATATATATATATATATATATATATATATATATATATATATATATATATATATATATATATATATATATATATATATATATATATGTTGGAAACTGACTCCATATTAATTGCCTCCTTATATATAGAATTGTAGTGTTTCATTTTTAGTGGACGCTTTTAGTTGTCACCTAGTCATTATGTTGTTGAATCGAAACATGAGTCGAGTCTAGTGTAGTGGAGTCGAGTCATCGAACCACTTGCTATACTTGATTAAAGTGTTCTAAATCCGTTTCTTTTATAATACTAAAAAGGTACCCGTGCAATCCGACAATAGTTGCGATGGTGGTGCCGACGATTATTGTTGGTGGTGGTACACCGAGTGTTGATATAAATGTTGTTATTGTAATGTAGCTTGCATGTATAGTAAGACCACTCTCAATGGTAAATGGTAATGTACGTAAGTGCCCAACAAGCTCGTTGTTAATCGACGAAGAGAATTGATTTCGTAAAGCGACATGCAAGTGGCACAAGCGTCACTTTGATGGCACAAACCGATGAGGAAGGGATTTACTCTATTGGGAGCGCTCTAAGATAATAAGTGTCTATCGTGGTATTGCGCAAAGTTTTAAAAGTTGGCTCGAAGCGGTCGATCGGAGCAGTTGGTCGACCGGGGTTCGGAGGGATGTCTGTTTTTGAAGGCCGGTATTTTAGCTATTTCGAACCGACTAGTTTTCTGATTTTTGGCCGGTTTTCCTGGTTCAACCGGTCTAGTTTAATCGGTTTTGGTTTCTTTTATTTATTTTTTAAATTATAGTAGAAGGTCATACAATCCTACTGCTACTCATAAATCAAACAAATGTATGGGATAGAATCCAAGATCTTCTGAAAAAAACCCAATTAAATCACCTCATAAATGTGAGAAGTGAGACTCGAACCCTGATGGATCCTTTTGAAGTCAAAGACGTTACCAATGATTATGATGATGTATATACTTTAATGTTATTTTTACTTGTTTGTGAACTTTAAAATTTATATTTTCTTTGGATTATAACTATCTGTGATCATTTTTGAGCTAATTGTAATTGTATTTAGACTATTTTCCTTTGATTGAACGTGTTTAGTAGCATGTTTATAAAAAATGAAGTAAAAATAAAAATAAAAATTGAAGATACCCAACGAGTTAAACCGACCAGTCTGTCTCGCCACCCTGGGTAATAATCGGTTCAACTTTAAGACTTATTTCAAAACATCGATGTTGTGGAAATGCGAATGACAATTTTAGACGAAAAGTTTGAGTTTAACCAATACAAAATGAAAGAAATGATATTTGGTTGTAAACTTATTATTAGCAAGTCAAGAAATATAGTCGCCAGGTTAATGTATTTTATCTCTATCAACACAAAGTCCGTCACAATCTAGAAAAAGTCTTCGTATTACATAAACATTTAGGAACTCTAAACTTTAGTCCATAAATAAAGAAATGTTAGCATTGCTCAATATAACATACTTTGATTTTACCGTCAAATATAAATTCAGTCAGATTAAACAATCATAATCTATAACTTATATAGTTAGCTGATTAAGGAAACATTCAATAACGGATCTAAGAGTGTCCACTATGGGTCAATCCTAAATTCGTTCTCCCTCTCGTCCATGGGACGAGCCAATACCATAAGGTTTGATCCGTCCCGGGGCTCGTCCCATGTCTTCCGTCCCTATTGGCACGAATGTTTGTTTATAGTTTTCTTCTTTTTTCTGCTTTTAATCTGTTTTAACATAAATATATATACATATATCTTAATCTTAATATTTATCCCTTTTTATCAGTTTTTGCACTTTTTAATACTATAAAATACAAAAATAACTTTTTTTTAAATCTTCCCCGTGTAACCGTTGAGTCCAACTAGCTCTTTTCACCAAACTCAAAAAAAAAAAAAAAAAAAACATCCTTCTTTCCCAAACGATTTATTAATGTTTTTCTTTCCCTTTTCGGGGGAAGGAAATATGAGGCTGTTAGGCATCTAAGTTGGGTGAAAAACCTCTCACATACCATTTTTTAAACCATAAAAAACATGGGACCCCAAACATTTATTCAAAATATTAAAAAATTAGTATGTGAGGGGTTTTTCACCTATGTTGGGTGCATAACAGCCCATACTCACTTTTCCATTTTCTATATATATCAATTATTCAAATATCATTTCACGCAACATTCATACACTATCACTCAAACACTATCATTTTTTTACACAATCTTTCAATCAACCCAACCATGTCAAGAAACAACTAATCACGTGCCGATGATTTCTACCAAGCGGCACTTAACTTTTCTTCTGCATATTCATTTTCGGTTCCTCAAATCTCCAACACCTCACTACCGCTAACTCTACACTATCCACCATATCAAGGATCCTATGCAGCACTTCCAGCTGATATGCCACGATTTCAAAGCGAGCTACAATATAACACATTCTTGAGTTACCAACAGTTTGGGCAAATGCAGCAACAACTTGGTGTTCAATTCGGCACCTCATCTTATCAAACCCAAACCCAACCCGAACCCATGCCATTCCACGTCAAAACCCAAAACCAAGCGGAAGCCATGCCCAAACCCAAACCAAAAAAAGGAAAAATCAAAGGCTCCCGCAAGACCAAAGCTAAAGCGGTTGAAACGTCAAAAAATGGTCATGGAATGAGTTAGAAAAAATAAATTATAACCGAATGTTTGATCGATGCTTCTAAAGATCCACAAGTTGGAAAAGGACCAAACCGACGAGTGTTTCTGGGATAAGTCATTGAGAACAACAATTCTTATGTCAATGAAAATGAAATCTCAATCAAGTAACTGGGAGATGAAGAAAGATCAAAGGGCGAGTGTCCAAATTTAACGCCATCCGGGCTTGATGTGCTTAATGTGAAGTGCAAAAGACTCATTTTAAATTTATAAAGTAGTACAAGTGTAAATACCTCAAAACTAAAACACACTAATGGGCAGTGGCCTGATCTGATGTACTAGTGTTGTGGTAAATACATGATCGTTCGCAGAGACGCTTGCAATTCCTAATAAAATAATATGTGTAATTCTAGTGATTGGGGTTGTCATAATTTCCTAATTAAACTAATAAAAACAGTAAATAAAAGGAAGGTCGCAACCACTTGATCTAGTGAGAAGCCTTGTTTAGTCTAGATCCAAAAATGGATAACAATAAGATTAAAACGAATACTTGTTTGGAATATCCGATCACATGCATTATGACAATTACTACTCTATCTACTACTAGACTGTTGAAAGACCTTTTCATGGTTCAGATTCTCGCTAGATTTACCAAACTAAATTACTAGAGCTGTCTAAACTCACATCTACCTTATAACTAGATCCTCGCTAGATTCACTATTAAGCATTATTAGTTCAAACTTGTGTTTATGATTTACTTTTAAATATACTTAGATCTTAAGCCAGTCACTGTGCATTAATTCTCTCCGGTGTTCATAGTCCACGTTTTCATGTCAATAGATCGCGTCTGACATTGTTAAGAATCATCTTCATCTAGTTCTAATTACATTGATTCTGGATTCGCTCGCTATAGTGGAAACACTTTTTACATCTAATCATTGACCAACTAGTGTTTTCATCCAACGCACATCAATCCTATTGAATGACTATATAAACATCAAGCCAAGAATAAATCAACATACTCTAGATATAAAACCATTAGTAATATGAAAAACTAGACAATCATGGATCTACGGTAAACAGTAAACACAATCCAGCAATCTAACATCAAATAAAGTAAAATAAAAGTTTACAATCACATCAATCAAAACAAGTATTAGCATATTAGCCAGACGTTTTTAAATGAATAACAAAGTCTAAAAAAATGAAAGACATTGTTTACCAACAATAAAAAGTAAAATACAATGAAGATCTAGGTTGAAGATGAAGATCAAGAGGTGTTTGGGACTCCAAAATCCTTCTTGAAAGCTGCAAAATTCGACCTAGGGTTAGGCTTTTTCGTCCGGTGGCTGCTTGTTGCTCTCCCCACATCCGTAACATGAACCTGGTGCCTTGTCCCTACAGAACTTTTCCAGATGTCCCGTCTTTTTACAACGGTGACAAGTAGGACAATTTCCCCTGTGATGGAGGCCACACCTATTACACTTTGGGTCTAAGCCGGTGTACCTCTTGACATCCTGAGCAACCACGACAAAGTTTCTAGCAGTTCTAAACCTCTTGCCATTTTCACCATCGCCAAATCCACTACCTGAGGCATGATCATTCCTCCTCTTGTTCATTTCAGTTCCAACATAAGAACCAGTGGTTCTTTTCAAGTCTATCACCATCCGGTTGGTTGCACTAACTGCCGCTTGAAGAGTCAACGGATTAAAAGCGGCTACCAACCTTCGGATATCAGCTGACAAGCCATAACAGTATCTTTCAATCAATTTCTCCTCCGTATCCACCATACGAGGAACTAGACTTGCCAACTCTTGAAAACGAGTTGTGTATTTCTCATTGTCTAGCCCGACCATATTGTGACTCCAGAATTCGCCTTCCATTTTTTGTACTTCCTCCAGAGGACAATACTTTTTCATCAACATCCTTTTAAAGTCGAACCAAGGTATACTATTAGCCGGTTCTCGGCCACGAGTCCTAATCTTCTCGTTCCACCATGACAGCGCGTGCTTTTGGAATTGAGTGGCGGCATATTCTACTTTGTGCTCTTCGGCACAACGGCTGATATGAAGCACCACCTCTATGCTTTCTAGCCAGTTGATTAGACCGACAGGACCCTCAGTGCCATGAAACTCCTTCGGTTTGCAATACGTGAAGGTCTTAAAGTCACTCCCTCGAAGATGAACTCGAGGAATAACTTGTTCAGCAGTAGGTTCGACATTGTTACTATTGTCAGCATGATGATTATTATTGGCGTTCATGCTTGCCGTGATCTGGGCGACTAAAGTGGGCATAGCGGCCATTAACTGTTGTGTCACAAATGCCGCCATATTATTTTCCCCGCCGACAATTGGGGTAGATCCAGGACCAGTGTTCACATGGACTGCAGCAGCTTCTGGTCCTTACTGGATCATAGGTTCTTCCTGTTCAGTTTCATTAGGTCTAGTAGTTGATCGAGTAGCTCTCTTTTGAGCAGTTTTCTTAACTGGAGTCTTTTTCTGGATTTTGCTTCGCGTCTTAGGAGCCATAAGTCTATGACATGAACAAGAATGTCATTTAGAGATTTCCATGAAGAGTTATACAGAAAGTAGCTTTGCAAGACAGATGACAGTACAATGCAAGTCACGATTTGTGGACATGTATGAACTCATGTAACACCCGTCGTTTAAAAAATATGGGTTTTCAAAAACTTTCACCTAACGGTGTCAAATTGCGGAAGAAAAGACTTTAAAAGTCAAAACCGATAAAAACTGTTCGGTTTCTACGTTTAGTTGGTGTTACATGCAATACCATCAAATAGTTTAAAATGAAAACCCAACGGTTGCCCAACACAAAACAACCGTTCAACAATACTACATAAATTCGACATCAAGTACGAAATGTAAATAAATGTCTAAAGAGACAATCGTCTATGGGTAGCTAAGTCCTCCTGCATGCATCTACCCAACTCTCACTCTTATTCCTGCATCATCTTGTCCTTCAAACTAAACCTGAGGGAACAACCACATTTAAGAAACAAGTGTTAGCTAACGAATTAGCTAAGTAAGATAACACTATGTAATAAAGCATTTGTCCAATTAAAACAATCTTCATTATTAGACAAGTTTATTCGGCACAACACACATCACACGTTCACACATAACTGCATATCAACTTCATATCAATTAGGGTGAATCCCCTAAATGTGCCTATCCTTCTTTATATTCACACAATATCACACATATCTTCGTTAACTACATATAAGTGTAACATAAGTCACACCCGACTAGATGCTTCACCAAAAGGCTAGTCATACTTCGCGTTAAGGAATGGCAAGCCAATCCAAGAGTAATCCGTATGTGGAGGTTGGTCAAACCCCTCGTATTACTCGCCCTGCATTATAAAGACCATGTTGCAAGGAGCCACACAAGCAACAACTGCATCAACGCACTCGTTCGGCTGAGACTAGTACGGGTTAAGCTTAACACTTTCCCTGCATTATATTTACGAGCTCGGTTTCACACATATGGTTTAGGTAACACACATTCCTAAACCGTCACACACATATAGTCTAGGTAACACACATTCCTAGACATTCACACACTTTATCTTCATTACGTTTGGATCCTTAAACGTGCAAGTGACATGGCAACCTACTAAGTCTAGTGAGCTAGGTGTATAAGCCATGTAAGCATGCATATATCACACATCAACTTCATTTCTACATTTCATGCATAACGAGATACTTCGTAATACTACATAAACTGCATAACAATACACTACATTAAGCAATACTTCATTTCACTACATTAGGGACTGCATTTCAGGTCTCATGGTCAACTTCATAACCCATAATACCTCCCGTGTAACCCCATATGCCCACATGCAATATAAAGATACCAAATGGAAGTATTATGATTTGAAACCAGCTTTTCGTTGAATCCCCCAGCGTGTCAAAGTAGTGTATCTTACCTCGGCGTAGTCCACAACAATCAACAACTAGTTACAATGCAAGTAACTATGCTCGTCTACCTATAATTAATGAACAAGCATTAGACAACTACATTCTCACATTACTAAGGTCATAAACTAGACCCCACACACTTTAAAGACTCACTTTAGTTTCAGGTCTAATCTACATGTCAAACGACGTTATGGTTCAAAATATAACATTTTCTGAAAACTGAGGAGTTGCGCCGCAACATAGAGTTGCGCCGCAACTCAAGCCTCCAGTTGCGCCGCAACACCTTATGTTGCGCCGCAACCTATCTTTCTGGAATTTAGTTGCGCCGCAACCAAGAGTTGCGCCGCAACTCATTGCGATTCTGCACAACATCAAACGATTTTACCCCAAACCAGATCCAAACCATTCCAAATCAATTCTCAGACCTTTGTACATCAAAATTGTAACACCCCGACTATAGCGGAAACACGAGATGCCACAGAACGACATGGTACAAAAGATTTAAGTAATAAACATCAACATAAAGTTTCAAATGCCATTCAAATTAAAAAGGTAACAAGTTCAAGTTGACGTTTAATAATCATTACATAACCAAATTCATAATCAAAATATCAAATGTTTGCGTTACTAGTCCAACATGCAACAAATAAACACATCGTCCAAGGAGCGGTCCAAAAGCTAACTTACTGCCCTAGACCTGAAAAGCATGAAGAAAAAGTGTCAACTACGAGAGTTGAGTGAGTTCATAGGATTATGCTAACAACACACATATATTTAATCCAATTCAAGAAAGAATAAGTCATAAATTTCCAAGAGTTCCATCATACTGTCCATACCCAAACCGTATGTTCAATCCACAATTTCCATCCATAATATAATATCAATACCTCTGAGTCAATGGTAAGATTACCATGACATAACTTGATGAGATTGTTCTTGAGCCACTACTAAGACCGGTTATGTCCCAATAATCAGATATAATGTCCCAAATGATAAGATAATGATAAGCACATGCTGTCAATCACGTGCATAAAGATAACCAAGGGTCGTGCCATGGAGACGCCCAAAAATATATAGTAGTTAGAGCACCGCGAGGCCAGACTGGCGATGAAGGTGGCCACCAAGGCAGACCAAACATCCCACCGTTACCTATAATAGTGGATGAGGGGACAAGTCCTAGTTGCGCAACCCTCTAACTACAGGCCTCAAATGAGTTAATAGTAGTGTACAGGGGACCACAGTTTGACAGTACTCAAGCTCATCATATAACATATAACATGTTGAACATACAATATAATTCCCACATCATTATCATTGTTTCAAAGAATCATTTCATAAGATAAAGCCATTTTAATTACACATGCTTTTCACCCCGAAAGTAAACACATAAAAGAGTTTGAAAGGGGGCTATGACTCACTTGATTAGAGAGTGAATAGGGGCTGATCAAACGTGATTCCTTCGCTTAGATTTGTTGCGCCTCAAGCAAGCCTAAACCATAACGTATATATTCGCGGCGTAAGTTCGCGTGACATGAACTAGTGAGCTAGATCATGAGATGTATACTAGTAGACTTGCCCATATTTGGTTGTCATTAGATTATGGAATTTAAGTGCATTATGATGTTCTCATTGTTTGGGTATAAGAGATTTGGTGGTAAGAGTCGTTTTCTCATTATACGTTTTTGTACGTTTATTGGAATTTCGGTAGTTTGGCTTGGATTTATATGATTTCCATTGCACACTTTGCTTGGTAATAATATTTGACATTAGTGGTCTTATAATATAAATATTTTATGTATATTTTCTGATTTGTAAATATATATTTAATTTAATAATATTTAATTATTTATTTATTCACTTTATTGATTTATTTGCTAAATAAATCCTTAAAAATACTTTTAAGTGTCATAATTGTCTTTATAAATTATGAATGATTTCATTTGAATTATCTTCTGATATATAAGCTTCTTAATTTATAATTTCATGATTTATACTTTTATTTGTGTATTTTCCATTTATTTTAATAATAATATTTAATTATTTATTTATTCACTTTATTGATTTATTTGCTAAATAAATCCTTAAAAATACTTTTAAGTGTCATAATTGTCTTTATAAATTATGAATGATTTCATTTGAATTATCTTCTGATATATAAGCTTCTTAATTTATAATTTCATGATTTATACTTTTATTTGTGTATTTTCCATTTATTTTAATAATAATATTTAATTAATTATTTTTACTTTATTGATTTTTATGTCTTTTAATTACCATTTAAATTCAATAATTCATGGAAATTCTTAGAAATCATCACCAAACATTTTGGTCAAAAATCTCAGGCCTTTTAGGCAACTTTTATTCATACAAAATCATATCAATTCAACCTCTCTTGTGTCTTGCTCATTTTGAGGGTTTTATGATTAAAAATCGTTTACCGAAATAGTGATTTTAGCCTCATTTCTTAAGCAATTAAAGTGCTTCAAAATGGATTTTCATTCTTGTTTCATTATTTCCAGAAAGTTCATCATATTTTGGTGTCCAAAATCGTGAGAGTGGTGGTGGTGTGATATGTGCAATTTAGTGCTTTCGGTTAGTGATTATTTGACCCGAAAAGGTGGTTTTTGAGCTTGTTGTTGTCATGAACTAATAGATCTGAGTTTTGTGCTTTTATTTCAACATTTTTCCAGTAGGTTTATCATATTTTCTTGGTCATAAGATTATGGTGCATGTGTGTGCTCAAAATGCATTTTTGCGTGTTTTCGGTTTGTGATTTCTAGCTTATTTTAACATGTTTTGATTCAAGCTTTATACCTTTGATATTTTACCAATTTTTCCAGAATATTAACACTAATATTAACATATTTTTCACTTATAACAAGTCCATATCCATCTCATAATCCAACAAAAGATCCAACTTTCTTAAATCTAGCATATATGCATTCGAATCAACACTTTTTACTATCAACTTTTATAGATCTAACTTTCAACAATACAAAAACATCTTTTATATGAAAAATCTCAGAATATACTCTTCAAAAATATACAAAAACATATAGATCTATCAACAAGAAAGTCACTTTAAAAGCTACGAATCTATAACCACACTTTTGGGTCTTAAACTTGTTGAATCCTTGGATCTTTCTTATTAGATTCGACATGCATGAGCATGGAAAGAAAGATCCTATCAACTTTGCCCTCATTAAGTGTATATTACAAAGAAAACAAGAAGAAAGTATGAGTTTTTGATAAAACCTTTGAATATAAACAAAAACGAGATTAGATCTAGTAAAAAGGATGAAGATTATACCCTCTTGAACTTGATTTTGGATGATGTAATAGGGCAGATTTTCGTGGCCTTCAAACCCCAATAACACCTTGAATCTAAGCCTAGAACAACCCTTGAACCTTGATTTTGGATGATGTAATAGGGCAGATTTTCGTGGCCTTCAAACCCCAATAACACCTTGAATCTAAGCCTAGAACAACCCTTGAACCTTGCTTGTATTAACCCTTTATTAATCTAACTTAAAACCCTTATTATTAGTAAGTGTTTACTTGATTTTTGATGATGTTTTTCTTTGTTCTTGGTGATGGCCGAAAATGAGAGGGAGAAGAGAAGAGAATGGAGAGTTTTTTGAGAGAAGAGAAGAGTGTGTGAAAAGAGTGAAGAGTGTGAGAAGAAGTAAAGAGGTGTGTGAGTTTCAAGAGAGAAATGAAGTGTATGTAATTTGAAATGGTGTGTTGGTGTGATGGGGGGAGGGGCCGGCCTCATTAGGGCATGGGGAAGGGTTTTTGTATTTTTTTTTTTTTTTTTTTTTTTTTTTTTTTTTTTTTTTTTTTTTTTTTTTTTTTTTTTTTTTTTTTTTTTTTTTTTTTTTTTTTTTTTTTTTTTTTTTTTTTTTTTTTTTTTTTTTTTTTTTTTTTTTTTTTTTTTTTTTTTTTTTGTTGTTGTTTGTTTAAATTTTTTTTATCTGTTTTTTTTTAATTTTTTTTAATTTTTTTTTTGTGTTTTTTTTTTTTTGATTATAAACTTGTATTTATTTTAAGCATATATGTATGTATATATATATACTTATTATGATTTAAACGCTTTTATGCGCATACGAACTTATAACATATTTTGAAGTAGAGATTTTATTTTTGTGACCGAATTTACTTTAATTAGCTAAATGATTAAGTTGTTGGACCTTCGTAAGGATTTTTGATAGTTATCTCAACTTGTGAGACTTACATTATTATTTAGATAATCCGATTGATCATAAATAAATTTTTGTTCGATGGTACTTTATAATTCATATTTAGTATTGAACAATAGCTTTAGATTGCTAGCTTAGGGGCATTATCTACTAGCTTTAAGTATAACTATGGCTTGCGAGATCATAGGCAACATAACTAGCTCATATATGATATTTAAAAGTAGGGTTGTTACATCCTTACCCCCTTAGAAGAATTCCGTCTCGGAATTTGAATTTGCTTAGGGAGTAAGTGCGGATATTTCTCGCGTATAAAGTCCTCGCGCTCCCATGTAAACTCTGGTCCGCGTTTCGTATCCCATCTAACTTTAACAATAGGGATCTTGCTCCTCTTTAGGCGTTTCTCATCGCGATCGAGAACTTCTATTGGCTCCTCACGAAATTGGAGCCTATCCTCCACACGTAGTTCTTCCAGTGGGACTACCTTCGAATCATCCGCCACACATTTCTTCAAGTTTGACACATGAAATGTGTCATGAACATCTCCCAATTCTTGGGGTAATTTCAACTTATAGGCTACGGGGCCTATTCTAGCAACAATTTCAAATGGCCCGATGTATCGGGGGCTCAGCTTTCCTCTTTTGCCGAACCTTACGGTTCCCTTCCATGGTGACACCTTTAATAGTACTTTGTCGCCAACCTCAAATTCTAGGGGCTTCCTCCTTTTGAGAGAAGAGAAGAGTGTGTGAAAAGAGTGAAGAGTGTGAGAAGAAGTAAAGAGGTGTGTGAGTTTCAAGAGAGAAATGAAGTGTATGTAATTTGAAATGGTGTGTTGGTGTGATGGGGGGAGGGGCCGGCCTCATTAGGGCATGGGGAAGGGTTTTTGTATTTTTTTTTTTTTTTTGTTGTATATTGTGTATTTTTTTTTTTTTTTTTTTTTTTTTTTTTTTTTTTTTTTTTTTTTTTTTTTTTTTTTTTTTTTTTTTTTTTTTTTTTTTTTTTTTTTTTTTTTTTTTTTTTTTTTTTTTTTTTTTTTTTTTTTTTTTTTTTTTTTTTTTTTTTTTTTTTTTTTTTTTTTTTTTTTTTTTTTTTTTTTTTTTTTTTTTTTTTTTTTTTTTTTTTTTTTTTTTTTTTTTTTTTTTTTTTTTTTTTTTTTTTTTTTTTTTTTTTTTTTTTTTTTTTTTTTTTTTTTTTTTTTTTTTTTTTTTTTTTTTTTTTTTTTTTTTTTTTTTTTTTTTTTTTTTTTTTTTTTTTTTTTTTTTTTTTTTTTTTTTTTTTTTTTTTTTTTTTTTTTTTTTTTTTTTTTTTTTTTTTTTTTTTTTTTTTTTTTTTTTTTTTTTTTTTTTTTTTTTTTTTTTTTTTTTTTTTTTTTTTTTTTTTTTTTTTTTTTTTTTTTTTTTTTTTTTTTTTTTTTTTTTTTTTTTTTTTTTTTTTTTTTTTTTTTTTTTTTTTTTTTTTTTTTTTTTTTTTTTTTTTTTTTTTTTTTTTTTTTTTTTTTTTTTTTTTTTTTTTTTTTTTTTTTTTTTTTTTTTTTTTTTTTTTTTTTTTTTTTTTTTTTTTTTTT
Organism: Erigeron breviscapus; assembly: GCA_034093135.1. NCBI lineage: Eukaryota > Viridiplantae > Streptophyta > Magnoliopsida > Asterales > Asteraceae > Erigeron > Erigeron breviscapus. The sequence goes on from CM067168.1 coordinate 18,034,341, forward strand.
TTTTTTTTTTTTTTTTTTTTTTTTTTTTTTTTTTTTTTTTTTTTTTTTTTTTTTTTTTTTTTTTTTTTTTTTTTTTTTTTTTTTTTTTTTTTTTTTTTTTTTTTTTTTTTTTTTTTTTTTTTTTTTTTTTTTTTTTTTTTTTTTTTTTTTTTTTTTTTTTTTTTTTTTTTTTTTTTTTTTTTTTTTTTTTTTTTTTTTTTTTTTTTTTTTTTTTTTTTTTTTTTTTTTTTTTTTTTTTTTTTTTTTTTTTTTTTTTTTTTTTTTTTTTTTTTTTTTTTTTTTTTTTTTTTTTTTTTTTTTTTTTTTTTTTTTTTTTTTTTTTTTTTTTTTTTTTTTTTTTTTTTTTTTTTTTTTTTTTTTTTTTTTTTTTTTTTTTTTTTTTTTTTTTTTTTTTTTTTTTTTTTTTTTTTTTTTTTTTTTTTTTTTTTTTTTTTTTTTTTTTTTTTTTTTTTTTTTTTTTTTTTTTTTTTTTTTTTTTTTTTTTTTTTTTTTTTTTTTTTTTTTTTTTTTTTTTTTTTTTTTTTTTTTTTTTTTTTTTTTTTTTTTTTTTTTTTTTTTTTTTTTTTTTTTTTTTTTTTTTTTTTTTTTTTTTTTTTTTTTTTTTTTTTTTTTTTTTTTTTTTTTTTTTTTTTTTTTTTTTTTTTTTTTTTTTTTTTTTTTTTTTTTTTTTTTTTTTTTTTTTTTTTTTTTTTTTTTTTTTTTTTTTTTTTTTTTTTTTTTTTTTTTTTTTTTTTTTTTTTTTTTTTTTTTTTTTTTTTTTTTTTTTTTTTTTTTTTTTTTTTTTTTTTTTTTTTTTTTTTTTTTTTTTTTTTTTTTTTTTTTTTTTTTTTTTTTTTTTTTTTTTTTTTTTTTTTTTTTTTTTTTTTTTTTTTTTTTTTTTTTTTTTTTTTTTTTTTTTTTTTTTTTTTTTTTTTTTTTTTTTTTTTTTTTTTTTTTTTTTTTTTTTTTTTTTTTTTTTTTTTTTTTTTTTTTTTTTTTTTTTTTTTTTTTTTTTTTTTTTTTTTTTTTTTTTTTTTTTTTTTTTTTTTTTTTTTTTTTTTTTTTTTTTTTTTTTTTTTTTTTTTTTTTTTTTTTTTTTTTTTTTTTTTTTTTTTTTTTTTTTTTTTTTTTTTTTTTTTTTTTTTTTTTTTTTTTTTTTTTTTTTTTTTTTTGTAGTTCTTCCAGTGGGACTACCTTCGAATCATCCGCCACACATTTCTTCAAGTTTGACACATGAAATGTGTCATGAACATCTCCCAATTCTTGGGGTAATTTCAACTTATAGGCTACGGGGCCTATTCTAGCAACAATTTCAAATGGCCCGATGTATCGGGGGCTCAGCTTTCCTCTTTTGCCGATCTCTCGCGGCTTTAAGCTTTTCTTTAATGATCGCCACTTTGTCCGTTGTCTCTTGGACAAAATCAACGGTAGCTAGGCTTCTCTCGCCCGCCTCTATCCAACACATGGGTGATCTACATTTACGTCCGTATAGAGCCTCAAACGGCGCACACTGTATGCTAGAGTGATAACTGTTGTTGTAAGTAAATTCTGCGTATGGCAAGTGTTCATCCCAACTTCCACTAAATTCTAATGCGCAAGCTCTTAGCATATCCTCCAATGTTTGTATTGTACGCTCACTTTGCCCATCCGTTTGTGGGTGGTAAGCCGTGCTTAATGCTAACGTAGTGCCCAATGCTTCTTGTACAAGACCCCAGAAACGTGAGGTAAATCTACCATCCCTATCGGATATTATGGACAGAGGTACACCATGCAATGTCACAATCTTTTCAACGTACAAATGTGCTAAACGTTCAGTGTTCCAGTCTTCTTTGATGGGGATGAAATGGGCTGATTTCGTAAGACGATCAACAATCACCCATATAGCATCATGACCTTTCTTTGTCCGAGGCAATTTCGTTACTAGGTCCATTGCTATTTGCTCCCACTTCCACTCGGGTATTTCTGGCTGCTTTAAAAGTCCAGCTGGCTTTTGGTGCTCAGCTTTAACCATCGCACAAGTCATGCATCGGCTCACATATAGTGCTACATCACCTTTCATCCCAGGCCACCAAAAATCCCTTTTTAGACCTTGGTACATCTTGTCCGCTCCTGGATGAATCGAGTATTTTGAATTGTGAGCTTCATTCATTAGCACCTCTCTCAGCCCGTTGATATTTGGGACCCAAGCTCTTCCCTTGAAATACAAGATGCCTTCATCATCCCTATCGAACCTTGTTTCTACTCCACTCAATGCCTCTTCTTCAATGTTCTTCCCTTCAAAAGCTTTTGCTTGATCTTCTAAGAATCTGTCCCTTAGAGACATTTTCACCTGTAAGTGATAAATTCTTGTCTTCGACACCCTAGTGCTCACCTTCCTACTAAGGGCGTCAGCAACAACATTTGCCTTTCCTGGGTGGTACTTAATTTCGCACTCGTAATCGTTAAGTAGCTCCATCCACCTTCTTTGCCTCATGTTTAACATCTTCTGATCGAAGATGTGTTGTAAGCTCTTGTGATCAGTAAATATGGTGCACTTGGTTCCATAAAGATAATGTCGCCATATCTTCAAGGCAAACACTACGGCTCCTAGCTCCAAATCGTGTGTTGAATAATTCTTCTCATGTGGCTTTAATTGCCTGGATGCGTACGCAATAACCTTGTCTCTTTGCATTAGTACGCACCCTAGCCCTTTATTCGACGCATCACAATATACTACAAATCCTTCCATTCCATCCGGCAACGCTAGTATTGGTGCTTCACACAACATGTCCTTAAGCGTTTGAAACGCCTGCTCTTGTTCTTCACCCCATTCGAACTCTCTTGCCTTTTGGGTTAATTGGGTTAAAGGTACCGCAATCTTAGAAAATCCCTGAATGAACCTCCTATAATAACCCGCCAAGCCTAGGAAGCTACGCACTTCCGTTGGTGTCTTGGGTGTCTCCCATTTCTTGATTGCCTCTATCTTAGACGGATCTACATGAATCCCTTCTTCGTTCACAACGTGTCCCAGAAATTGGACTTGTCGGAGCCAAAATTCACACTTAGAAAACTTCGCATATAGCTTCTCGTCCCTAAGTAGCTGCAAGATTATCCTCAGGTGCTTCTCGTGCTCCTCCTTGCTTCTAGAGTATATCAGAATGTCATCGATGAACACTATGACGAACTTATCCAAGTATGGCCTGCAGATCCTATTCATTAGGTCCATGAAAACGGCTGGTGCATTTGTGAGACCAAAGGGCATCACTAGGAACTCATAGTGCCCATAGCGAGTTCTGAAAGCCGTTTTAGGTACATCTTCTCCTCGTACCCTCAACTGATGATAGCCGGACCTAAGGTCAATTTTCGAGAAATGCGACGCTCCTTGCAGTTGGTCGAACAAATCGTCTATTCGCGGCAACGGGTACCTATTCTTGATCGTCAATTTATTCAACTCTCTATAGTCGATGCACATTCTCAAAGATCCATCCTTCTTCTTGACAAAGAGAATCGGCGCACCCCAGGGTGAAGAACTAGGTTGGATTAAACCTTTATCAAGCAATTCTTGCAATTGCTCCGAGAGTTCTCGCATTTCGGAGGGCGCTAGTCTATATGGTGCCTTAGCCACGGGGGCTGCCCCGGGAACTAAATCGATAGTAAACTCTACTTGTCTCGCTGGGGGAAGTCCAGGTAGTTCGTCCGGAAACACATCTAGAAAATCTCTAACCACAGCTACCTTGAGAGGGTCCTTATCTTTCACTCGCTTATCCACTACTTGTGCCAAGTATGTGTGATATTCCTTCCGTAGGTACTTCCTCACCTTCATGGACGACACCAACTTAGGTTGGACTCCCGCCTTATGGCCTTGAACTATTAGCACCTCACCGCTATCTAAGGGAATCTTAATGATCCTTTCATGGCAAAGTATTTCAGCACGCATTTTCGACAACCAATCCATTCCTACTATCACATCAAAACTTCCTATTTCTATGGGAATCAAGTCTATACTATAGTCCTTCTCATCTAAAGTTAACTTACAATCAGCAATAATTTCCTTAGCCTTATACTCGTTTCCATTAGCATATTCAACATAATAAGTTTCCTCCAGTTCACTAGGTTTCTTATCAATCAATTCTTTAAATTCAAAGGAAATAAAACTTCTTTCAGCTCCAGAATCAAACAACATAGATGCATAAACATTATTTATTGGAAACGTACCTACGATGACATTAGGGTCATCACGTGCCTCATTCGCTCCCATGGCATACACCCTTCCTCGGGCTTGACCTCCTTGATTGCCACGATTTCCTTGGTTAGCGTTGTTGCCTTGATTCCCAATATTAGCTTGATTCCCAATCGATTACTTGTTCCATTCTTGATTCCCAATATTAGCTTGATTCCCAACATTTCCTCGATTGACTTGATTTCCATTGTTTCCTCGGTTTGCTTGGTTCCCGCGATTTCCAACATTCCTAAAGTTACCACGGTTACCATTTCCATTTCCACGGTTGCCTTGTGCTCTCCTCAACCTAGGACAAGCATTTCTCCAATGATCTGTACTTCCACATTCGTGACATCCTCCTCGTTGTCCTTCATTCCTTGGCCCGCTTCGGCAGTGAGTAGCAAGGTGACCCATGCGGTTGCAAGTTGTGCAACGCTTGCATTCACCCAAGTGACTATAACCACATCGGTTGCACCTTGGGGGCATGCCACGATATGGATTGGGGTTAGCATCCACAACCCCATAGTTTCTCACAATCTTTTGCCTCTTATCCGGTCCATTCCCTTTTCGATCGCCAAACCGATTTCCTCCACCTTGTCTCGAACTTGATTCACCTCTTGTATACTTCCCACGCCTAACCAAATCGTTCACTAGCCTGGTTGCCAAGCTTATAGCCTGCTCCAGAGTGGTAGGACTTGCTGCAGTGACCATCAACCTAACTTCCGGTGCCAATCCATAGATAAATCTCTCAACCTTCTTAGCCACAGGGGTTACCATCTCTGGCACCAACACGCTCAACTCGTGAAAGCGGATCACATAGGCCTCCAATTCCAGTCCTCTCATGGCGTGGTTCCAGAATTCCATCTCTAGTTTTTGTACCTCTTCTCGTGGACAATACTCACGCTTCAACTCATCTTTAAACTGCTCCCAAGTCAAAGCATTGACTGCTGCAGGACCTCTAGTAGTCGCTTGAAGATTCCACCAAGTAAGAGCTCTTCCCTGAAGCTTACTAGCAGCAAACTTCACACGGTCAGCCGGCGCACAGGTAATGATGTTCAAGTTGGCTTCCATGCTTTGGAACCAAGTAAGCAATGCAACAGGACCTTCCGTCCCATGAAACTCCTTGGGATTGCAAGACGTGAAAGCCTTGTAGGCATTCCTGTCAATAGCATTCTCTCCTCCATCTTGTCTTCTAGCCGTGTTGAGTGTAGCGGTTACATTCTCCGCTATTTGGGTGGCAATGTTCGGCATGGCGGCATTGATCTGTTGAGAGATAAGCTCGGCTAACTCGGCTCTTCGCTGGGCCTCTTCACTCGTTTCTCCGCCGGTCCTTCGTGGTGCCATGTCTCTACAAAGGATAATATAGTTTAGTTATTCGTTTATTGAATCATACTATATAAACTCGACTCACGACTTCTTGATCTCACACGAGTATATCTAAAGTTATTTAGTGCATAGAGGGTTCGTTTGCACACATATGTATACGTATATCCCGACTCATATTCCTTTTTATAATTACGGCTCACTTGTCATTATGAGTAAATAAATGGTTAGGAAATTTCTAAAATTAATCAACCATGCTTTCTAGGTTAATTAAGAGAAGTACAGAATCTGTGTACGAACTTGGAGCACGTAAAAGTGGCTTAAGATGGACGATCTGGGAAAAACTCATAAAATATGAAACGTAGCCCTATGAGTTAAGTTTCACCTCCAATTGGAATCAGGTCAAAAGACGAAATAGAACTCCAGATATGGCCGTTCTACTAAAAGTGGTCAGAACTGATTTCCTGCTGTAACTATAACTTTTATAATCGAGATAACTTTATCACAACAAGGATAGAACATTATGTAACCATAGGAAGGCATCAAGCTTACATACATATCATTCAATATGAGTTCACAAAATTGCTACATGCCAAATACTAGGTGATCATCGTCACACAAAAGCTAGAAAGTTCAAGAAAGTGAAACAAAGTACAAACGTTCATACATCAAATAAGTTCATAAATAAAGTAACTCTTAGGTTTACTTCCTAAGCATGAGAGCTATTACGAGAGTGCAAAAAGCTGTAAGCACACATCCCATAATGAATATCACTTCATTAACTCGTCGAACTTCTGATATCGCCAAGCTCGCATAATCTCCTGTTCGATCCATAACTCCTAAGGCCCTTTCCATCATCACCTCTTGAGTCCTCACCCTTACTCTAGCATCCCTTAATCCGTTAGCTATTCCCCACACCCTCTCCCTTTCTTCACGAGTCATACCAATGGGAGGTGGAGGGGGTACTCCATAGACTGGGCGGTGTGGCTCCTCTCCTTGACGCCTATGTCCAAGATGGTACCAGGGATGATCACGAGGAAGACGCGGCTGAAAGTAGGGGTCTTGGGCTGGAAATCGCCCATCGCTTAGGTTCATAGGTGCATCTTGCCTCGGCGGAGTAGGTGCTCTAGGGGCAGGTGGTGATGGTGGTGGCGAGGGTGAGCGACGTTCAGGTTGGCTAGGGGCAATACTTCTAGCATTGTCATCCTCCGATGGGCCTTCACTTGGATCGGTCTCTTCTTCCTCTTCTTCTGGGAGTGGTTGGGGAGGTTGCTCTTGCTCTAGGCTTCTCCTTTCTTCCTCTTCCAAGTAGTCCGCAAATCCGTACAAGTTCCTTGGTCTAAGGGCTGATCCGGAAGCTCCACTTGCTCGTGACATGTTGTTCCTACACAAGTTTCACAAAGGCGTGAGATGACGACTTGACTCGACGCTTAGACGACCATGGACGACCGACTTGACCTTTGACGACCCATATGGCAACTTACGGACAGCAAGACGACTCGACGGACCATGAGACGACCTTAACCATTTGACAAGCAACCAATCAACTCGACCAACGACTCACAAGCTTAACAACCGAACAACGACATGACTATTCACAACCGACGACCAACTCAACTTGCACGACCGACATAACCATTTATAATTAAAGTAATGACTAGAATTCAACTTGTGCATAGCTCTCATGTATTACACCTAAATGGACAAAGTAATGACTAGAATTCAACTTGTGCATAGCTCTCATGTATTACACCTAAATGGACAAAGTAATGCTAGCCAAGTGGGGGTATCAACTAAGGGTTCTAATAGGTAATGCAAACATTGGATTTGGTTATGTATCTTTTGCACCAAGAATCGTTTTTAAAGCTTATTTTCAAAAGACTCATTTTGAATATCCCTTATACAATCATTCAATATGAGTTCACAAAATTGCTACATGCCAAATACTAGGTGATCATCGTCACACAAAAGCTAGAAAGTTCAAGAAAGTGAAACAAAGTACAAACGTTCATACATCAAATAAGTTCATAAATAAAGTAACTCTTAGGTTTACTTCCTAAGCATGAGAGCTATTACGAGAGTGCAAAAAGCTGTAAGCACACATCCCATAATGAATATCACTTCATTAACTCGTCGAACTTCTGATATCGCCAAGCTCGCATAATCTCCTGTTCGATCCATAACTCCTAAGGCCCTTTCCATCATCACCTCTTGAGTCCTCACCCTTACTCTAGCATCCCTTAATCCGTTAGCTATTCCCCACACCCTCTCCCTTTCTTCACGAGTCATACCAATGGGAGGTGGAGGGGGTACTCCATAGACTGGGCGGTGTGGCTCCTCTCCTTGACGCCTATGTCCAAGATGGTACCAGGGATGATCACGAGGAAGACGCGGCTGAAAGTAGGGGTCTTGGGCTGGAAATCGCCCATCGCTTAGGTTCATAGGTGCATCTTGCCTCGGCGGAGTAGGTGCTCTAGGGGCAGGTGGTGATGGTGGTGGCGAGGGTGAGCGACGTTCAGGTTGGCTAGGGGCAATACTTCTAGCATTGTCATCCTCCGATGGGCCTTCACTTGGATCGGTCTCTTCTTCCTCTTCTTCATGGAGTGGTTGGGGAGGTTGCTCTTGCTCTAGGCTTCTCCTTTCTTCCTCTTCCAAGTAGTCCGCAAATCCGTACAAGTTCCTTGGTCTAAGGGCTGATCCGGAAGCTCCACTTGCTCGTGACATGTTGTTCCTACACAAGTTTCACAAAGGCGTGAGATGACGACTTGACTCGACGCTTAGACGACCATGGACGACCGACTTGACCTTTGACGACCCATATGGCAACTTACGGACAGCAAGACGACTCGACGGACCATGAGACGACCTTAACCATTTGACAAGCAACCAATCAACTCGACCAACGACTCACAAGCTTAACAACCGAACAACGACATGACTATTCACAACCGACGACCAACTCAACTTGCACGACCGACATAACCATTTATAATTAAAGTAATGACTAGAATTCAACTTGTGCATAGCTCTCATGTATTACACCTAAATGGACAAAGTAATGCTAGCCAAGTGGGGGTATCAACTAAGGGTTCTAATAGGTAATGCAAACATTGGATTTGGTTATGTATCTTTTGCACCAAGAATCGTTTTTAAAGCTTATTTTCAAAAGACTCATTTTGAATATCCCTTATACAATCATTTCGATCATTCCATATTAAATTTTTAGTTAGGCATAGTTGATCAGGCTATGCATAAGTAAAACGAGAATACTTTATGATCGACTCAACTGTTTAAGAAATATTCGACTCGTTTTTGAAAATACGTAGGTTATAGCAAAAATTCTCTATAACCTTGATCTCTGATACCATTTTTCTGTAACACCCCGACTATAGCGGAAACACGAGATGCCACAGAACGACATGGTACAAAAGATTTAAGTAATAAACATCAACATAAAGTTTCAAATGCCATTCAAATTAAAAAGGTAACAAGTTCAAGTTGACGTTTAATAATCATTACATAACCAAATTCATAATCAAAATATCAAATGTTTGCGTTACTAGTCCAACATGCAACAAATAAACACATCGTCCAAGGAGCGGTCCAAAAGCTAACTTACTGCCCTAGACCTGAAAAGCATGAAGAAAAAGTGTCAACTACGAGAGTTGAGTGAGTTCATAGGATTATGCTAACAACACACATATATTTAATCCAATTCAAGAAAGAATAAGTCATAAATTTCCAAGAGTTCCATCATACTGTCCATACCCAAACCGTATGTTCAATCCACAATTTCCATCCATAATATAATATCAATACCTCTGAGTCAATGGTAAGATTACCATGACATAACTTGATGAGATTGTTCTTGAGCCACTACTAAGACCGGTTATGTCCCAATAATCAGATATAATGTCCCAAATGATAAGATAATGATAAGCACATGCTGTCAATCACGTGCATAAAGATAACCAAGGGTCGTGCCATGGAGACGCCCATAAATATATAGTAGTTAGAGCACCGCGAGGCCAGACTGGCGATGAAGGTGGCCACCAAGGCAGACCAAACATCCCACCGTTACCTATAATAGTGGATGAGGGGACAAGTCCTAGTTGCGCAACCCTCTAACTACAGGCCTCAAATGAGTTAATAGTAGTGTACAGGGGACCACAGTTTGACAGTACTCAAGCTCATCATATAACATATAACATGTTGAACATACAATATAATTCCCACATCATTATCATTGTTTCAAAGAATCATTTCATAAGATAAAGCCATTTTAATTAAACATGCTTTTCACCCCGAAAGTAAACACATAAAAGAGTTTGAAAGGGGGCTATGACTCACTTGATTAGAGAGTGAATAGGGGCTGATCAAACGTGATTCCTTCGCTTAGATTTGTTGCGCCTCAAGCAAGCCTAAACCATAACGTATATATTCGCGGCGTAAGTTCGCGTGACATGAACTAGTGAGCTAGATCATGAGATGTATACTAGTAGACTTGCCCATATTTGGTTGTCATTAGATTATGGAATTTAAGTGCATTATGATGTTCTCATTGTTTGGGTATAAGAGATTTGGTGGTAAGAGTCGTTTTCTCATTATACGTTTTTGTACGTTTATTGGAATTTCGGTAGTTTGGCTTGGATTTATATGATTTCCATTGCACACTTTGCTTGGTAATAATATTTGACATTAGTGGTCTTATAATATAAATATTTTATGTATATTTTCTGATTTGTAAATATATATTTAATTTAATAATATTTAATTATTTATTTATTCACTTTATTGATTTATTTGCTAAATAAATCCTTAAAAATACTTTTAAGTGTCATAATTGTCTTTATAAATTATGAATGATTTCATTTGAATTATCTTCTGATATATAAGCTTCTTAATTTATAATTTCATGATTTATACTTTTATTTGTGTATTTTCCATTTATTTTAATAATAATATTTAATTATTTATTTATTCACTTTATTGATTTATTTGCTAAATAAATCCTTAAAAATACTTTTAAGTGTCATAATTGTCTTTATAAATTATGAATGATTTCATTTGAATTATCTTCTGATATATAAGCTTCTTAATTTATAATAATATTTAATTTAATAATATTTAATTATTTATTTATTCACTTTATTGATTTATTTGCTAAATAAATCCTTAAAAATACTTTTAAGTGTCATAATTGTCTTTATAAATTATGAATGATTTCATTTGAATTATCTTCTGATATATAAGCTTCTTAATTTATAATTTCATGATTTATACTTTTATTTGTGTATTTTCCATTTATTTTAATAATATTTAATTATTTATTTATTCACTTTATTGATTTATTTGCTAAATAAATCCTTAAAAATACTTTTAAGTGTCATAATTGTCTTTATAAATTATGAATGATTTCATTTGAATTATCTTCTGATATATAAGCTTCTTAATTTATAATTTCATGATTTATACTTTTATTTGTGTATCGTCCAAGGAGCGGTCCAAAAGCTAACTTACTGCCCTAGACCTGAAAAGCATGAAGAAAAAGTGTCAACTACGAGAGTTGAGTGAGTTCATAGGATTATGCTAACAACACACATATATTTAATCCAATTCAAGAAAGAATAAGTCATAAATTTCCAAGAGTTCCATCATACTGTCCATACCCAAACCGTATGTTCAATCCACAATTTCCATCCATAATATAATATCAATACCTCTGAGTCAATGGTAAGATTACCATGACATAACTTGATGAGATTGTTCTTGAGCCACTACTAAGACCGGTTATGTCCCAATAATCAGATATAATGTCCCAAATGATAAGATAATGATAAGCACATGCTGTCAATCACGTGCATAAAGATAACCAAGGGTCGTGCCATGGAGACGCCCATAAATATATAGTAGTTAGAGCACCGCGAGGCCAGACTGGCGATGAAGGTGGCCACCAAGGCAGACCAAACATCCCACCGTTACCTATAATAGTGGATGAGGGGACAAGTCCTAGTTGCGCAACCCTCTAACTACAGGCCTCAAATGAGTTAATAGTAGTGTACAGGGGACCACAGTTTGACAGTACTCAAGCTCATCATATAACATATAACATGTTGAACATACAATATAATTCCCACATCATTATCATTGTTTCAAAGAATCATTTCATAAGATAAAGCCATTTTAATTACCATTTAAATTCAATAATTCATGGAAATTCTTAGAAATCATCACCAAACATTTTGGTCAAAAATCTCAGGCCTTTTAGGCAACTTTTATTCATACAAAATCATATCAATTCAACCTCTCTTGTGTCTTGCTCATTTTGAGGGTTTTATGATTAAAAATCGTTTACCGAAATAGTGATTTTAGCCTCATTTCTTAAGCAATTAAAGTGCTTCAAAATGGATTTTCATTCTTGTTTCATTATTTCCAGAAAGTTCATCATATTTTGGTGTCCAAAATCGTGAGAGTGGTGGTGGTGTGATATGTGCAATTTAGTGCTTTCGGTTAGTGATTATTTGACCCGAAAAGGTGGTTTTTGAGCTTGTTGTTGTCATGAACCAATAGATCTGAGTTTTGTGCTTTTATTTCAACATTTTTCCAGTAGGTTTATCATATTTTCTTGGTCATAAGATTATGGTGCATGTGTGTGCTCAAAATGCATTTTTGCGTGTTTTCGGTTTGTGATTTCTAGCTTATTTTAACATGTTTTGATTCAAGCTTTATATCCTTGATATTTTATCAATTTTTCCAGAATATTAACATATTTTTCACTTATAACAAGTCCATATCCATCTCATAATCCAACAAAAGATCCAACTTTCTTAAATCTAGCATATATGCATTCGAATCAACACTTTTTACTATCAACTTTTATAGATCTAACTTTCAACAATACAAAAACATCTTTTATATGAAAAATCTCAGAATATACTCTTCAAAAATATACAAAAACATATAGATCTATCAACAAGAAAGTCACTTTAAAAGCTACGAATCTATAACCACACTTTTGGGTCTTAATATAATATTTAATTAATTGTTTTTACTTAATTATTTATCTTTAAATTATGTAACACATGTCTCTTGCCTTTTAGCTATTTTTCTCCAGTAGGTTTTAGTTATTTTTATCAATGGTTAAGATGATTTAACTTCATTCTTGATTTACATAATTTATTTATTGATTTTTATGTCTTTTAATTACCATTTAAATTCAATAATTCATGGAAATTCTTAGAAATCATCACCAAACATTTTGGTCAAAAATCTCAGGCCTTTTAGGCAACTTTTATTCATACAAAATCATATCAATTCAACCTCTCTTGTGTCTTGCTCATTTTGAGGGTTTTATGATTAAAAATCGTTTACCGAAATAGTGATTTTAGCCTCATTTCTTAAGCAATTAAAGTGCTTCAAAATGGATTTTCATTCTTGTTTCATTATTTCCAGAAAGTTCATCATATTTTGGTGTCCAAAATCGTGAGAGTGGTGGTGGTGTGATATGTGCAATTTAGTGCTTTCGGTTAGTGATTATTTGACCCGAAAAGGTGGTTTTTGAGCTTGTTGTTGTCATGAACCAATAGATCTGAGTTTTGTGCTTTTATTTCAACATTTTTCCAGTAGGTTTATCATATTTTCTTGGTCATAAGATTATGGTGCATGTGTGTGCTCAAAATGCATTTTTGCGTGTTTTCGGTTTGTGATTTCTAGCTATAATATTTAATTATTTATTTATTCACTTTATTGATTTATTTGCTAAATAAATCCTTAAAAATACTTTTAAGTGTCATAATTGTCTTTATAAATTATGAATGATTTCATTTGAATTATCTTCTGATATATAAGCTTCTTAATTTATAATTTCATGATTTATACTTTTATTTGTGTATTTTCCATTTATTTTAATAATAATATTTAATTATTTATTTATTCACTTTATTGATTTATTTGCTAAATAAATCCTTAAAAATACTTTTAAGTGTCATAATTGTCTTTATAAATTATGAATGATTTCATTTGAATTATCTTCTGATATATAAGCTTCTTAATTTATAATTTCATGATTTATACTTTTATTTGTGTATTTTCCATTTATTTTAATAATAATATTTAATTATTTATTTATTCACTTTATTGATTTATTTGCTAAATAAATCCTTAAAAATACTTTTAAGTGTCATAATTGTCTTTATAAATTATGAATGATTTCATTTGAATTATCTTCTGATATATAAGCTTCTTAATTTATAATTTCATGATTTATACTTTTATTTGTGTATTTTCCATTTATTTTAATAATAATATTTAATTATTTATTTATTCACTTTATTGATTTATTTGCTAAATAAATCCTTAAAAATACTTTTAAGTGTCATAATTGTCTTTATAAATTATGAATGATTTCATTTGAATTATCTTCTGATATATAAGCTTCTTAATTTATAATTTCATGATTTATACTTTTATTTGTGTATTTTCCATTTATTTTAATAATAATATTTAATTATTTATTTATTCACTTTATTGATTTATTTGCTAAATAAATCCTTAAAAATACTTTTAAGTGTCATAATTGTCTTTATAAATTATGAATGATTTCATTTGAATTATCTTCTGATATATAAGCTTCTTAATTTATAATTTCATGATTTATACTTTTATTTGTGTATTTTCCATTTATTTTAATAATAATATTTAATTATTTATTTATTCACTTTATTGATTTATTTGCTAAATAAATCCTTAAAAATACTTTTAAGTGTCATAATTGTCTTTATAAATTATGAATGATTTCATTTGAATTATCTTCTGATATATAAGCTTCTTAATTTATAATTTCATGATTTATACTTTTATTTGTGTATTTTCCATTTATT
>CM067168.1:18053719-18076219 GCA_034093135.1 Erigeron breviscapus
TGGTAAGCCGTGCTTAATGCTAACGTAGTGCCCATTGCTTCTTGCACAAGACCCCAGAAACGTGAGGTAAATCTACCATCCCTATCGGATATGATGGACAGAGGTACACCATGCAATGTCACAATCTTTTCAACGTACAAATGTGCTAAACGTTCAGTGTTCCAGTCTTCTTTGATGGGGATGAAATGGGCTGATTTCGTAAGACGATCAACAATCACCCATATAGCATCATGACCTTTCTTTGTCCGAGGCAATTTCGTTACTAGGTCCATTGCTATTTGCTCCCACTTCCACTCGGGTATTTCTGGCTGCTTTAAAAGTCCAGCTGGCTTTTGGTGCTCAGCTTTAACCATCGCACAAGTCATGCATCGGCTCACATATAGTGCTACATCACCTTTCATCCCAGGCCACCAAAAATCCCTTTTTAGACCTTGGTACATCTTGTCCGCTCCTGGATGAATCGAGTATTTTGAATTGTGAGCTTCATTCATTAGCACCTCTCTCAGCCCGTTGATATTTGGGACCCAAGCTCTTCCCTTGAAATACAAGATGCCTTCATCATCCCTATCGAACCTTGTTTCTACTCCACTCAATGCCTCTTCTTCAATGTTCTTCCCTTCAAAAGCTTTTGCTTGATCTTCTAAGAATCTGTCCCTTAGAGACATTTTCACCTGTAAGTGATAAATTCTTGTCTTCGACACCCTAGTGCTCACCTTCCTACTAAGGGCGTCAGCAACAACATTTGCCTTTCCTGGGTGGTACTTAATTTCGCACTCGTAATCGTTAAGTAGCTCCATCCACCTTCTTTGCCTCATGTTTAACATCTTCTGATCGAAGATGTGTTGTAAGCTCTTGTGATCAGTAAATATGGTGCACTTGGTTCCATAAAGATAATGTCGCCATATCTTCAAGGCAAACACTACGGCTCCTAGCTCCAAATCGTGTGTTGAATAATTCTTCTCATGTGGCTTTAATTGCCTGGATGCGTACGCAATAACCTTGTCTCTTTGCATTAGTACGCACCCTAGCCCTTTATTCGACGCATCACAATATACTACAAATCCTTCCATTCCATCCGGCAACGCTAGTATTGGTGCTTCACACAACATGTCCTTAAGCGTTTGAAACGCCTGCTCTTGTTCTTCACCCCATTCGAACTCTCTTGCCTTTTGGGTTAATTGGGTTAAAGGTACCGCAATCTTAGAAAATCCCTGAATGAACCTCCTATAATAACCCGCCAAGCCTAGGAAGCTACGCACTTCCGTTGGTGTCTTGGGTGTCTCCCATTTCTTGATTGCCTCTATCTTAGACGGATCTACATGAATCCCTTCTTCGTTCACAACGTGTCCCAGAAATTGGACTTGTCGGAGCCAAAATTCACACTTAGAAAACTTCGCATATAGCTTCTCGTCCCTAAGTAGCTGCAAGATTATCCTCAGGTGCTTCTCGTGCTCCTCCTTGCTTCTAGAGTATATCAGAATGTCATCGATGAACACTATGACGAACTTATCCAAGTATGGCCTGCAGATCCTATTCATTAGGTCCATGAAAACGGCTGGTGCATTTGTGAGACCAAAGGGCATCACTAGGAACTCATAGTGCCCATAGCGAGTTCTGAAAGCCGTTTTAGGTACATCTTCTCCTCGTACCCTCAACTGATGATAGCCGGACCTAAGGTCAATTTTCGAGAAATGCGACGCTCCTTGCAGTTGGTCGAACAAATCGTCTATTCGCGGCAACGGGTACCTATTCTTGATCGTCAATTTATTCAACTCTCTATAGTCGATGCACATTCTCAAAGATCCATCCTTCTTCTTGACAAAGAGAATCGGCGCACCCCAAGGTGAAGAACTAGGTTGGATTAAACCTTTATCAAGCAATTCTTGCAATTGCTCCGAGAGTTCTCGCATTTCGGAGGGCGCTAGTCTATATGGTGCCTTAGCCACGGGGGCTGCCCCGGGAACTAAATCGATAGTAAACTCTACTTGTCTCGCTGGGGGAAGTCCAGGTAGTTCGTCCGGAAACACATCTAGAAAATCTCTAACCACAGCTACCTTGAGAGGGTCCTTATCTTTCACTCGCTTATCCACTACTTGTGCCAAGTATGTGTGATATTCCTTCCGTAGGTACTTCCTCACCTTCATGGACGACACCAACTTAGGTTGGACTCCCGCCTTATGGCCTTGAACTATTAGCACCTCACCGCTATCTAAGGGAATCTTAATGATCCTTTCATGGCAAAGTATTTCAGCACGCATTTTCGACAACCAATCCATTCCTACTATCACATCAAAACTTCCTATTTCTATGGGAATCAAGTCTATACTATAGTCCTTCTCATCTAAAGTTAACTTACAATCAGCAATAATTTCCTTAGCCTTATACTCGTTTCCATTAGCATATTCAACATAATAAGTTTCCTCCAGTTCACTAGGTTTCTTATCAATCAATTCTTTAAATTCAAAGGAAATAAAACTTCTTTCAGCTCCAGAATCAAACAACATAGATGCATAAACATTATTTATTGGAAACGTACCTACGATGACATTAGGGTCATCACGTGCCTCATTCGCTCCCATGGCATACACCCTTCCTCGGGCTTGACCTCCTTGATTGCCACGATTTCCTTGGTTAGCGTTGTTGCCTTGATTCCCAATATTAGCTTGATTCCCAACATTTCCTCGATTGACTTGATTTCCATTGTTTCCTCGGTTTGCTTGGTTCCCGCGATTTCCAACATTCCTAAAGTTACCACGGTTACCATTTCCATTTCCACGGTTGCCTTGTGCTCTCCTCAACCTAGGACAAGCATTTCTCCAATGATCTGTACTTCCACATTCGTGACATCCTCCTCGTTGTCCTTCATTCCTTGGCCCGCTTCGGCAGTGAGTAGCAAGGTGACCCATGCGGTTGCAAGTTGTGCAACGCTTGCATTCACCCAAGTGACTATAACCACATCGGTTGCACCTTGGGGGCATGCCACGATATGGATTGGGGTTAGCATCCACAACCCCATAGTTTCTCACAATCTTTTGCCTCTTATCCGGTCCATTCCCTTTTCGATCGCCAAACCGATTTCCTCCACCTTGTCTCGAACTTGATTCACCTCTTGTATACTTCCCACGCCTAACCAAATCGTTCACTAGCCTGGTTGCCAAGCTTATAGCCTGCTCCAGAGTGGTAGGACTTGCTGCAGTGACCATCAACCTAACTTCCGGTGCCAATCCATAGATAAATCTCTCAACCTTCTTAGCCACAGGGGTTACCATCTCTGGCACCAACACGCTCAACTCGTGAAAGCGGATCACATAGGCCTCCAATTCCAGTCCTCTCATGGCGTGGTTCCAGAATTCCATCTCTAGTTTTTGTACCTCTTCTCGTGGACAATACTCACGCTTCAACTCATCTTTAAACTGCTCCCAAGTCAAAGCATTGACTGCTGCAGGACCTCTAGTAGTCGCTTGAAGATTCCACCAAGTAAGAGCTCTTCCCTGAAGCTTACTAGCAGCAAACTTCACACGGTCAGCCGGCGCACAGGTAATGATGTTCAAGTTGGCTTCCATGCTTTGGAACCAAGTAAGCAATGCAACAGGACCTTCCGTCCCATGAAACTCCTTGGGATTGCAAGACGTGAAAGCCTTGTAGGCATTCCTGTCAATAGCATTCTCTCCTCCATCTTGTCTTCTAGCCGTGTTGAGTGTAGCGGTTACATTCTCCGCTATTTGGGTGGCAATGTTCGGCATGGCGGCATTGATCTGTTGAGAGATAAGCTCGGCTAACTCGGCTCTTCGCTGGGCCTCTTCACTCGTTTCTCCGCCGGTCCTTCGTGGTGCCATGTCTCTACAAAGGATAATATAGTTTAGTTATTCGTTTATTGAATCATACTATATAAACTCGACTCACGACTTCTTGATCTCACACGAGTATATCTAAAGTTATTTAGTGCATAGAGGGTTCGTTTGCACACATATGTATACGTATATCCCGACTCATATTCCTTTTTATAATTACGGCTCACTTGTCATTATGAGTAAATAAATGGTTAGGAAATTTCTAAAATTAATCAACCATGCTTTCTAGGTTAATTAAGAGAAGTACAGAATCTGTGTACGAACTTGGAGCACGTAAAAGTGGCTTAAGATGGACGATCTGGGAAAAACTCATAAAATATGAAACGTAGCCCTATGAGTTAAGTTTCACCTCCAATTGGAATCAGGTCAAAAGACGAAATAGAACTCCAGATATGGCCGTTCTACTAAAAGTGGTCAGAACTGATTTCCTGCTGTAACTATAACTTTTATAATCGAGATAACTTTATCACAACAAGGATAGAACATTATGTAACCATAGGAAGGCATCAAGCTTACATACATATCATTCAATATGAGTTCACAAAATTGCTACATGCCAAATACTAGGTGATCATCGTCACACAAAAGCTAGAAAGTTCAAGAAAGTGAAACAAAGTACAAACGTTCATACATCAAATAAGTTCATAAATAAAGTAACTCTTAGGTTTACTTCCTAAGCATGAGAGCTATTACGAGAGTGCAAAAAGCTGTAAGCACACATCCCATAATGAATATCACTTCATTAACTCGTCGAACTTCTGATATCGCCAAGCTCGCATAATCTCCTGTTCGATCCATAACTCCTAAGGCCCTTTCCATCATCACCTCTTGAGTCCTCACCCTTACTCTAAGCATGAGAGCTATTACGAGAGTGCAAAAAGCTGTAAGCACACATCCCATAATGAATATCACTTCATTAACTCGTCGAACTTCTGATATCGCCAAGCTCGCATAATCTCCTGTTCGATCCATAACTCCTAAGGCCCTTTCCATCATCACCTCTTGAGTCCTCACCCTTACTCTAGCATCCCTTAATCCGTTAGCTATTCCCCACACCCTCTCCCTTTCTTCACGAGTCATACCAATGGGAGGTGGAGGGGGTACTCCATAGACTGGGCGGTGTGGCTCCTCTCCTTGACGCCTATGTCCAAGATGGTACCAGGGATGATCACGAGGAAGACGCGGCTGAAAGTAGGGGTCTTGGGCTGGAAATCGCCCATCGCTTAGGTTCATAGGTGCATCTTGCCTCGGCGGAGTAGGTGCTCTAGGGGCAGGTGGTGATGGTGGTGGCGAGGGTGAGCGGCGTTCAGATTGGCTAGGGGCAATACTTCTAGCATTGTCATCCTCCGATGGGCCTTCACTTGGATCGGTCTCTTCTTCCTCTTCTTCATGGAGTGGTTGGGGAGGTTGCTCTTGCTCTAGGCTTCTCCTTTCTTCCTCTTCCAAGTAGTCCACGAATCCGTACAAGTTCCTTGGTCTAAGGGCTGATCCGGAAGCTCCACTTGCTCGTGACATGTTGTTCCTACACAAGTTTCACAAAGGCGTGAGATGACGACTTGACTCGACGCTTAGACGACCATGGACGACCGACTTGACCTTTGACGACCCATATGGCAACTTACGGACAGCAAGACGACTCGACGGACCATGAGACGACCTTAACCATTTGACAAGCAACCAATCAACTCGACCAACGACTCACAAGCTTAACAACCGAACAACGACATGACTATTCACAACCGACGACCAACTCAACTTGCACGACCGACATAACCATTTATAATTAAAGTAATGACTAGAATTCAACTTGTGCATAGCTCTCATGTATTACACCTAAATGGACAAAGTAATGCTAGCCAAGTGGGGGTATCAACTAAGGGTTCTAATAGGTAATGCAAACATTGGATTTGGTTATGTATCTTTTGCACCAAGAATCGTTTTTAAAGCTTATTTTCAAAAGACTCATTTTGAATATCCCTTATACAATCATTTCGATCATTCCATATTAAATTTTTAGTTAGGCATAGTTGATCAGGCTATGCATAAGTAAAACGAGAATACTTTATGATCGACTCAACTGTTTAAGAAATATTCGACTCGTTTTTGAAAATACGTAGGTTATAGCAAAAATTCTCTATAACCTTGATCTCTGATACCATTTTTCTGTAACACCCCGACTATAGCGGAAACACGAGATGCCACAGAACGACATGGTACAAAAGATTTAAGTAATAAACATCAACATAAAGTTTCAAATGCCATTCAAATTAAAAAGGTAACAAGTTCAAGTTGACGTTTAATAATCATTACATAACCAAATTCATAATCAAAATATCAAATGTTTGCGTTACTAGTCCAACATGCAACAAATAAACACATCGTCCAAGGAGCGGTCCAAAAGCTAACTTACTGCCCTAGACCTGAAAAGCATGAAGAAAAAGTGTCAACTACGAGAGTTGAGTGAGTTCATAGGATTATGCTAACAACACACATATATTTAATCCAATTCAAGAAAGAATAAGTCATAAATTTCCAAGAGTTCCATCATACTGTCCATACCCAAACCGTATGTTCAATCCACAATTTCCATCCATAATATAATATCAATACCTCTGAGTCAATGGTAAGATTACCATGACATAACTTGATGAGATTGTTCTTGAGCCACTACTAAGACCGGTTATGTCCCAATAATCAGATATAATGTCCCAAATGATAAGATAATGATAAGCACATGCTGTCAATCACGTGCATAAAGATAACCAAGGGTCGTGCCATGGAGACGCCCATAAATATATAGTAGTTAGAGCACCGCGAGGCCAGACTGGCGATGAAGGTGGCCACCAAGGCAGACCAAACATCCCACCGTTACCTATAATAGTGGATGAGGGGACAAGTCCTAGTTGCGCAACCCTCTAACTACAGGCCTCAAATGAGTTAATAGTAGTGTACAGGGGACCACAGTTTGACAGTACTCAAGCTCATCATATAACATATAACATGTTGAACATACAATATAATTCCCACATCATTATCATTGTTTCAAAGAATCATTTCATAAGATAAAGCCATTTTAATTACACATGCTTTTCACCCCGAAAGTAAACACATAAAAGAGTTTGAAAGGGGGCTATGACTCACTTGATTAGAGAGTGAATAGGGGCTGATCAAACGTGATTCCTTCGCTTAGATTTGTTGCGCCTCAAGCAAGCCTAAACCATAACGTATATATTCGCGGCGTAAGTTCGCGTGACATGAACTAGTGAGCTAGATCATGAGATGTATACTAGTAGACTTGCCCATATTTGGTTGTCATTAGATTATGGAATTTAAGTGCATTATGATGTTCTCATTGTTTGGGTATAAGAGATTTGGTGGTAAGAGTCGTTTTCTCATTATACGTTTTTGTACGTTTATTGGAATTTCGGTAGTTTGGCTTGGATTTATATGATTTCCATTGCACACTTTGCTTGGTAATAATATTTGACATTAGTGGTCTTATAATATAAATATTTTATGTATATTTTCTGATTTGTAAATATATATTTAATTTAATAATATTTAATTATTTATTTATTCACTTTATTGATTTATTTGCTAAATAAATCCTTAAAAATACTTTTAAGTGTCATAATTGTCTTTATAAATTATGAATGATTTCATTTGAATTATCTTCTGATATATAAGCTTCTTAATTTATAATTTCATGATTTATACTTTTATTTGTGTATTTTCCATTTATTTTAATAATAATATTTAATTATTTATTTTTACTTAATTGATTTATTTGCTAAATAAATCTTAATAATATTTAATTAATTGTTTTTACTTAATTATTTATCTTTAAATTATGTAACACATGTCTCTTGCCTTTTAGCTATTTTTCTCCAGTAGGTTTATCATATTTTCTTGGTCATAAGATTATGGTGCATGTGTGTGCTCAAAATGCATTTTTGCGTGTTTTCGGTTTGTGATTTCTAGCTTATTTTAACATGTTTTGATTCAAGCTTTATACCCTTGATATTTTATCAATTTTTCCAGAATATTAACACTAATATTAACATATTTTTCACTTATAACAAGTCCATATCCATCTCATAATCCAACAAAAGATCCAACTTTCTTAAATCTAGCATATATGCATTCGAATCAACACTTTTTACTATCAACTTTTATAGATCTAACTTTCAACAATACAAAAACATCTTTTATATGAAAAATCTCAGAATATACTCTTCAAAAATATACAAAAACATATAGATCTATCAACAAGAAAGTCACTTTAAAAGCTACGAATCTATAACCACACTTTTGGGTCTTAAACTTGTTGAATCCTTGGATCTTTCTTATTAGATTCGACATGCATGAGCATGGAAAGAAAGATCCTATCAACTTTGCCCTCATTAAGTGTATATTACAAAGAAAACAAGAAGAAAGTATGAGTTTTTGATAAAACCTTTGAATATAAACAAAAACGAGATTAGATCTAGTAAAAAGGATGAAGATTATACCCTCTTGAACTTGATTTTGGATGATGTAATAGGGCAGATTTTCGTGGCCTTCAAACCCCAATAACACCTTGAATCTAAGCCTAGAACAACCCTTGAACCTTGCTTGTATTAACCCTTTATTAATCTAACTTAAAACCCTTATTATTAGTAAGTGTTTACTTGATTTTTATGTCTTTTAATTACCATTTAAATTCAATAATTCATGGAAATTCTTAGAAATCATCACCAAACATTTTGGTCAAAAATCTCAGGCCTTTTAGGCAACTTTTATTCATACAAAATCATATCAATTCAACCTCTCTTGTGTCTTGCTCATTTTGAGGGTTTTATGATTAAAATCGTTTACCGAAATAGTGATTTTAGCCTCATTTCTTAAGCAATTAAAGTGCTTCAAAATGGATTTTCATTCTTGTTTCATTATTTCCAGAAAGTTCATCATATTTTGGTGTCCAAAATCGTGAGAGTGGTGGTGGTGTGATATGTGCAATTTAGTGCTTTCGGTTAGTGATTATTTGACCCGAAAAGGTGGTTTTTGAGCTTGTTGTTGTCATGAACTAATAGATCTGAGTTTTGTGCTTTTATTTCAACATTTTTCCAGTAGGTTTTAGTTATTTTTATCAATGGTTAAGATGATTTAACTTCATTCTTGATTTACATAATTTATTTATTGATTTTTATGTCTTTTAATTACCATTTAAATTCAATAATTCATGGAAATTCTTAGAAATCATCACCAAACATTTTGGTCAAAAATCTCAGGCCTTTTAGGCAACTTTTATTCATACAAAATCATATCAATTCAACCTCTCTTGTGTCTTGCTCATTTTGAGGGTTTTATGATTAAAATCGTTTACCGAAATAGTGATTTTAGCCTCATTTCTTAAGCAATTAAAGTGCTTCAAAATGGATTTTCATTCTTGTTTCATTATTTCCAGAAAGTTCATCATATTTTGGTGTCCAAAATCGTGAGAGTGGTGGTGGTGTGATATGTGCAATTTAGTGCTTTCGGTTAGTGATTATTTGACCCGAAAAGGTGGTTTTTGAGCTTGTTGTTGTCATGAACTAATAGATCTGAGTTTTGTGCTTTTATTTCAACATTTTTCCAGTAGGTTTATCATATTTTCTTGGTCATAAGATTATGGTGCATGTGTGTGCTCAAAATGCATTTTTGCGTGTTTTCGGTTTGTGATTTCTAGCTTATTTTAACATGTTTTGATTCAAGCTTTATATCCTTGATATTTTATCAATTTTTCCAGAATATTAACACTAATATTAACATATTTTTCACTTATAACAAGTCCATATCCATCTCATAATCCAACAAAAGATCCAACTTTCTTAAATCTAGCATATATGCATTCGAATCAACACTTTTTACTATCAACTTTTATAGATCTAACTTTCAACAATACAAAAACATATAGATCTATCAACAAGAAAGTCACTTTAAAAGCTACGAATCTATAACCACACTTTTGGGTCTTAAACTTGTTGAATCCTTGGATCTTTCTTATTAGATTCGACATGCATGAGCATGGAAAGAAAGATCCTATCAACTTTGCCCTCATTAAGTGTATATTACAAAGAAAACAAGAAGAAAGTATGAGTTTTTGATAAAACCTTTGAATATAAACAAAAACGAGATTAGATCTAGTAAAAAGGATGAAGATTATACCCTCTTGAACTTGATTTTGGATGATGTAATAGGGCAGATTTTCGTGGCCTTCAAACCCCAATAACACCTTGAATCTAAGCCTAGAACAACCCTTGAACCTTGCTTGTATTAACCCTTTATTAATCTAACTTAAAACCCTTATTATTAGTAAGTGTTTACTTGATTTTTGATGATGTTTTTCTTTGTTCTTGGTGATGGCCGAAAATGAGAGGGAGAAGAGAAGAGAATGGAGAGTTTTTTGAGAGAAGAGAAGAGTGTGTGAAAAGAGTGAAGAGTGTGAGAAGAAGTAAAGAGGTGTGTGAGTTTCAAGAGAGAAATGAAGTGTATGTAATTTGAAATGGTGTGTTGGTGTGATGGGGGGAGGGGCCGGCCTCATTAGGGCATGGGGAAGGGTTTTTGTATTTTTTTTTTTTTTTTGTTGTATATAATATTTTTTTTTTTTTTTTTTTTTTTTTTTTTTTTTTTTTTTTTTTTTTTTTTTTTTTTTTTTTTTTTTTTTTTTTTTTTTTTTTTTTTTTTTTTTTTTTTTTTTTTTTTTTTTTTTTTTTTTTTTTTTTTTTTTTTTTTTTTTTTTTTTTTTTTTTTTTTTTTTTTTTTTTTTTTTTTTTTTTTTTTTTTTTTTTTTTTTTTTTTTTTTTTTTTTTTTTTTTTTTTTTTTTTTTTTTTTTTTTTTTTTTTTTTTTTTTTTTTTTTTTTTTTTTTTTTTTTTTTTTTTTTTTTTTTTTTTTTTTTTTTTTTTTTTTTTTTTTTTTTTTTTTTTTTTTTTTTTTTTTTTTTTTTTTTTTTTTTTTTTTTTTTTTTTTTTTTTTTTTTTTTTTTTTTTTTTTTTTTTTTTTTTTTTTTTTTTTTTTTTTTTTTTTTTTTTTTTTTTTTTTTTTTTTTTTTTTTTTTTTTTTTTTTTTTTTTTTTTTTTTTTTTTTTTTTTTTTTTTTTTTTTTTTTTTTTTTTTTTTTTTTTTTTTTTTTTTTTTTTTTTTTTTTTTTTTTTTTTTTTTTTTTTTTTTTTTTTTTTTTTTTTTTTTTTTTTTTTTTTTTTTTTTTTTTTTTTTTTTTTTTTTTTTTTTTTTTTTTTTTTTTTTTTTTTTTTTTTTTTTTTTTTTTTTTTTTTTTTTTTTTTTTTTTTTTTTTTTTTTTTTTTTTTTTTTTTTTTTTTTTTTTTTTTTTTTTTTTTTTTTTTTTTTTTTTTTTTTTTTTTTTTTTTTTTTTTTTTTTTTTTTTTTTTTTTTTTTTTTTTTTTTTTTTTTTTTTTTTTTTTTTTTTTTTTTTTTTTTTTTTTTTTTTTTTTTTTTTTTTTTTTTTTTTTTTTTTTTTTTTTTTTTTTTTTTTTTTTTTTTTTTTTTTTTTTTTTTTTTTTTTTTTTTTTTTTTTTTTTTTTTTTTTTTTTTTTTTTTTTTTTTTTTTTTTTTTTTTTTTTTTTTTTTTTTTTTTTTTTTTTTTTTTTTTTTTTTTTTTTTTTTTTTTTTTTTTTTTTTTTTTTTTTTTTTTTTTTTTTTTTTTTTTTTTTTTTTTTTTTTTTTTTTTTTTTTTTTTTTTTTTTTTTTTTTTTTTTTTTTTTTTTTTTTTTTTTTTTTTTTTTTTTTTTTTTTTTTTTTTTTTTTTTTTTTTTTTTTTTTTTTTTTTTTTTTTTTTTTTTTTTTTTTTTTTTTTTTTTTTTTTTTTTTTTTTTTTTTTTTTTTTTTTTTTTTTTTTTTTTTTTTTTTTTTTTTTTTTTTTTTTTTTTTTTTTTTTTTTTTTTTTTTTTTTTTTTTTTTTTTTTTTTTTTTTTTTTTTTTTTTTTTTTTTTTTTTTTTTTTTTTTTTTTTTTTTTTTTTTTTAGATAATCCGATTGATCATAAATAAATTTTTGTTCGATGGTACTTTATAATTCATATTTAGTATTGAACAATAGCTTTAGATTGCTAGCTTAGGGGCATTATCTACTAGCTTTAAGTATAACTATGGCTTGCGAGATCATAGGCAACATAACTAGCTCATATATGATATTTAAAAGTAGGGTTGTTACAAAAATCCTTCATATTCAAATCATTACAAAGCATTACAACCATCAATTACATCCATTAATACCAAATACAAGTACAATCGTTTAGAATGTGGACCCCAAAATGCGGATACAAGTCATCCTCATTTGGAACTGGGCCCACTAAATACGAGTTCAATATTTGGACAGTCTAATACAATTAGAACTAAAAACATGAGAGTCCTCAAATGTTTGATGCTAATTGTAAGTCTAAAGTCAAAAGATGGCCCTATAATAACAAATACGATCCAAGACTTAATGTTGGTTACCTGAAAAGCATGAAATTTAGAGAGGATCAACTATCGAAATATTTGGTGAGTTTACAGTGTGTTTGACCAAAAGTCCAGTCGTCATTGGGAGCACACAATGACATGTAGTTATTTAAGACAAGACAGCCGGGATCAAAGTCCGACAATATTATGACAAGACGGTCGGGATCAATATCCGACAATAAGACCATTACGCCTCGCACAGGATTTCCCGTCTAAAGTGGGGTGCGGACCAGAACCATGACCAATATACCTCGCACAGGATTTCCCGTCTAAAGTGGGGTGCGGACCAGAACCATGACCAATATACCTCGCACAGGATTTCCCGTCTAAAGTGGGGTGCGGACCAGAACCATGACCAATATACCTCGCACAGGATTTCCCGTCTAAAGTGGGGTGCGGACCAGAACCATGACCAATATACCTCGCACAGGATTTCCCGTCTAAAGTGGGGTGCGGACCAGAACCATGACCAATATACCTCGCACAGGATTTCCCGTCTAAAGTGGGGTGCGGACCAGAACCATGACCAATATACCTCGCACAGGATTTCCCGTCTAAAGTGGGGTGCGGACCAGAACCATGACCAATATACCTCGCACAGGATTTCCCGTCTAAAGTGGGGTGCGGACCAGAACCATGACCAATATACCTCGCACAGGATTTCCCGTCTAAAGTGGGGTGCGGACCAGAACCATGACCAATATACCTCGCACAGGATTTCCCGTCTAAAGTGGGGTGCGGACCAGAACCATGACCAATATACCTCGCACAGGATTTCCCGTCTAAAGTGGGGTGCGGACCAGAACCATGACCAATATACCTCGCACAGGATTTCCCGTCTAAAGTGGGGTGCGGACCAGAACCATGACCAATATACCTCGCACAGGATTTCCCGTCTAAAGTGGGGTGCGGACCAGAACCATGACCAATATACCTCGCACAGGATTTCCCGTCTAAAGTGGGGTGCGGACCAGAACCATGACCAATATACCTCGCACAGGATTTCCCGTCTAAAGTGGGGTGCGGACCAGAACCATGACCAATATACCTCGCACAGGATTTCCCGTCTAAAGTGGGGTGCGGACCAGAACCATGACCAATATACCTCGCACAGGATTTCCCGTCTAAAGTGGGGTGCGGACCAGAACCATGACCAATATACCTCGCACAGGATTTCCCGTCTAAAGTGGGGTGCGGACCAGAACCATGACCAATATACCTCGCACAGGATTTCCCGTCTAAAGTGGGGTGCGGACCAGAACCATGACCAATATACCTCGCACAGGATTTCCCGTCTAAAGTGGGGTGCGGACCAGAACCATGACCAATATACCTCGCACAGGATTTCCCGTCTACAGTGGGGTGCGGACCAGAACTATGACAAGTATGTAAGCCAAAAAGAAGATTGTATTTCATTGATGCCCAAAATTTACATAGTCAGACTGATACGATTCAAAGACATGTGGGAACTACATCCACAATGATAGACTACATAGTCAGACTGATACGATTCAAAGACATGTGGGAACTACATCCACAATGATAGACTACATAGTCAGACTGATACGATTCAAAGACATGTGGGAACTACATCCACAATGATAGACTACATAGTCAGACTGATACGATTCAAAGACATGTGGGAACTACATCCACAATGATAGACTACATAGTCAGACTGATACGATTCAAAGACATGTGGGAACTACATCCACAATGATAGACTACATAGTCAGACTGATACGATTCAAAGACATGTGGGAACTACATCCACAATGATAGACTACATAGTCAGACTGATACGATTCAAAGACATGTGGGAACTACATCCACAATGATAGACTACATAGTCAGACTGATACGATTCAAAGACATGTGGGAACTACATCCACAATGATAGACTACATAGTCAGACTGATACGATTCAAAGACATGTGGGAACTACATCCACAATGATAGACTACATAGTCAGACTGATACGATTCAAAGACATGTGGGAACTACATCCACAATGATAGACTACATAGTCAGACTGATACGATTCAAAGACATGTGGGAACTACATCCACAATGATAGACTACATAGTCAGACTGATACGATTCAAAGACATGTGGGAACTACATCCACAATGATAGACTACATAGTCAGACTGATACGATTCAAAGACATGTGGGAACTACATCCACAATGATAGACTACATAGTCAGACTGATACGATTCAAAGACATGTGGGAACTACATCCACAATGATAGACTACATAGTCAGACTGATACGATTCAAAGACATGTGGGAACTACATCCACAATGATAGACTACATAGTCAGACTGATACGATTCAAAGACATGTGGGAACTACATCCACAATGATAGACTACATAGTCAGACTGATACGATTCAAAGACATGTGGGAACTACATCCACAATGATAGACTACATAGTCAGACTGATACGATTCAAAGACATGTGGGAACTACATCCACAATGATAGACTACATAGTCAGACTGATACGATTCAAAGACATGTGGGAACTACATCCACAATGATAGACTACATAGTCAGACTGATACGATTCAAAGACATGTGGGAACTACATCCACAATGATAGACTACATAGTCAGACTGATACGATTCAAAGACATGTGGGAACTACATCCACAATGATAGACTACATAGTCAGACTGATACGATTCAAAGACATGTGGGAACTACATCCGACAATAAGACCATTACGCCTCGCACAGGATTTCCCGTCTAAAGTGGGGTGCGGACCAGAACCATGACCAATATACCTCGCACAGGATTTCCCGTCTACAGTGGGGTGCGGACCAGAACTATGACAGTCAGGAGCAAAATCTGACAAGACAACCATTGGGATCTCATAATGGTAATAACTACATAGGGGCAACATTTTAGTTTGTCAAACACAAAGAACAATTTAGTCAGCCGACAACATGGCAAGTCAAGACATATAGATCAAAATTTCATAAGACATGTATACACATTTTCAGACAGCCGTCAACATGGCAAGACATAAGGCAAATGATTTAAGTAGCCAAATCTCATGGCATAGAAAAAAACAAATCATTTATAAAGTAGTCGCGTATACAATAGTACATGCTTTTCAGGCCCAAACTAAAAAGGAAAAGGGAGCCATAAACTCACCTTAGCGATCAAAGAGCTAAAAGGGCGAGCAAACTTGAAAAATTGAGCAGTCTAGTATCCACGTCTATCCAAAACCTATGATATGAGTACCAATGGTGAGGATCAAATCTCACGACGTCAAGTATCCTACGTACAACTACTTAGCTATCGACCCTAGAATGCCACGACCAAGAATGTGATTAAATGTCCATTTTATTTGACTCAAGTTTCTAACGTCATTGACATTGTCATTACAATGTAGTCTCAAGTACTAATCCATATAAACAAAGTTTCAAGTCTACGAGCTATCGTCTTTTGAAAATGTCAAACAGCTCAGAATATCGCGGCGCGAGATCCAAGGATCGCGACGCGATACTGAAATTACACTACATCGCGGCGCGAATCCTGAAGGATCGCGGCGCGATGCCCATTTAATACTACTTCGCGGCGCGACACCTGAAGGTTCGCGGCGCGATAATGGACCTGAACGAGTAAAAACTCAGTTTTTGACCATTTTCCGCAAAGCAAATCGTTTTCTAATCAAACTTTTCAATGAACCTGGAAATAATCCATTTCACTAACCATTTACAAATCCAACTCTTTTGATTTCAAAGAACTAATTCTAAATCAAAATTTCTTCTGACAACAAAACCAAAACTCATATCATCTTCTTGGCCTACTAATTTAATCAACATAACTGAAATAAACCCTTAGGTTGAATCTATTCAGATCACAAGTTTGAAGAAAAAGTTAACTTACCAAAATTTGGTGTTCTTGAGATCAAATGAAGAAGATGAAGATGATGGTAATGAATCCTTGCAAAAAGATTATTATTACAACAATTAAAAGTATTTTCCTTGAATTTCTCTTTGCCAAATCAATTGAATGTGTTCTTGTGTGTGTGTGTTTTGTGGTGGTCGGTCAAAAGAAGAAAAGGGGGAAAAGGGTTTTGGTGTTTTAATTCCCACCAAAAACAAAGGACCGGCCTAGTGGCCTTATTTTTGATATTTTGTACCCTTAATTTGGTAAAATGCTTACGATTAAACACCGTATGACTAAAAGGTTATAATTTAAAGTAAAGGTATTTTCCCTCGTGTTATTTAAATTAAGACGGGTCAATAATATTCCGTCAAAGTAAACTTTAAAATATTAAGTCTAGACAGTCTATTTATTGTGTACAAGACATAACCTTGAAATATTCATTTAAAGTTATTTTTAAGACTGGACATTCGTCTAGATAGCTAATAGTCTACGTCATCAGGATACGTCTAACTGAACCAAGTCAAAAGTCCAAATGTCTAATAATTTCCACGTCTATGACCGTCTAAATTAGACGAGATTATGATAATGACTAAGCTTAAACGAGATTAAGACTAACCCGTTGCTAATTAATTACGAGTTGTCACAGCGAAAATGATATGGCCAAATATGTATGTTCCCCACGCTAAAGGAAAAACAGCACGTACCTCGACATCATCGGATGCTACCTCCTCTCGTTCTTCGGCTTCCGATCTAGCCGCTCGACTCAAGTCGATCTCATTAAAACATAAAAAGAAGCGTTTGCCACCATTCACGAGGAAGATGTTAGGACCAGTTCACCTGGTAAACTGGCCAGTATCCAGTTTTTTTTTTTTTTTTTTTTTTTTTTTTTTTTTTTTTTTTTTTTTTTTTTTTTTTTTTTTTTTTTTTTTTTTTTTTTTTTTTTTTTTTTTTTTTTTTTTTTTTTTTTTTTTTTTTTTTTTTTTTTTTTTTTTTTTTTTTTTTTTTTTTTTTTTTTTTTTTTTTTTTTTTTTTTTTTTTTTTTTTTTTTTTTTTTTTTTTTTTTTTTTTTTTTTTTTTTTTTTTTTTTTTTTTTTTTTTTTTTTTTTTTTTTTTTTTTTTTTTTTTTTTTTTTTTTTTTTTTTTTTTTTTTTTTTTTTTTTTTTTTTTTTTTTTTTTTTTTTTTTTTTTTTTTTTTTTTTTTTTTTTTTTTTTTTTTTTTTTTTTTTTTTTTTTTTTTTTTTTTTTTTTTTTTTTTTTTTTTTTTTTTTTTTTTTTTTTTTTTTTTTTTTTTTTTTTTTTTTTTTTTTTTTTTTTTTTTTTTTTTTTTTTTTTTTTTTTTTTTTTTTTTTTTTTTTTTTTTTTTTTTTTTTTTTTTTTTTTTTTTTTTTTTTTTTTTTTTTTTTTTTTTTTTTTTTTTTTTTTTTTTTTTTTTTTTTTTTTTTTTTTTTTTTTTTTTTTTTTTTTTTTTTTTTTTTTTTTTTTTTTTTTTTTTTTTTTTTTTTTTTTTTTTTTTTTTTTTTTTTTTTTTTTTTTTTTTTTTTTTTTTTTTTTTTTTTTTTTTTTTTTTTTTTTTTTTTTTTTTTTTTTTTTTTTTTTTTTTTTTTTTTTTTTTTTTTTTTTTTTTTTTTTTTTTTTTTTTTTTTTTTTTTTTTTTTTTTTTTTTTTTTTTTTTTTTTTTTTTTTTTTTTTTTTTTTTTTTTTTTTTTTTTTTTTTTTTTTTTTTTTTTTTTTTTTTTTTTTTTTTTTTTTTTTTTTTTTTTTTTTTTTTTTTTTTTTTTTTTTTTTTTTTTTTTTTTTTTTTTTTTTTTTTTTTTTTTTTTTTTTTTTTTTTTTTTTTTTTTTTTTTTTTTTTTTTTTTTTTTTTTTTTTTTTTTTTTTTTTTTTTTTTTTTTTTTTTTTTTTTTTTTTTTTTTTTTTTTTTTTTTTTTTTTTTTTTTTTTTTTTTTTTTTTTTTTTTTTTTTTTTTTTTTTTTTTTTTTTTTTTTTTTTTTTTTTTTTTTTTTTTTTTTTTTTTTTTTTTTTTTTTTTTTTTTTTTTTTTTTTTTTTTTTTTTTTTTTTTTTTTTTTTTTTTTTTTTTTTTTTTTTTTTTTTTTTTTTTTTTTTTTTTTTTTTTTTTTTTTTTTTTTTTTTTTTTTTTTTTTTTTTTTTTTTTTTTTTTTTTTTTTTTTTTTTTTTTTTTTTTTTTTTTTTTTTTTTTTTTTTTTTTTTTTTTTTTTTTTTTTTTTTTTTTTTTTTTTTTTTTTTTTTTTTTTTTTTTTTTTTTTTTTTTTTTTTTTTTTTTTTTTTTTTTTTTTTTTTTTTTTTTTTTTTTTTTTTTTTTTTTTTTTTTTTTTTTTTTTTTTTTTTTTTTTTTTTTTTTTTTTTTTTTTTTTTTTTTTTTTTTTTTTTTTTTTTTTTTTTTTTTTTTTTTTTTTTTTTTTTTTTTTTTTTTTTTTTTTTTTTTTTTTTTTTTTTTTTTTTTTTTTTTTTTTTTTTTTTTTTTTTTTTTTTTTTTTTTTTTTTTTTTTTTTTTTTTTTTTTTTTTTTTTTTTTTTTTTTTTTTTTTTTTTTTTTTTTTTTTTTTTTTTTTTTTTTTTTTTTTTTTTTTTTTTTTTTTTTTTTTTTTTTTTTTTTTTTTTTTTTTTTTTTTTTTTTTTTTTTTTTTTTTTTTTTTTTTTTTTTTTTTTTTTTTTTTTTTTTTTTTTTTCCCCCCCCCCCCCCCCCCCCCCCCCCCCCCCCCCCCCCCCCCCCCCCCCCCCCCCCCCCCCCCCCCCCCCCCCCCCCCCCCCCCCCCCCCCCCCCCCCCCCCCCCCCCCCCCCCCCCCCCCCCCCCCCCCCCCCCCCCCCCCCCCCCCCCCCCCCCCCCCCCCCCCCCCCCCCCCCCCCCCCCCCCCCCCCCCCCCCCCCCCCCCCCCCCCCCCCCCCCCCCCCCCCCCCCCCCCCCCCCCCCCCCCCCCCCCCCCCCCCCCCCCCCCCCCCCCCCCCCCCCCCCCCCCCCCCCCCCCCCCCCCCCCCCCCCCCCCCCCCCCCCCCCCCCCCCCCCCCCCCCCCCCCCCCCCCCCCCCCCCCCCCCCCCCCCCCCCCCCCCCCCCCCCCCCCCCCCCCCCCCCCCCCCCCCCCCCCCCCCCCCCCCCCCCCCCCCCCCCCCCCCCCCCCCCCCCCCCCCCCCCCCCCCCCCCCCCCCCCCCCCCCCCCCCCCCCCCCCCCCCCCCCCCCCCCCCCCCCCCCCCCCCCCCCCCCCCCCCCCCCCCCCCCCCCCCCCCCCCCCCCCCCCCCCCCCCCCCCCCCCCCCCCCCCCCCCCCCCCCCCCCCCCCCCCCCCCCCCCCCCCCCCCCCCCCCCCCCCCCCCCCCCCCCCCCCCCCCCCCCCCCCCCCCCCCCCCCCCCCCCCCCCCCCCCCCCCCCCCCCCCCCCCCCCCCCCCCCCCCCCCCCCCCCCCCCCCCCCCCCCCCCCCCCCCCCCCCCCCCCCCCCCCCCCCCCCCCCCCCCCCCCCCCCCCCCCCCCCCCCCCCCCCCCCCCCCCCCCCCCCCCCCCCCCCCCCCCCCCCCCCCCCCCCCCCCCCCCCCCCCCCCCCCCCCCCCCCCCCCCCCCCCCCCCCCCCCCCCCCCCCCCCCCCCCCCCCCCCCCCCCCCCCCCCCCCCCCCCCCCCCCCCCCCCCCCCCCCCCCCCCCCCCCCCCCCCCCCCCCCCCCCCCCCCCCCCCCCCCCCCCCCCCCCCCCCCCCCCCCCCCCCCCCCCCCCCCCCCCCCCCCCCCCCCCCCCCCCCCCCCCCCCCCCCCCCCCCCCCCCCCCCCCCCCCCCCCCCCCCCCCCCCCCCCCCCCCCCCCCCCCCCCCCCCCCCCCCCCCCCCCCCCCCCCCCCCCCCCCCCCCCCCCCCCCCCCCCCCCCCCCCCCCCCCCCCCCCCCCCCCCCCCCCCCCCCCCCCCCCCCCCCCCCCCCCCCCCCCCCCCCCCCCCCCCCCCCCCCCCCCCCCCCCCCCCCCCCCCCCCCCCCCCCCCCCCCCCCCCCCCCCCCCCCCCCCCCCCCCCCCCCCCCCCCCCCCCCCCCCCCCCCCCCCCCCCCCCCCCCCCCCCCCCCCCCCCCCCCCCCCCCCCCCCCCCCCCCCCCCCCCCCCCCCCCCCCCCCCCCCCCCCCCCCCCCCCCCCCCCCCCCCCCCCCCCCCCCCCCCCCCCCCCCCCCCCCCCCCCCCCCCCCCCCCCCCCCCCCCCCCCCCCCCCCCCCCCCCCCCCCCCCCCCCCCCCCCCCCCCCCCCCCCCCCCCCCCCCCCCCCCCCCCCCCCCCCCCCCCCCCCCCCCCCCCCCCCCCCCCCCCCCCCCCCCCCCCCCCCCCCCCCCCCCCCCCCCCCCCCCCCCCCCCCCCCCCCCCCCCCCCCCCCCCCCCCCCCCCCCCCCCCCCCCCCCCCCCCCCCCCCCCCCCCCCCCCCCCCCCCCCCCCCCCCCCCCCCCCCCCCCCCCCCCCCCCCCCCCCCCCCCCCCCCCCCCCCCCCCCCCCCCCCCCCCCCCCCCCCCCCCCCCCCCCCCCCCCCCCCCCCCCCCCCCCCCCCCCCCCCCCCCCCCCCCCCCCCCCCCCCCCCCCCCCCCCCCCCCCCCCCCCCCCCCCCCCCCCCCCCCCCCCCCCCCCCCCCCCCCCCCCCCCCCCCCCCCCCCCCCCCCCCCCCCCCCCCCCCCCCCCCCCCCCCCCCCCCCCCCCCCCCCCCCCATCAAAGCATCGAATATACATGTAATTTGCACATCATTAAGCGTAAAATGACTTAGAAACGATATGGGATTATACATATAAATGGACATATCAAATTCCCCCATACTTAAGCTTTGCTTGTCCTCAAGCAAATTCAGATTTCAAAACAAACTTCCCCTTGGTTCTCAATTGCAGACACATGACAATAATCAAAAAGAAGCTAAACCACGAAAGTTGGAAAACAAGAAAGAGTGGTTAAGCAGTTTTAATCTTAAATGAAAATTGAAATGTTTGACAATCTTCGAATGATCTACAAGCCTCGAAAACACGACTAAGCACTTTAATCAAATGAAAGAAGAACATCTCAACTAACTTTCTCCATCTAACAAACTACTGGGTTGAAATATTATATCAATCACTCAAAGCCTAGTCGTGATGCATATATTTTAACCATAGGCTTGTACTAGAATCGTTCCTTCATCGTCACGGCGCAAGCACCATAAACGTCTATCAAAAGAGGTAATTAAACGGTTGTAATGTACATTTCTGAAGGCTTACAGGGGTCATTAACAATTGTGTATGGAAATTCTGGATATAATCGGTGTCAAAAAGA
This sequence comes from Erigeron breviscapus, assembly GCA_034093135.1. Lineage (NCBI taxonomy): Eukaryota > Viridiplantae > Streptophyta > Magnoliopsida > Asterales > Asteraceae > Erigeron > Erigeron breviscapus. The sequence continues at coordinate 18,075,220 of CM067168.1, forward strand.
GATAACACAAACAATTAACAAAGTTTTACAAATAGTCTAGTCCAACACAACCCATATCACTAGTTGCCATCTATCCGAAGTCCAAAAGACGTTCTCCCGACACTACTCCCCCAATAGACCGATAAAAACCGACACCATTGTGGTGTACTTCCTTCAAACGACTTCTAACCACCATGTCTTACCAATGTTGGCTTAAACGAACATTGCCAACTTCAAACGAAAATATGAACAATTCAAGAATCCTTTTGTTGGTTTTAAACTAACTACCAACTTAACTTGATTTGACAAAAATGAAGGAAATACCAACTGACAGTCCAAGTTCGTTTTTTTTTTTTTTTTTTTTTTTTTTTTTTTTTTTTTTTTTTTTTTTTTTTTTTAATTTTTTTTTTTTTTTTTTTTTTTTTTTTTTTTTTTTTTTTTTTTTTTTTTTTTTTTTTTTTTTTTTTTTTTTTTTTTTTTTTTTTTTTTTTTTTTTTTTTTTTTTTTTTTTTTTTTTTTTTTTTTTTTTTTTTTTTTTTTTTTTTTTTTTTTTTTTTTTTTTTTTTTTTTTTTTTTTTTTTTTTTTTTTTTTTTTTTTTTTTTTTTTTTTTTTTTTTTTTTTTTTTTTTTTTTTTTTTTTTTTTTTTTTTTTTTTTTTTTTTTTTTTTTTTTTTTTTTTTTTTTTTTTTTTTTTTTTTTTTTTTTTTTTTTTTTTTTTTTTTTTTTTTTTTTTTTTTTTTTTTTTTTTTTTTTTTTTTTTTTTTTTTTTTTTTTTTTTTTTTTTTTTTTTTTTTTTTTTTTTTTTTTTTTTTTTTTTTTTTTTTTTTTTTTTTTTTTTTTTTTTTTTTTTTTTTTTTTTTTTTTTTTTTTTTTTTTTTTTTTTTTTTTTTTTTTTTTTTTTTTTTTTTTTTTTTTTTTTTTTTTTTTTTTTTTTTTTTTTTTTTTTTTTTTTTTTTTTTTTTTTTTTTTTTTTTTTTTTTTTTTTTTTTTTTTTTTTTTTTTTTTTTTTTTTTTTTTTTTT
>CM067168.1:18083719-18091800 GCA_034093135.1 Erigeron breviscapus
TACATGAACATTGATAAATAATGGGCAAGAAACATACCTTTGAGAAGAATCCTCTAGGCATCTTGAAAGATTAACAAAGAAAATATAGAAATTAAAGATTGAATTTAGGTTGGGAGGTTTTTGATTTGAGAGAAAATAAAAACTCAATGAAGTGCTTGTGTGTGTGGGTTGTTCAAAACAAAGGGGGAAAAAGATTCAGATTATAAGGATAGAATAGTGATATTTTCTGCCCTACACAAAATCTCAACCCAATCCTCAAAAGTCAACAGAAGTCAACAAAGTCAACTCGGTCAAAATATAGGTGGTGCGGCGCACCCCATACTTGGTGCGGCGCACAGATCAATCAGAAAAATCACCAAATTTTGAAACACCCATGTGCGGCGCACCTCCTACATGGTGCGGCGCACCTGTGCCTTTTTCACACTTTGTACTTACCTTGGCTCGTTTTAACTTACCGTAACGCATCTCGAACACTTCTGGGCCTGCACATCTCAATTAAAAGCTATAAAAATTGAAAAATAACAAAACCTAACTAAGAAAACAAAAATCTTTTTGGTATTTTCGATTTTTCAAATGTTTTTGGGTTTTTTTTTTTTTTTTTTTTTTTTTTTTTTTTTTTTTTTTTTTTTTTTTTTTTTTTTTTTTTTTTTTTTTTTTTTTTTTTTTTTTTTTTTTTTTTTTTTTTTTTTTTTTTTTTTTTTTTTTTTTTTTTTTTTTTTTTTTTTTTTTTTTTTTTTTTTTTTTTTTTTTTTTTTTTTTTTTTTTTTTTTTTTTTTTTTTTTTTTTTTTTTTTTTTTTTTTTTTTTTTTTTTTTTTTTTTTTTTTTTTTTTTTTTTTTTTTTTTTTTTTTTTTTTTTTTTTTTTTTTTTTTTTTTTTTTTTTTTTTTTTTTTTTTTTTTTTTTTTTTTTTTTTTTTTTTTTTTTTTTTTTTTTTTTTTTTTTTTTTTTTTTTTTTTTTTTTTTTTTTTTTTTTTTTTTTTTTTTTTTTTTTTTTTTTTTTTTTTTTTTTTTTTTTTTTTTTTTTTTTTTTTTTTTTTTTTTTTTTTTTTTTTTTTTTTTTTTTTTTTTTTTTTTTTTTTTTTTTTTTTTTTTTTTTTTTTTTTTTTTTTTTTTTTTTTTTTTTTTTTTTTTTTTTTTTTTTTTTTTTTTTTTTTTTTTTTTTTTTTTTTTTTTTTTTTTTTTTTTTTTTTTTTTTTTTTTTTTTTTTTTTTTTTTTTTTTTTTTTTTTTTTTTTTTTTTTTTTTTTTTTTTTTTTTTTTTTTTTTTTTTTTTTTTTTTTTTTTTTTTTTTTTTTTTTTTTTTTTTTTTTTTTTTTTTTTTTTTTTTTTTTTTTTTTTTTTTTTTTTTTTTTTTTTTTTTTTTTTTTTTTTTTTTTTTTTTTTTTTTTTTTTTTTTTTTTTTTTTTTTTTTTTTTTTTTTTTTTTTTTTTTTTTTTTTTTTTTTTTTTTTTTTTTTTTTTTTTTTTTTTTTTTTTTTTTTTTTTTTTTTTTTTTTTTTTTTTTTTTTTTTTTTTTTTTTTTTTTTTTTTTTTTTTTTTTTTTTTTTTTTTTTTTTTTTTTTTTTTTTTTTTTTTTTTTTTTTTTTTTTTTTTTTTTTTTTTTTTTTTTTTTTTTTTTTTTTTTTTTTTTTTTTTTTTTTTTTTTTTTTTTTTTTTTTTTTTTTTTTTTTTTTTTTTTTTTTTTTTTTTTTTTTTTTTTTTTTTTTTTTTTTTTTTTTTTTTTTTTTTTTTTTTTTTTTTTTTTTTTTTTTTTTTTTTTTTTTTTTTTTTTTTTTTTTTTTTTTTTTTTTTTTTTTTTTTTTTTTTTTTTTTTTTTTTTTTTTTTTTTTTTTTTTTTTTTTTTTTTTTTTTTTTTTTTTTTTTTTTTTTTTTTTTTTTTTTTTTTTTTTTTTTTTTTTTTTTTTTTTTTTTTTTTTTTTTTTTTTTTTTTTTTTTTTTTTTTTTTTTTTTTTTTTTTTTTTTTTTTTTTTTTTTTTTTTTTTTTTTTTTTTTTTTTTTTTTTTTTTTTTTTTTTTTTAAGTACCTTAGGGCAGAGTGATCCGTATAAACAATGGTCTTGTTAAGGACCAAGTAGGGACGAAACTTATCAAAAGCATACACAACAGCCAACAACTCTTTTTCAGTCACCGTGTAATTTAGTTGGGCTGGGTTCAAGGTCTTGCTAGCATAGAAAATAGGGCGGAAATGTTTATCCTCCCTTTGGCCTAAAACGGCCCCTAAGGCAAAATCGCTAGCATCACACATCAACTCAAATGGTAATGACCAATTAGGTGGAATCATAATAGGTGCTTTGGTCAAATTTCCTTTAAGCAAGTTGAATGCATCAAGACACTCTTTATCAAACACAAATGGGACATCCTTCTCTAACAATTTGGTCATTGGCCGGGCAATTTTGGAGAAATCTTTTATAAACCTTCGGTAAAAACCGGCATGACCCAAAAAACTCCTAATCGACTTAACATTGGTGGGTGGAGGTAATTTAGATATCACATCAATTTTAGCTTTATCAACATTAAAAACTACACGGTCATCACCGACACCTAAAGAAATCTCCTTAGCCTTAACCCGGATGATAGCATCCGCGGTCATAAGGAAGGGTCGGCCAAGAATTAGAGGCACATTTACATCCGCCTCCATTTCGAGTATAACAAAATCGACCGGAAAAATCATATGACCCACTTTAATCTGTAAATTTTCCGCTATCCCCATGGGATATTGGAATGATCGGTCCGCTAGCCGAATGCTCATACGAGTAGGGGTCAATTCACCTAAAGACAACTTTTTATAAACCTTCGGTAAAAACCGGCATGACCCAAAAAACTCCTAATCGACTTAACATTGGTGGGTGGAGGTAATTTAGATATCACATCAATTTTAGCTTTATCAACATTAAAAACTACACGGTCATCACCGACACCTAAAGAAATCTCCTTAGCCTTAACCCGGATGATAGCATCCGCGGTCATAAGGAAGGGTCGGCCAAGAATTAGAGGCACATTTACATCCGCCTCCATTTCGAGTATAACAAAATCGACCGGAAAAATCATATGACCCACTTTAATCTGTAAATTTTCCGCTATCCCCATGGGATATTGGAATGATCGGTCCGCTAGCCGAATGCTCATACGAGTAGGGGTCAATTCACCTAAAGACAACTTTTTATAAACCTTCGGTAAAAACCGGCATGACCCAAAAAACTCCTAATCGACTTAACATTGGTGGGTGGAGGTAATTTAGATATCACATCAATTTTAGCTTTATCAACATTAAAAACTACACGGTCATCACCGACACCTAAAGGAATCTCCTTGGACTTATACCCGGAATATCAGAAATTTTCCATGCAAAGGCCTTTTTATGAGCCTTTAAGACGGTAATAAGCCTAGATTTTTCATCCTTCATCAAAGAAGATGAAATGACAACGGGAAGAAAAGATGTACCTTCTAAATAAGCATACTACAAATGATCCGGAAGCGGTTTGAGCTCCAAGTCGGTGGGAGGACTCTCAACCGATGTAAGCACTCGTGTGCTTTGATCAACCTTGATCTCTTCAAATGTTTCATCATCCGGTGAAGTTTCATCTACACTCAAGGCCATGATCTCTTGCAACATCTCTTCATCAAGCTCTTGGTATTCTTCACTAAGTGATAGCAATGATTCTCCTTCCTCCGTACCCAAGATATCCATGAGCTCCTTCTCTAAAGCATCCTCTTCTTCTTCTTCTTTCATAACATCAATCCTGAAACAAGATTCATCACACGAATAAGGATGTTTAAGAGCTTTATCAACATTAAAAACTACACGGTCATCACCGACACCTAAAGAAATCTCCTTAGCCTTAACCCGGATGATAGCATCCGCGGTCATAAGGAAGGGTCGGCCAAGAATTAGAGGCACATTTACATCCGCCTCCATTTCGAGTATAACAAAATCGACCGGAAAAATCATATGACCCACTTTAATCTGTAAATTTTCCGCTATCCCCATGGGATATTGGAATGATCGGTCCGCTAGCCGAATGCTCATACGAGTAGGGGTCAATTCACCTAAAGACAACTTTTTATAAACTGAATAAGGCATCAAATTAATGCTAGCCCCTAGATCGGCTAATGCCTTATACAACAAAACACCAAAAGAACAAGAGATAAGAAAACTCCCTGGATCTTCCAACTTAGGGGGAATCTCGTTCTTGATGATGGCGGAACACTCGGCACTCATGACTGCCGTCTTTGCCTTTTCCAACTTCATTTTATCCGAAATGAGTTCTTTGAGAAACTTCGCATAGTTAGGCATACCTGCAAGAAGATCAACTAAAGGAAGAGTAATATTAACATTTTGAATCAATTCAACAAACTTCTTAAAATTCTCCTTGCTCTTTGCTTTCTTCAATCGTTGAGGAAATGGAATATGCGGTGGATACGGCTTAACCTGTGGCTTCTCAACGGTTGGTTTCTCAACTATCTTGGATGGAACGGCCGGTGTTTTCACGGCTGAGTTCGGCTCCATCTCAATCTCATCATCAACGGAATCATCAGCTTCTTCCTGCACAAGAGGAGTAACATCATTAGGTAATGGATTAGCCGATTTATAAGTATTACCTGCTCTTGTTGTGATCGCGTTCACTTGCTCATTACGAGCATTCGGAGGATTGTAATTTCCTTTATCGTTTGACGGAAGCCTTGGACTCTGTTGAGGCTTAGGATTTTGTTGAGTATTGCTCGGTAATGTCCCGAGCTGCCTATTTGAATTTCCTAGCCTCTCGAGCTTAGCTTCTATATCCTGAAATGTAGCTTGAGTGCTCTTAGTACTTTGATCCAGCTTATGACTCAAACCATCCAAACGAGTAGTCACTGAATCCAATGCCGAATACATCTTCTTAGTTTCTGCAGCCACGTGTTCATTTGTTTGTTTCTGAGCACCGATGAAATCCTTAACAATATCTCTCAGTTCAGCAGTCGTGCTCTGCTGACTGTTAAACCTGCTGAACCTGTTGCCACCATACCCAGAATTATTAGCATTAAAAGAAGACGAGGGATAAGTAGTACCTGAATTCCGGTTTTGATAACCGGTGTTCTGACCGAAATTTCCCTGCGGTTGATTCTGAATATAATTAACATCTTTAGCTGGCTTGTCCGGGCAATCCTCACTGTAATGCAACTCTCCACAGTGATCACACCCATCCGCCATAACCTTAACATCTCTCTCAAGATTCTTGAACCTGTTATCTTGGTTGTCAAACCTCTCATTCATTTGCTTTGAGAGTGCTTTGACTTCAGCTACTAGTCTTGAATCTTCACCTTCTTCAATCCGAGCAACTGTTTTTCCTCCAGATTTCCTATCCCGAATTTCTTCACGAACAAAGAACTCCTTAGCCATGTCATCGAGGATCTTGTAACCTTCACTTGGAGTTACATTGTTCAAACTACCCCCGAATGCACCTGCAAGTTCCCTTCTAGTTTTCCTAAGCAACCCATCATAGAAAATCTCAACTACTGCTTCAGTATTCATATTATGCCCAGGACAGTTTCTAAGCATTTCCTTGTACCGTTTCCAAGCATCAACTACATCTTCTCCCGAATCTTGAGTGAATGCTCTAATCTTATTCTCCAATTGTCTTTGAGTTCTTATAGAATAAAACTCATCAATGAAACCTTCTCGAAGTTCAGCCCATGTGGTGTACAAATCATCCGGTTGTTCCTTGAGCCAAGCTTTTGCCTCTCCATAAAGAGTAAGTGGGAAGAGCTCAAGTTTCACTATGTCATTCTGTCCTTCGCCATAATTGTAGAACCTACAAATCTTTTCGAACCTTTCCAAATGACCATAAGGATCACTGTTTGTCACACCATCGAACTTCTCCTCCTCCACACTCTTCAAATGATTTCCTTTAAGACTAAAGTTTATTCCGGTGGTGGGAGCACGAATTGGAGTGCCACGGTTGGCTGGTACTTCCCTTCTTCTTTGTCCGTAAGGACGGTCGTTGGGATTAACTGGTTGTCCTCCTCGATCACCCATTCCTCTTGGTTGTTGATTGATGTTAACCTTTGGAATGAGAGAACTGTTCGGTTGAGGAGTTTGAATTTCCTCTTCTCCGTCTGAATCTAAATCTTCTCCTGATTTAAAAATCCAAGATGGATCTTTCAAGTTCTTAACCGCTTGATCTTCTGATGTTGACGTTTTAAAGGAAAGATCAAAGTCCTGTTGGACTTGGTCTGAATTTCCAGAATCAATCTTGTTGGATGTAGAGGTCTCCGTGTTGTTGCTTTGAATTAAGCGACGTCTGACTTTCCCCGGATTTGACAAAGGACTAACCAACGGTCTGCCAGAAGCTCTTGTGTTCATCAACTACAAAGACCCTGCAAAAGCACCACAAGACAAAACGTCAAACGTACCTGAAACAAAACAAAATTAAAAACCTAAAACAAAAATAAAATCTATCTAATAAAAACAAAGAACTTCCCCACAATTGAATGCAAGGAAGGATCGAATCACAAAACAAACAACTACTTAATTTAAGTCCCCGGCAGCGGCGCCAAAAACTTGATGTGTAATTTCGAGTCTTAAATTTATAACACGAACTACCTAGCTACTGTCTACTACACACTTGCGGGCAGTGTACCCGTTCGTATGCAATATAGTTACTTGGTAAGTACGAGGTCGAACACAAGGACTTTTATAAGCAATTGTTAAATACAATGATACAAAAATAAGGGGGTTTTATGGCCGAATTGCCACGTTGCAAAAGTTAGTTAAGATTGTTAGTAATCCCGTAGGATTAATCGCAAGAGAATTTTGTTGTTTAAAACAAGAATTTAAAAGATCATCTACCTCGACTCCATGACACATTTCATTTTGGTTGCATTAAGGTTAAAGCCAATTCAAATATGTTGATTCCGATAACTAAGTTAAGACAAGGAACTCACTAGTAGGCCTCCTAGCTCATTACCCTACCCGAACTCATTAACCAATTAATTCAATCCTAAAGATCCGGCTACCACCTTCCCTATTAAGATCTCCCTATCTGATTAATTTGTTTTGTTATGATTAAACAATTTCACCTATCGATTCTACCAAATCAACTAGAACAATGCACTCCGGGAATTAACTACCATTAAAACCATTTATACATTATCAACAAACAATAGAATAAATGATAAGAATTCAATACATTAAGATCTTGATGAAACGTTTAATAATCAACTTGAATTCAAAATAATATGCAACCAATATTCATTGTGTCATTTCATCTCAGTAGATGATGAAGTGTTTAGCCTGACATAATCATAAATAAGTCACAAATAGCAAAAGAAAGAATAAACATCTTGTACCAAAGTGTGAAAGACAATGAAAAGCTAAAGAAATCGATGATTGAATGCCTTGAAACTCTTGAGCAACCCTTAGATCTTGGAGAAGGTAAAAGCTGCTGAATATTGCCTCAAGAAACCCTAAAATCGCCTGAAAGTCGAAGTGTCTCGAATGGGAGGGTTTTGGTCTTGTATTTATAGTGTTACTAAAAAGCCCTTGCTGAACCGACCTACAGGTGCGACGCACCAAGCTCCAGGTGCGGCGCACCTGGCTTGTTTCCAAAAATTGCATCTGCCCGATATGCGGCGCACCACATGTTTGGTGCGGCGCACCTTGCTTCTTTCTCAGAATTCCAACTTTTCTGATCAACTTATGCGGCGCACCACCCTTCAGGTGCGGCGCACTCCCTTCTTGCAAAATCTGGCCAACTTCCTGATCAATATATGCGACGCACCACCCTTCAGGTGCGACGCACTCAGCCACTTTCTCTTCAAAACTTGTGATTTCCAACTCGTTTCTTCTCGTACTCGTACACGAACCATCCTAATGCATCTTTTAGCCATCCAAAAGCCATTTCTCACCATTTTACCTGTTCTAAGCCTGCAATCACTAACAATACCATCAAAGCATCGAATATACATGTAATTTGCACATCATTAAGCGTAAAATGACTTAGAAACGATATGGGATTATACATATAAATGGACATATCAGTTAGTCTCGGAAATTAGGTCAACTTGAACTGACACATCTTTGGTTTCACAAAAAAATTGAGTAATAG
>CM067168.1:18092800-18105300 GCA_034093135.1 Erigeron breviscapus
ACTTGACAAAAACACCAAGTCTTTCTCCAGATACCACAAGGATCACTTAACAAATATTAAGGTGGTTGATCTGGGGATAAACAAGTTTTCATCTAATGAAGACTTGGTGTTCAAGAAGCTAAATGAGTTGGTCATTGGCTGCAATAATCTGGCAACATCTTTGAAGGAAGCCTTTGACCTTACTCAGTCCAAGGTTACAACCTCAATCTCCAATCTGCTTGGCAACACTATAAGAACATCTGAAGTAGATTTGAGGGAGATTGAAAGGCAGGTAAAGGAACTAATTGAAAAACCTGGCCTAGATGTAACTGAACTTGGACAGCAGTTGATGACTTCAGTTGGTCAGAAGATAGAGGATACGCTGGGTGCTAGAGAAGCACAATTGATTGAAAGGGTGATGTCTGAGATCACCAAGCTGGCCACTCCTCAGGTTGATCTGGCCCCACTCACCAGTGAGATCAACCAGTTGAGAGGCAGCATAGAGAATTTGAACACCCAGGTATCTCTACATGCTCAATCTTTAGAAAAACTGACAACTGAAGTAGAGAATTTGAAGAAGAAGGATGATGAAGTGAAGGAAAAGGTTGTCTCTGGTTTGGATGAAGACTCCAAGATCCTAAATGAATTAAAAACTGGTCAAGAACAAGTTACTACCAATGTTTTGACCCAGTCAAAGGAGACCAACCATTTATGGAGGTCTTTCAGGATGATGTGTGGAATTTTCAAAGAGTGTAAGGACATACAATCATGGCAGCCTCTTGACCGGTTGCCATCTCACCCCTCTGAATGGGAAGGTATTCGGGCAGGTCTAGATGCTGCCAAGGGGGAAAGAAGTGCAGTCCTTCCACCAGTTGCACTTGGAAGATCTTCATCGGGAAGACAAGCTGGTTTGGAAATGGTTGTAGCTACCAGTACTGAAGCTGGTGAGCATGATGTTAAGGGGAATGTGTTGGATAAGGGAAAAGGTTTAGCTGTTGAAGCATCTGCCCAGCCGGCCACTGATGTAATGTTAGAAACTGGCAATGCTGATATACTTCCTCCAGTTTCAGATAGTGATAGCAGAAGACTGGCTAGACTTGGCAATGATATTAAAGAAAGAAAGAAGATGAAACAAAGAAACCAAGTTGAAGCCAGGGCACATCTTGCACAAATCAAGTTGCTTGATATGAGTGATGCCAATCTTTTGGGTATCACTAAGGAGGAGTATGTCAGGATCAAGAATGATCCTAGGATAGTTGACCAGTTGAAAGAAATGCTGGATGTTGAACTGGACAGACACTATCCTGAGGATGAAGCTGAATTTGATGCCAAGAGTTTGAACATTTCAGTGGAGAAGGCTAAGGAGAATAGGGCCAGTGGGATTCTTAAACGAATTGCAAATGTTAAGAAGGTTGTGAAGAAGGTTTTGAATCCACCAAGAAGGATTCCACAACCAAGAAGACCACTGTCAAGAGATGCTGACCTTAGCACATTTGTTGAACCAACTAGCGAGGTATCTAATGAAGACATCAAGTCCGCTGTACTGGCTGCTGGTTCTGGGAGTATAAAAATAACAAATGAATCTGAAGCAAGAAGCTATTACTCCCAGATCATGTCAACCAGAAGACATAGTGGTACTATCAATGGTGTAAATGTGACAATCAAGCCAGGCACCAAAGTTTTTCAAGTTGAAGTTAGTTACACCAGAGGGTCATTGGTTAAAACTGACAATCCTGGTGCTATGCAATATGGGTTCAGCAAATGGGTGGAAATGGTGAATGTGTTGGATGCGAAGGCACAAAAGAATAGGTTTGAGAAAGCATGGGTGAACTTCTTAAGGGGCAAGATTCAACATAAAGAAAATCTTGAGCAAAAGTTGAATATTGATCCTGAAGACTCTCAGCCTATTTCTTTGGTGACCAAGAGAAGAAGAACTGGCGAAGGGCCATCTCATTAAGTTCTTTCTTTTCAGTTATCTACTTGTATTTTGTTTTACATTCTGTAACTTGTATAAATTTCATTTCCTTGTATAAATGAAGTTACCAGTTTGTAACCACAAGGTAGATAATAGATTAAAATCTAACAAACCTAAAAGAAAAACCCAAGGCATTTATTGATCTATAAAAATGCCTTGGAAACTTAGATAGATTTAAATCGAACAAGTCTCTCCAGTTCACACTTGTACAGATACAAGAACTGAAAAAGACTTGCCAATATTTTTAGACAAATAGGGGGAATTTGTTAGGACCAGTTCACCTGGTAAACTGGCCAGTAGTTGCATCTAGAGACCCAGTGAAACTGTCCAGAGAAACTGGAGACCTAGATGATTTGTCGAGAAATATATTGAAGTCCAGTTGCACCGTACAGTTAACGCAACTGAAGACTTCCTCCAGTTGAGAACTGACCAAGTTGAAGAATCATTCCAGTTGAAGTCGAAGACAACAAATGGAAGATAGAGAATGGCAATGGCAGCGAAGCCCAGTTGACATTCTAGTCAGTTACAAACTGGAGACCATCAGTGGAAAGCTCTTACAAAGCTTTACACTGATTACGAGGAATTGACTTTTATGCTTTATGTACCTTTACCCGGATAATAAGCCTTATCTTATTATTTAAGTAATAAAAGGTACATAAAGGTGGTTGAGTAAAGTTGTTTTAACATGCGACTTTACACTGCCTTTTAAGGAATTAAATGTTATTCCTTAAATGATCTCAACCACATTTGTACGGCCAAAGTTAACATCCCAATGTTAACTTTGCCTATAAATACAAGTCATTGCACACCAAGAATATCACTTATTCGAATACACTTCGATAGAATTCACACTTTGTAAACCTGCAATATTCTTGGTGAACTTGTGCAATATTCTCTCAATCGCTAAAAGGAACATTTCACAACTTTAAGTGTTTCGATTGTCTTGAGAAATTCCGAGTGTAGATCAATTGTATTTCATAGGTTGTTAGGATATTTACATTCTTGTATTATCTTGGTTCCGCAACAACCTTGTAATTTATTTAACATCAATAAATAAATTACACATTGAAAATTACATATTGTCTCATCAAGTTATCTTACAAGTTATTTGTATTATTGCATTGTTCTTTACTTATTGTCATTTAAATAAGTAATCTATCTAGAACTTGGTATATACACACTGCAACTGGTCATCTCCAGTTCAGTGCATATATTGCAAAGTAACTCCACCATCGACATAGAGGTGTCTTCAGTAGTACCATCTATCAAGTTGGGACTTACAGAAGAAAAAAAATGTACAATGTACAAGCCCTTTCGTTTATGGGATCAACCAAGTGTGACGACAACGAAAAGAGATTCCTTACATTGGTGAAAAACAAATTGATGGCTTATTACAAAGACTTCGTTCAAGGTGGGGGCGGAAACTAGTTTCATGTTTTCATGTGTTATTTTTAATGTTATTAGTAATGGGTTGGTTTTTTAAAAGTTATGTAATGTTTAGGACTAGCTTGTTTTATTTTAGGTAATGTCATTTTTTTTTGTTTAATGTAATGTTTTGGACTAGCTTGTTTTATTTTAGGTAATGTCTGGTTTTTTAAAAGTTATGTAATGTTTAGGACTAGCTTGTTTTATTTTAGGTAATGTCATTTTTTTTTGTTTAATGTAATGTTTTCTTTTAATTAATTGAGTGCTTTTTATTAATTTTTCATGATATTCAAATGAATTCAATTAAAGTAATATAAAAGTTTGCATACCTTTTGAAGTGTATAATCAAAATGAAAGGGAGTATTGACTAGTCTTGTATATTAGGATTGGTTTAGAGGAATTAGTGTTGGGTTAGCCGTTGTGTGATATGGTATTAATGTGTTGCTGACAAGGACTAATGACAATAAAACCATAGACAATAAAACCATAGTGAAGATTCAAATATACAATGTTTTATACTCACAAGTATGAGTATCTATTACTTGCTGTCAAACTCAAAACTATTTAATTAGTTGATTTTGAAATTTTATCACACAACCGATGATACCGATGCCTACCTGATTTAATTTCAGTGCTCCCTATACACCAACCTAAAACTACCACATCAACCAATTCAAGTGGATTATGATGAATGAATCATGAATGATTATCTAAAAACCCCCGTCGGCCGATTATTTAAAAAAAATTACAAAATATAATTCGATGCTTTTATTAAATCCATATTTTTAAGATTAATCGGCAGCCGCGTACTTTGGCTTTTCTATTAATCCCATACTTTTGGCGTTTTGATTTGTTTCTCATTGCAAAATCATGGTCATTAACTTTTATTATTATTAATTATTGGGGTTTTCTAATATATGCCCTAAGGGCACATGTAACAAGCATTAAATATCTAGCATACTAGATTTTAGACCAGTGTCCAATACTGGACACGGGGCTTATGACATGAGTTACAAATATAAGTTGGGTCGTCAATGTATTCTGTTACAGACAAACATTACGATAATGTATTCTTTATTTAATATTGAAATAATTTAGATGTGTATCTCTTGATATTCCGTTTTTTATCATATGATTGATTGGGACTTCATATAATGATGAACCATTATCTGGGTTACCTCTGTTCTGTGTTACCTCTGTTACATCTGTTATATGCTAATTAATTTTTCGTTTTTTTAGGTTTCTGTTTCCCATTAAGATTTCTTGAATTGTTGTTCATATTATTAATGAGTTTGTATAAGTGTGGATGTTGAATTTTAAGTTTAACAAATTAAAAAAAGATATGAATCGTAATATAGAAGAAGATTGTTAGGTGGTAGCTTTTTTTAAGTAGTTGATAAGTGTAAGCTTATAATATTACAAATGTAGACAATCTAAAGTTTCTTTACAAGAATATACATCGTACGTATAATCAATTAAAGATTGTTTATATTAGTATAATTATAATTTTTTTCCTCAAGATAATAATAGAATTATTATATTTTAATATTAAGTAAATCACAATTGTAGATATGTTACTGGTTGTATACACACATTCACATGAAACTATATAATTTGCTTTAAAAATAGCTCATCAGCTGCGTAAAAGATCTACTCATATGGGCTTGTATTTATGTTTTTTCTTTTTTAATATCTATATTATTGTAATTTTTTAAACTATGTTTGTTTGATATAAAATAAAATTAAAAATTAGAAAGAAGAAAGGAAAAGGAAAATGTAGCATTATCTAATCAACGGACACAATTGTTTATAACATTTTAAAGATAAGATAAATTATTAAATATATAAATTTAAATGTAAAAAATATAAGTAAAAACAAATTTAAAAGAATATACTTCTAGAACATTGAACACATATATTGTATTTCATCTTTTAAAATAATTTTTTGTAGACAATATATTATGTGTTGAAATATTTTAATTAATTAAATCATGAAAAATTTAAAAAATCATCTAAGTTGATGATTTAAAATTGTAATAAATATAAATTAAGTATTTAGGGCTAAAAAGTGTAAATTATTGATGGAAAACAAAAAAGTGTAAATTAGTGAGACTTTTTCTACGAATATTAATAAATACTAATATAATAATATATTTGGATAATGATTATTAGAAATTTTAATTTATAATTAAACTAAATGATGACATAAGCGAAAGTCAATTTAATGAAATCGAGCGATGTGATATGAGTAGATCTTTTACGCAGCTGATGAGCTATTTTTAAAGCAAATTATATAGTTTTATGTGAATGTGTGTATACAACCAGTAACATATCTACAATGTGATTTAATTAATATTAAAATATAATAATTCTATTATTATCTTAAGGAAAAAATTATAATTATATTAATATTAACAATCTTTAATTGATTATACGTACGATGTATATTATGGTAAAGAAACTTTAGATTGTCTACAATTGTAATACTATAAGCTTACATTTATCAACTCCTTAAAAAAAGCTACCACCAAACAATCTTCTTCTATATTACGATTCATATCTTTTTTTCAATTTGTCAAACTTAAAATTCAACATCCACACTTACACAAACTCATTAACAATATGAACAACAATTCAATAAATCTTAATGGGAAACAGAAACCCAAAAAACAAAAAATTAATTAGCATGTAACAGATGTAACAGAAGGTAACCCATATAGATACTAATATAATAATATATTTGGATAATGATTATTAGAAATTTTAATTTATAATTAAACTAAATGATGACATAAGCGAAAGTCAATTTAATGAAATCAGCGATGTATATGAGTAGAGCTTTTACGCAGCTGATGAGCTATTTTTAAAGCAAATTATATAGTTTTATGTGAATGTGTGTATACAACCAGTAACATATCTACAATGTGATTTAATTAATATTAAAATATAATAATTCTATTATTATCTTAAGGAAAAAATTATAATTATATTAATATTAACAATCTTTAATTGATTATACGTACGATGTATATTATGGTAAAGAAACTTTAGATTGTCTACAATTGTAATACTATAAGCTTACATTTATCAACTCCTTAAAAAAAGCTACCACCAAACAATCTTCTTCTATATTACGATTCATATCTTTTTTTCAATTTGTCAAACTTAAAATTCAACATCCACACTTACACAAACTCATTAACAATATGAACAACAATTCAATAAATCTTAATGGGAAACAGAAACCCAAAAAACAAAAAATTAATTAGCATGTAACAGATGTAACAGAAGGTAACCCATATAGATACTAATATAATAATATATTTGGATAATGATTATTAGAAATTTTAATTTATAATTAAACTAAATGATGACATAAGCGAAAGTTAATTTAATGAAATCGAACGATGTGATTGGTAAATAAGTTATTAGTTCAACTGTCTTATAGTATATATTAAATTAAATTAAGATTAAGATTAAGATTCTTATTAATTGGAATTATCATTTCACATTAACTACATTAATTTTATATTTTCTACCAAATTTGCCCTTTTATTATTTCTTCATAAATTTTCCTCTAACACTCATAACAACACACAGTATTTTCAAGCCCATTAATTTACGACAACCAAATTGCCTCCAAACTAAATGTACCATTCACATTTCTGTTCCCATTCCTATTCCTGTCCGATTTTACATTAACACCAAAAGGTAGAGTTTACTAATAGTAATAATAAAATGAACCACTAAAAACAAACGAAGCGCCATTTTCATTCTTAGATGATGATAATAAAAGGTAGAGCTTACTATTAATGTTACACAATATGCAACGATTTACTTGTCTCCCTAGTTTCTTTCCAATTTTCAATCGCTTTTGCTTAGGCCGTTTGTTTGAATTTGAAATAACAGGGCACTGAACCAACTAAATTGCATTAGTATAAGATTAGTATTTTTTGCACATCGATGCTGAAACATCAAAAGTTACCTCAATTGCATTAGTTAGACGATCAATTTCTTTTTCCACGAGATGACAACAAGTGTGTTTATTTCATATCGATCGAATACTAAGTGCTAGTCGTAATTTAATACAAATGGTAAAATAAGAATGTGAACGGGCAGAACGGCACATAAGTTTGACGGTAATTTAGCTGTCATAAATACTAAGGGTGCGTTTGGTTTACAGATTCTGATGGAATCTGATGGAATTGGAATTAAATTCCATTCCGTAGTACGTTTGGTTGTCAAAAGATGATGGAATTTCATTCCATTGGAATGTAAATATTCCATCATTTGATGGAATCTACATTCCTTGGGGTTATTAGATGGAATTTCATTCTTTACTTCTCTTGAATTTGAAGAAAACAAAAAACATTTCATCAAATTTCATTCCTTCGGAATCTAATTCCATTGACAGATTCCATTCCTTACAAAAACATTCTGTGAACCAAACGCGCCCTAAATATAAATGGGCTTGAAAATACAGTACGTATAATTAGTTGTTATGAGTGTTAGAGAGAAAATGTAGGAGAGAATAATAAAAGGGCAAATTTGGAAAAGAATATAAAACTCATGTAGTTAATGTAAAATGATAATTACAACAAGAATGTGCTAGATATTTAATGCTTGTTATATGTGCCCTTAGGGTGGGAGTGCTTCACCCACCCGTCCCGCCCCTCCCCGTTTTTCACTTCCTCCCCGCCCACTCCCTAAATGCACGGAGTGCTTCACTCCCCGCCCTCCCCACCCTTTTTTATTTAATTCATTTTCTATTTATTTTTATTCAAATAATAACTAAAACTTTTATTTAATAAATTAAAACTAATACAATATTAAACTAAAACAACAAAATAAAACACCAAACTACAATCTTAAACGAAACGACAACACAATACATAAATAAACTAGCGATCGAGGCCCGGGATGAATGTGCGATTAATATGGTCAATGAGATCCATCCGAAGATCTTCGTGTACGTTTGAGTCCTGTATCTCTGCTAGTCGAGCATCTGATGGCTGTGGCGCGACCGGGGGATCTGGAATATAATCAGGACATAATGCGTGGTCCTCGTCTTTTAAAATCATGTTGTGAAGAATACAACACGCATACATGATCTTACGGATGGGGAGTTCATCCATTTGTCGTGCCGGTTCTTTAAGTATTTTGAAGCGTTTTTTGATAATACCAAAAGCTCAATCCACATCCTTCCTTGCAACCTCCTGTGCCCTAGCAAATCGAATCCTTTTCTCATCGGAAGAACTCGAGTCCGATGGCAAATTTGGGGGTGTTGAGCCGGATCCGATGAATAAAGGGTTGTTGAATAAAGGGTTCATGATTTATGAGTATGTATGTATATGTTGAATAATTGGTTTTGGTGAATTTTGTGGGCTTGGCTTGCTGTTGCTGCTACTAAAGAAAAAAAAAACAGAATGAAGAACTTGTGGAAAAGGAAGAACAAAGGAAGAAGAAAAGGATGGAAATTTAGCCGTTAGCTAGTGGGCCGTTTGTTTTTTTTTGTTTTTTTATTTCAAGTAATGGTCAAAACAATCGAGAGCCACCCGGGGACAGCCCTCTTCAGTCCGGTCACCACCCGACCAGTACCGGTACCACGGGGCGGTGTTCCCCCCGGTACCGGACCGGTACCGGTATGGTGCCTAACCCACTCCGTCCACCCTTAGGATATTAGAAAAGCCCTTAATTATTAATGGATATGTTCTCAAAATTCATAAGATAGTTTTTAAATGTAGTAACAGTAAAGGCATGTTTGTTTTTTTAAATATTAGGGGACCAAATGGATAAAATGACCGAATAGTTAAATAATGTTTGTATAGATAGATTAAGTCAATACTTATGTTTTTTTATTAAGTCAAAACAAACAATTTTGATTGACTTAATGGATTAAGTACTTTTCTTTTTTATTAAATGTCTTAAGCTATAAACAAACGGCACCTAAGATCATTTACTTAAAACAAATAATATATCTATATACAATGTGCAAAAAATTTCTAAAATATAAAGACTAATAAGAACTATTCAAATCTTAAAATATAAAATATGTTGGTTTAGATATTTGGGGGAATTTGAGACTTTAGGGTTTTGAGTTTAAATTTTGGTATGAGCAAAAATGGTTTCATGATTAGAGACAAAGTTTTTTCAAAATGAGTTGTTTTTTATTGGAGTTGGGTATATGAAGATTTATGTCGTTAGAAATTACCATAAAAGGAAAAAAAAAAAAAAAGAAGATAAAAGTCATATCATTAAATAAACAGGAAGTATAATTATTTGTGAGACACCTGACAATGATACGAACTTCCTTGGTTGAGTCACTTGAATTTACTCAACATTTCTGTTTGACATTTATTTTATTTTTCGAACGGCAAATATATCTGTTTGACATAATTTTATACCTTTATTAATCTTAATTGTTATGAGAAGACTGGTGAGACTTTTTTTTTTTTTTCCTTTCATGTTGAAAATTGAAAGTAGTCGAACCTTCCCTTTGTGATGAGATACTAGAAGGGTCTTTTAATGAACACTTAACTGGCACGTTACTTTGGAGATGGTCATGTCATTTTTTAAGCCAACTACAAAAATATTAAAGTTGCAATTTTAATTTCAATATAGAGTAATTTAAAACAGGAGTGAGAGGTTCTTTGAATGACACATGGCGTAATTCTTAATCGACGTATGTGTTTTATCAATTTAAATTATTTAATATTATTATTTAAATAAAAATAAAAATCTAGCAAACTATTCAACGTAAATATTAAAATAATGTAATTATATGTATAAGTACAAAAAATTCTTTTTTTATGGTTTATACTGCACGATACATACGCTCAATCCGTACATCGTACGAGCATTAATACTATAATGTATATATAGTTATGGGATGATAACTTATTTCGTCAAAAATGGTGAATATTATTATATAGTTCGCTTGCACTACAAGAAAGAACACAATAAAAGAAGCAATTTTTAGTGACGACATAATGATATAGCTAAGTGCTTCTTAAAACGATGAAAATCACCTTTTCTTTTACTTTAACGGTCAAACTAACTTTCAGCGTCGACAATGTTGTCGCAAAATTATTTTTTATATATAGTTTTGAATTTAATATTTTGAATAAAAAGAATAAAAAATAGTTTTTGCTTTAGCAACGACCCGGTAAAAGAATTTGATTTTTTTTCTCTCTTCAAGTGAAAATGAATTCCGCCAATTATTAAGTGATGACAATATTGTTGCAAAATGTTTAGCAAGCTTGATTTTCTTACTTCTATTCGCTACAGAAAGAAAAGTATTCGACGCAATAGCATGAAAAACACTAATTTAGGACTTTATTGAATCCTTGAAGATCACAATAATCACATGATTATTGAATTCCCAAAAAGACTACCACCAAATGAAACATATCACCTCTAAGATGAGCTTATAATTTGAAGGAACCTACAAACTTTTAAAACATGTAACCAGGTCGAGAGGTTTTATATGTGGCAAGTAAAAGCTTGAGCCAATTAGACAATTCACTTTGAAGATGTTGATTAACGCATACATAGAAAATAGATGAATAGAGAGATCCATACCCCTTTTACTAGGATTGAGAAGATTAGGGGGACGATCTCCCATGAGCTGCTAGAAATTGAGAATTAGATCTAACCTTGAAAGTTTAGACCTAATTGTCTTCAATATGTGAAACCGGGCCTCATTAAGCAAGATAAACATGTCATTATTGAACTGGTGTTATTTATATCTTAATTAGTTGAAAGTGTTTTATTTCTTAAAAACATGAAAAATCCGAAACCAAATCAAAAACTGACCCAAGCAGAACCGAAAACCAGACCAAAACCAAACCCAAGAGTTTCAAAAAATGAAAAACCAAATGGATTTGATAAGGTTTTAGTTTTGGGTAAAAAGATCAAAACCGATTAATTAGCTCACCCCTAGATAAAATCATGTTTTTCTTGTATTGTTGGTACTCATTCTGGAGAAATACGGTATCATTTTGTTTCATCAACATTTTTTTTCTTAACTTTTTACCTTTAAATTTAATACCTTAAAATCCCCATTATTTTACTTTATATCTAATCAAAATATATTAAATGAAAAATAAATTATATAATATGAAAATAAAAATAGATCACATACTTCATTATTTCACTTATGTGATCAAACACAATCACTTTTTCCTCTTTATACCTTCTCCTATCACTTATGCTTTTTCACCCTTCATCCTTTTCATTTCTTACTTTCACCTACTTATAACTTTCATTTACCTTTACAAATGATCATATATAAGACAAAATATAACTATAACCATAGTTGTTAAACTTTTGCGAGTCACGAATTGACTCTGACGAGTCGAGTCGATTTACACCAAAAACGAGTTGACTCGTTATGACTCGTTTTTGTCCAGACCTTACTTACGAGTCGTGTACACTTGGACCGAGTCACGAGTCACAAATTTATAATTATTGTAGTTTGATACTATAGTTGTATATTATATATTATAATTATTTTGCTACATTATTTTGTGTGTTATCTATGTAGTTATGATCTTCTTATTGCGAATTTGAAAATAAATTCTAAGTTTATTATGACTCAAAAATATTGAATATGTAATATTTTGGTAAATCTATCAAGACAGTGAACTTATATTTTGCTTTTAAAGACGTCACATATATAATTATACTAAATTATTTAATATTTAAAAGTGTCCTGACTCTTAAGAGTCGAGTCACGAGTCAAAAAATCATGTATTCGAGTCGAGTCGAAAATTACGAGTCGACAACTATGACTATAACTATAAGAAAATTAATGTATCATTTCTTAATCAGGGAAGTATAGCCTACTTGATAGTTGATAATTGGACACGGGGTATGGAGAAACATGTAATGCTAAACTGCATTGCTTTACAAATTCAAATATCTAACGAACCATACCTTAGCATATACTTTAACATCTGTAATTAATAAAAATTAATATATTTTATGTTTAAGATTTGATATATAAATAAATATATATATCAAAATAAAAGAAAAGCCAACTGGCTAAATCCATAGAAGAAGTAGCCGACATAGATTGCCAACAAAAGAGTGTAAATTATGAAGAGTTGCATGAATGCTT
>CM067168.1:18110300-18221726 GCA_034093135.1 Erigeron breviscapus
AATCACAAGTCGTGCACACCTCGTTAACCAAGATCTCCTACAAGCAATAGTAAATCTCACTAAATACATGTATGACAATAATTAACTTAGCACACAAATTCATCCATGCATTCCAGCACTCAGTTGAGTGATATATGTCTAGAGATTTTCGAAATTATCATAATTAAACAACGGCAGTAGGAGTTTTAGTCCATAACCTCATAATTAACCCTACTTATAAAATAGTCTTGCTATCATTCCATATTCCCATAATTAATCTCCCACTTTTAGATTTAAACGTGCTAATATGTATCTCTTGTATTTTTGATTTACTTGATTGAATTACACATGGTTAACATTAATGACAATAACCATTCACAGCTACACTACTTTATAGGATACTTCCAATTACATCTTTTATTGTAATTATATATTAACGTAAGAAAACTCCATGACTGTAAACTCAAGTGTCATCATAAAACATGTTATCTTTTCAAATATCATCTCTAGTTTAGACAAGATTTACGTTTTAGCTAGGCATCCCCCCAACAAGCTTGAATATGACACGAAATTATCATAGTTATAAAAACAGATTTTCAACTTACACGCAAACCCGACTCGACTCAGCATATATAAGTAATGCGTGCGAATTGATCAGTGATAATCAAGAACCCGTTAACAACCTAGCTTAGACTCCTTCATCAATCATGTAATATAAAACCATACTTAAACTTATACTAATACGTAATTCCTGGAAATTTATATAAAGCTAAGAATTACCTTCGATTTATGAAAACAAGATCGAAAACGAAATCGAAACAATTCTTGTGAGCCCCTCCCCTCTAATCTTTCTCTATGTTTCTCAACTCAGTTTGGCACTTAGTGTGCTATGAAGAGCCGAATCAACTATCTTGACAAAGTAAGTGCGAGGCCAACACTTTGCCGCCTCTTCTTATGCTCGAAGCTTCTTTAGGGATTTTTAATTAGTTTTCTCCGTAACTATGAATTGCTTAACAAGGGTATTTATTTATTATTTGGGCCAAGAGATGTGGCTACGAAAGATTTATCTACACTCAACTATTTGGGCCGGGGATATGGAGCATACGACTAACACGCCACATTTAAGTTAATACGTATTAGGAATACTATTGGGTCCTCTTAGCAATTATTTAATTATTAGTTAATAGCATCAATCATTCTTATTGGTTGCTTAGTTAACTTAATGAATAACAATCTCGAAGCACCTAAATGAAAACGATAATGAAATTACACTAAATAGCTAGCTCGTGATCGTTCTAGCATATAGTCAAGATATGACAACCCTCATATATGAGTCTCTACGCTTACCACATAATTATCACATTATTAACAAACTAACACATATAGTTAGCTGAATAAACACCTTTAAAGCTGTATATAAATTTCACATTAATCATCACGTAAACAACATTGTAGTAATCTACATTTAAAAACCATTTAACAAAACCTGACGTCAATTTTATGACAATTAAACGACTATAACTAACACACGCAACTATGCTACAAACGCGTCGTTTGACTATTGGGTCAACGATCAAAGAAAATTTGAGATGTTACATACACGCTAACGTTCACATGTGTACCAACTAAAATATATATTCTTTTACAATAAAAAGAATATTTATACACTTATAAATTGGATCATTCACATGTGTACCAGCTAAAAGATATATTTTGTTATAATAAAAAAAAATATTAATACACTAGGGTCATTCACATGTGTACCATACTTGTGAATTTGGTCATTCACACGTGTACAAGCTAACATTCACATGTGTACCAACTAAAAGATATATATTTTTTCAATAAAGAGATTATTTATACATTAAAGATTGGATTTGTGAGTCCCAAATATAGATGGTTAATTAAACCCGACTGGCAAGTACAACTGATCTTGATGGACAAGTTCAGTTTACGATCCAGATATGGATAACAAGAAACAATTGACTAGATATAAAATGTAAGAACAAGTTGGCAGAAACTATATAAAGATATATATAAATATAATCAAGTATGTAGCATTGAGACACGTTGTTTTCTTTTCAATGTATTTGATTTATTGATGTATAAACAAATACAAGGATTGTTGCGGAACAAAGATAAACACCCAAGTGTAAGTATCTAAACAATCCCGAAATACAAGTGATCTAATAAACTTGGAAATACTCGTAAGTTTTCTTAGAGTATATCTCACAAGTTGCAATGCTAAAGTTTCTAAGCACTTTGCAAGTTGTGAGAAGACTTTGTATTTATAGACCAAGTCCATGATGATGTGGACAAGATCGTACAAATGTGGTTGTGAGCATTTAAGGAATTAAACCATAATTCCTTACATGCTGCACTTGGAAGAGTATATAAGTCACTTGATGTGACTTATAGTACTAGGTTCCAAGCCTATACTTTGTACCTTTTGTTAATAGATAAGTCTATTAACCGGATAAAGGTGTAAAGTAAAAGTCTTCCTCGTAATCAGTGTAAAGTGTTGTAAATACTTTACACTGAGATGCTTCAGTCTTGATCTGGTAGAATCACTCTTTTGCTCGCTTCTGAGATGATTCTCTTCTTCATACTTCAGTCTTTGACTTCAGAATGAATGCTTCAGATTTATCTCGATCTGAACTGAAGTGAAGCTTCAGTGAAGGAATTCTGAGACATCTCAGAATTCTGTACAGACGTCTTCACTAAACTTCAAGCTATTTCTGAACAAATTATACTTGGTCGATTTCCGACCTAACAAATTCCCCCTATTTGTTCTGAAATAGTGCATGCATCTCAGACTTCTATCTATACATGTTTGTAAGTCTGAAATGCAAGTTTTTGTTTAAGTTGTAAAAATTTTCTTAAGTACATCTTATAGATCATTGATGTCTCAGAATTTTACTTGTGGTTATTCTAACTTAAACTTATCATCTACTTATTTGTTACAAGTTGCAACATATATATACAAACTGAAATGAATGTTACAAATGTAAATTCTTTACAAGTACATGATAATCTGAAAAGAAAACTACTTCTTGGCAGGCCTTGAACCAGAAGGTGCCTCAGTAGGTTTTCTCTTCAGTGGAGAATGATCCTTTTTGCCAAACAATCTGCTTTCAATTTCCACCTTGGCTTGCATCTTTTGTTGTATTCTTGCTAACCATGCACCAGTCAAGGCAGATTTTGGTTTTCCCTTCAGAATCTGGATCATCTCCCTATGCTCAGAAATCCCAAACTCGTGCACTGAAACCTGATGGTATTCTTCAGCTGCCCTTCCTTCTCTTTTAACAACCAAGTCAAAAAGCTTCAATCCATCAACTTTTGTTACTTCCATATCAACTATCTTGGCTGGATGAGATCGATGCTTCATATAATGCTCATATTGATCCCTTTCATGCTTTCTTTGAATTTCAACAGCATCATCAGACATTGGTTTGAAGGTAGAAAGATCAGCATCACGAACACTCTTTCTTGATGATCTAGGTCCAGTCACTTTGGGTTTAGAGGTTGGTCTGAGCAACTCTTTCTCAGCATTCTGAACTTCGGCCAGAATTTCCTTCCTTTTTATCGCCATTTCTTTTTCTCTATTTTTCTTTAAGTCTTCAATGGACAACTTAAAGGTCAGACTTTCCAACTTTTGTTCCAGAGGAGAGTAGTTCATCCCACACTCATATTCCAGCATATCAACTATCTTGGCTGGATGAGATCGATGCTTCATATAATGCTCATATTGATCCCTTTCATGCTTTCTTTGAATTTCAACAGCATCATCAGACATTGGTTTGAAGGTAGAAAGATCAGCATCACGAACACTCTTTCTTGATGATCTAGGTCCAGTCACTTTGGGTTTAGAGGTTGGTCTGAGCAACTCTTTCTCAGCATTCTGAACTTCGGCCAGAATTTCCTTCCTTTTTATCGCCATTTCTTTTTCTCTATTTTTCTTTAAGTCTTCAATGGACAACTTAAAGGTCAGACTTTCCAACTTTTGTTCCAGAGGAGAGTAGTTCATCCCACACTCATATTCCAGCATATCAACTATAGCCTTTTGCACTCTTGGGTCATTTTTGATTTTCTGATATCTTTCCAATGATAACCCAAGAGCTGCAGCATCTATGTGATCAAGGGTCCCCATCTTTAGATGTTGTTCCCTTTCTCTTTCTTTGTTCTCCCTCCACATAATGAATTGGTTAGAAACCTGCTTTTGCAATGTTTCCAACTTCTTACTATCAGCTTCAAGATTATGTAAGGGATAACCTTGCTCGTCTACATTTTCACCAACAACGATTCCAGAACCCTTAGCACTTTTCTTTGGTTCTTCTTCTTGAACCTTGCCTTTTCCCTTATCCTTTTTCTGAAGTTGTTCCCCCTGAACTGAGGCACTACCAGAAGGTACCTCAGTTTGCTTCTTGGTTGCTTCAATTATCTCTTGAGTACTAGCAAGCAAACCAATAGGCACACCACTTCCCCTTTGGGAATCTCTGAAGGCAATCTAGCATAAAGATCAACAGTAGATTTAATTGCCTTCAGTGGTTCCCAACTTTGTTGTTCTAGGCACTCACAAATACCTTTTGCCATTGTAGCAAACTGAGCCTTTAGTCTGAATGAAGAGCTAAGGTTCAGTGCTTCTTTATCTTTTAAGTCCTTCAACATTTTTCTGTCTTCTTCAGTGAAGGAAGCAGGGGGAGGAGGAGTAACAACATTATCTTTCTTCAGAAGTGTTAGAATTTCATCTAACTGCTTTGACTGATTCTGAACTGAACCTTCAAGCCTGGAAACTGAATTTTTTACTTCATTGACAGCCTTTTCCACCTTGTCATTTGTGTCTTTGGTCAGTTCAGCAATCATCATTCTAACCTCTTCACCAACTTTCTGACAGACAGAATCTGAAATCTGAGCAGCTAGATTCTGAGATAGCTCAGACTTCAGATCTTTCACAATACCAGCACTAATAGAAGTCCCAAGCTCTTTCTCATTGACACTTGGCTTCTGAACCAGCTCATGAACTTCATTTCCAACAACCATAAACTCTTGCTTCAACAACTCAACACTAGATGTCAAGTTCGCAACCACCGAAGCTTGCACATCTCTCTTTGTCAACCTGAAGGCTTCTCTGATTGCAGAGCTCACCTTGTTGCAAGTCATCACAAGCTCATTCAGCTTCCCAACCACTAGTCCTTCATTACCAGCAACTTTGGTCAACTCAGTTCCAAGGAACATCTGAGCACCTTTCATATCAGCCAAGGAACTAGTGTTGGCAGTTAGAGATTTGGTTAAGTCCTCCACCCTTAAAATAAGGCCTTGGACTTCGGTTTGTGTTTTCTCTAACTGTGCTTCTATATTCAAAGGAGGTGGGGGTTGTGTAGAAGCAGGAGCCACAAATGGTAAACTACCAAGCCCTTTAAGTACTTTGTTCATTTGAATGTCAGTTGGACTCTCAGATTCTGTCTCAGAATCCAAGTCCTTCTCTGAGGGAGCATCATAGTTGATTGGTGGTGGAATGTTGTGAATTTGAGGGTGAAGAAATTGAAGTGATGGAGTGAAAGATGGATCGGTTACATATGCGGGAGTGGTACCTGGTGGAAAGATTGGATTTTGGTGAGATGGTGGTGGTGGAACATAAGGTTCATTTTCTTGTTCTGGTTGGATTTCTGGGGGAGGAGGAGGGGCGTTTGCGAGGATGGGGGCTGGCTCAGAATCAGATAGATTCGCCTCCAATAGTTCCTCGTCAAACTCAAAGTCAGCAAGAGAATCAAGATTCTCCTGAGGTAGCTCATCGTCATCCCAGAATGCATTCACTTTTACAATCTGGTCAGATATGCCCTGGTTTGGGTCACTAGTACCCTCACCAGATTCTGGTTCAACAGCTGCAGAAGCAGTTGCATCGTCACCAGATTCAATGATTGTCAACATCTCTTTAGGTCGACTAACGGGTCCTACATTCTTTTGTAGCCCACTTAGTGACCTTTCTGAACCAGCTAGTGTGGCTGAGACAGTTTTAGTAAATACCTGAAGCATAGCAGAGGAGAGTTCAGGCTCATCTTCAGTAATGGTTGCCTTGAGAAATCTCTGCCATATTCAGGTACAGAAGCTTCAGGTCCAGCTTGATTATAAGCTTCTCCAAGGATATCCATAAAACACAAGCTTAAAAATCTTGGGAAGGCAATATGCAGACTTCTCTTTCCTTTTAACTTTGTAATCAACTGAGCAAAGAGAATCTCAGCAAAATCTGCTTGCATCCCATTCCAAATGTAATACCCCATCTCAACTTGGGGTAATGAAAGTTGGTCCAACCCTCCATGGTTGCCACCAAGACTCTCCACAATCTGGGTCCAGAAGAACCTCCAGCAATTGCCAAAACCAGACATGAAAATGTGTCCAGAGGTCTTCAAATTACCATCAGCATCCTCCATATCACCATGACCAGTGGCGACTAGAACCTCCCTGAAATTGACTCCTTTGAGTCTCTTAGCAAACACCTGGGGAGGTTCGAGGTAGTTCAGATGAAGGGAATTTCTGAACCCCTCTAGAGTGATAACACACTTCTTGGTGCCCTCATTGAGAGTGAAGGAGATGGATTGCTCATCTTTATTCACCACAGCAGTGTACCAGAATTCAAGCAAGTATCGATGATACAATGCTTGAGGATTTGCGGTCAACGCATAATGGAAAGGGGACTGCTCCCAAAAATTGTTGATTCTTCCCATTAAGGTTTCAGACTTCACATTCAATTGAGCCAAAAAGTTGCTCATGTTGAATCGGATTTGAGAAGGTGTGAAGTTCTTTGGCCATGTGGCAGATGTTTTCACATCACTCGATGGAGTATATTCAAAATTTATGAGTGATTTGTGTGAAGAAGAAGATGATGATTTAGACATTTTAAGAATTGAAAAATGAAAGTGAAAGGAATATGAAGAGTTAAGGAGTTTTGAGAGTAAATATGAGAGAGATTGATGATTGGGAAGTAAATGAAAAACGAAGTAAATGAAAGAATGAGAAGGAATGTGAATTTAAGTTGGACTACAAAGTGATTTTCCAACTAAAAACAATTAAAAAATAATTTTTGAATTTCAAAACCCAAGATTCATAAAATATTTTATATTCGAAAATGATTTTGATTGGGTTTGAGATCCTAAAATGATTTCTGGGGTCAAATCAGCATTAAATGCACAGCCGTTTGAGTGACCCCACCTTGCAACATTTTTTCAGAAAAAGTACTCATTTCTTTTCCTTTTACGGCGCACCTTGTGTGACACATAAGCATGACCAACGTAAGTTAAAAACATAGTATGCAGTAGGTCACGTGTACACACAATTGACCAAGTATCAAAAGGAAAATATCTTGAAAGGTTGTTGTATTTCAGTGATGACTAAACAATTTCTGAGAATGGTCAGTTCCAAAGAGATCTGAACCATCTCAGTCAATAAAATTCAACTGAAATATTTTTGATTTTCTGAAGTGCTTCAGTTAAATACATTTTTCTGAGCAAAAAGTTCCTCCTTAAAAAAAATGAAGGTTTATTTTAATGTTTGAAAAATATTTAACATTCCCCCTGAAGTGATGATCCATGAATTAATAAGTGCCAAGATAGTATCACAAAGGCGTTCGATAGCTAGGCGAGCAAAAATTACATGGATCGCTCAGACTGGTGAACCAGATCAGTGTCACTGAGGCGTTCATAACAAGATTACCAGTCTAAGGATTTAGCATACCCAATTCACTGATTAGATGTTTAAAGGTTTTGACATCTAAAGGTTTTGTGAAAACATCAGCGAGTTGCTTATCAGTGGAAATAAAGTGCAATTCAATATCTCCTTTCAGAATATGATCACGAATGAAATGATACCTGAGGTCGATGTGCTTGGTTTTCGAGTGCATCACAGGATTGTGAGATATGGCAATGGCACTAGTGTTATCACAAAAGATTGGAGTCTTTGAGTAAGTAACACCATAATCAGTCAGCTGGTTTTTCATCCATAGAATCTGAGCACAACAACTTGCTGCAGAAATGTACTCAGCTTCTGCAGTGGATAGTGATACTGCAGTCTGTTTCTTACTAGTCCAGCTTACTAATTTGCCACCAAGGAAATGACACCCACCAGTGGTACTTTTCCTGTCTATCTTGCAACCTGCATGATCAGAATCTGAATAACCCATTAGATCTAGACTAGAGCCTTTGGGATACCAAAGACCCAGTCTGGGGACACCTTTAAGGTATCTGAAGATCCTTTTAACAGCATTTGCATGTGCTTCTCTGGGATCAGACTGAAATCTAGCACAAAGGCATGTTGCAAACATTATGTCTGGTCTACTTGCAGTTAAATACATCAGTGAACCAACCATACCACGATATTTTGTATGGTCCACTGGTTTTCCATGTGGATCAGAATCCAAAGTTAATGGAGCAGAAATGGGAGTATCTTTTGATGAGACTGAATCAAATTGATATTTCTTTAGTAAATCTCTGACATATTTTCTTGGTTTATGAAAATACCATCTTCAGTTTGTTTTACTTGAAGTCCCAGAAAATATGTCAGTTCACCCATCATACTCATTTCATACTCAGAAGACATGATTTTAGAAAATTTTTCACACATCTTCTCATTTGTAGAACCAAACACAATATCATCAACATAAATTTGTACTAACAGGATATCACTTTTATCATGCAATATGAACAAAGTGTTATCGATTGCACCACGTTTAAAACCATTTTTAAGAAGATGTTTAGTAAGAGTATCATACCAGGCTCTGGGTGCTTGTCTCAGACCATATAAGGCTTTGTTCAGTCTGTACACCCAATGTGGTTTTTCTTCATTGATGAACCCTGGTGGTTGATACACATAAACGACTTCTTCTAGTTCTCCATTCAGGAATGCACTTTTGACATCCATTTGATAGACTTTAAATTGATGATGAGCTGCAAAAGCTAAGAAAATTCTAATAGCTTCAAGTCTAGCAACTGGTGCAAAAGTTTCATCAAAATCTATTCCCTCTTCTTGTGCATATCCCTTTGCAACAAGTCTTGCTTTGTTTCTGATGATATGACCATCTTCATCCATCTTGTTTCTGAAGACCCATCTTGTCCCAATTGGTTCCTTCTTCAGGTCACTGGGACAAGGAACGAGTTCCCATACATCGTTTCTTTTAAACTGGTTGAGCTCATCTTGCATGGCTTCAACCCAGCTTGGGTCTTTCATAGCCTCGTCAATCTTTTTGGGTTCAATAAGAGATAAGAAACTGACGTTTAAGCATTGATCGCTTGTGGCTCTTCTGGTCTGAACCCCACTAGTGGAATTCCCAATGATTTGCTCGATAGGATGTGCTTTAGTCCACTTAGTGTATTGACCAGGATGAATAATGATATCAGTGCAAGAACTTCTCTGAGTAACTTCAGGAGGAGCTTCAGAAAATACATCTGCAGCTTCTTCTTCTTCCTGCAGATCATGACTTGCATCATGAAATTCTTCAGATTGAGGTTGCTCAGTGGAGCCTGATATCAGAGGAGAAGCAGCATAAACATCTGATCCAATAGTCAGTTCAGAAGGT
Source organism: Erigeron breviscapus (assembly GCA_034093135.1). Lineage (NCBI taxonomy): Eukaryota > Viridiplantae > Streptophyta > Magnoliopsida > Asterales > Asteraceae > Erigeron > Erigeron breviscapus. The sequence goes on from CM067168.1 coordinate 18,119,845, forward strand.
AGTTTGAAACTGACTGGAGGATAAAATGGAATGTTGCTAGGCTTGTTTATTATTGGTTCTGAACGAAGATGTTCAGAAGCATGTTCAGGTGACTGATCAGTTTCAGAAACAGGATCAGAATCACCAAAACTTATTGGACTTTCTGAGGGTGGTACAGGGATGGAATTTTTAAAGATTGCAGAATTGGATTCATCAAAGGTAACATGAATTGACTCATCAACCTTTTCAAGTCTCTTGTTAAAGACTCTAAAGGCTTTGCGACTTGATGAATATCCTAGGAAGTATCCTTCATCAGCTTTTGCGTCAAATTTTCCAAGCTGACTTGAATCATTCAGAATGTATACTGGACACCCAAATACATGGAAGTATCCAATATTAGGCTTTCTATTTCTGAGTACTTCGTAGGAGGTCTTCTTGTGTCTTTTGACGTAGATAGATCTGTTCTGAGTGTAGCATGCAGTTGCAACAGTTTCAGCCCAGAAATTCTTGGGAAGACCAGATTCATTCAACATACTTCTAGCAGCTTCAATCAGCGTACGATTCTTTCTTTCTACAACACCATTCTGCTCTGGTGTGTGGGCTGAGGAGAAGTTCTGAGATATGCCAGTTTCAGTGCAGAAGGACTCCAGAGTGGCATTTCTGAATTCAGTGCCATTGTCACTTCTGAGCTGACAAACTTTTCGCTTGTATTGAGCTCAATTTGTTTGATGAGAGCAATGATTTCAGCAGCAGCTTCACTTTTGGACCTGAGGAAAATCACCCAGCAGTATCTTGAATATTCATCAACTATAACAAGGGTGTATTTCTTTCCTGCTCTGGTCTGAACATTCACTGGTCCAAAAAGGTCCATGTGAAGCATATGAAGAGGTTCAGTAATACTAAAGCTTTGCTTTGTCTTGAATGAAGCTCTTTTCTGCTTACCCATTTCACAACCTGGACATGGCTTGTCTTTGTTGAAAGACATAGAGGGTATCCCATCAACAAGTTGTTTCCTTGACAACTTATTAATGTTCTTGAAGTTCAGATGGGATAGTCTCTTGTGCCACAACCAATTTGTGTCTTCATCTGCCTTTGAGTAGAAACATTGTTCAGAGGTAGAAGGATTCATATCAATGACATAAATGTTTCCCTTTCTTGGTGCAATCAGTACCACCTTTCCATCTCTGTTGAATATGGTGCCTTGTGAAATATCAAATAAAACCTTGAAGCCATTATCACATAGTTGACTGACACTGATCAGGTTATATTTCAAACCGTTCACATATGCAACACGTGTGAATTTGACTTGACCATTATTCACCACACCATATCCCTCAGTTTTTCCATTTCCATCATTTCCAAAAACTATTGAGGGCCCCTCTTGCACCCTATATTCCTCTAGCAGGGTCTGATAACCAGTCATGGTTCGGCCAGCAGCACTGTCCAGAAACCATATGTTCTTCTTTCGGTCTCCCTGCACACAATCAAAGATTAGTTCTTTTTGGGAACCCATCTTTGGATGGGTTCACTAGACTCTCCCTTAGCAGTCTCAGATTTCTTTGGTTTATAAGGAACAGAAGGATCAAAGGGGATTTCAGTCATTATTTCAGATGACAGAAAAATAGTTGGTTTGATGGGGTTTTCAACCTTTTTCTTTTCAGATTTCTTCTTGGTTTGCTTAGAAAAAGGTTTTGTGTTTTGTTTAGGTTGAAGAGGAGGAGTTTCAACATTTTTTAAACGTGCATTACAACTCTGCACTTGTCTAGCCAATAGTTGAAATTGACTTTCTAACCTTAACAAAATAGATTCTTCATTAGACACCTGAGCCTTACCAGAATCTGAGGTAGAAGGCTCAGTGGGGGAGATATTTTTCTTCTTCTTTTGGCCTTTAGAGACCTTAGATGAAGTCTGAGGGGATGGCTTTTTGGTTTTAGCCTTTCTTTCTGAACCAGTTGTCTGAGCTGTTTCAGATTTGCCCTCAGATTGTTCCTGGACTCTATCAGTCACAGTAATCTGCTTGCCAACTTTAGGAAAAATAATTTCAGGTTTCATTTCCTTTGGAAGTGCATCTAAATCAGTGATTATAGATGCCATGTGAAGATCACCAGATTCATATGCTGTTTTTTGATTTGCAAAAGTATTTTTAATTGCAGCATCTGGTTTTGGTGCACTCATCCAAGACTTAATTATTTTCTGCTCTTTTTCAAGGATGGTTTTTAACTCTTCTTTTTCCAACTCTAAAGTGGCAACCATAGACTGATAACTTTTTAGAGCCAAATGAACATCTTTCAGTTCTTTCAATCTGGCATGACTAGCATTCAGTTCAGAGGCATTGTTTTCAAACATTTTTAGGCTTTCTGAACGCACTGTCTCAACAAAGGAGATGTCAGCCTCTAAAAGAACCAAAAGGTCCAGTTTGTGTTCCTCATTTTCTTCATAGCCAAAATTACTGACCTTTTTCATCACTATATCCACCCAGCGACCAGATTCAACATCGGTTTTGACCAAATGACCTTGATCTTCTTGTGCCATGAAACACATGTCCCTAACTTCTTCCTCATCATCAGATGATTCATCAGAGTCTTCCCACTTTTCAGTTTTGGCAATCATACAACTGTTGCTTGAGTTGTCTTGTGCCAAAAGAGCCATATGTGCCTTCAACTTCTTGTATTTGGCCTTATAGCTGTCATCAGACTTCTGAAAAATAGAATGGTTAGGAGCAGATTGTGATGATGAAGGTTGACTAGATCTGCATTCCTTCATGAAATGTCCTTTCTTGCCGCATTTAAAGCATTCAAGATTAGACTTGTCAATAGAAGCACTGGAAGCAAAAGGTTTGCCAAATCGATTTGATTTGGCCTTAAAACGATTGAACGTTTTAGCCAGCATGGCAACCAGATCATCATTGTCATTCTCATCACAATCATGAGTGACATTAGCAGAGACACCAGTTTTTAACATTTCAGACACCATCTTCTTCATCGAGTCAAAAACATCACTCTCAGAAGATAGTAGAGCAGTACTATGTGGTTCAGAATACTGAACCGTACCAGAACTGGTAGGAACATGATTCTTGGCATCCTGCTCAGCCAAGGCTCTTTCAGCTTTGTTTTCTTCAGTGTATCTGAAGGCTCCATAAAGGGAAGCAAGAGTATGACTGTGCAAGGTTTTGCCTTGTCTCAAGACCAAGATTAAATTTTCCCATTTAGAAGGTAAAATGTCACAAAATTTTTCCAACAAAATTTCTTTGTCTTTGGTTACACCCAGGGCTTTCAGTTGGTTTACCAGATTTGTAAATCTGATGTAGGTTTGAGTTAAAGATTCCCCAGGGATAGCAAAGAAAGACTCATACCTTTTGTTTAAAGCAACTTTTCTTGTGACAATTGTCTCATTCGTGCCTTCAAACTGTGTCATCAGTTCCTCCACATTAATTTGGAATTTTCAAGTAAAACAAGAGTGGGCATTAGGGTTTCTGGAACTGCGTACAAAATCATATTTTGTAACTTGGTGTCCAGGTCTACAAGTCTATGATCTTCCTCAGACCAATGATCCTTCTCCTTAGGTGACTGCCTAGGAGTCCCATCGGCATTTCTGACAACAGTGGAGGCATTCATAGGGACAAAGGGTCCTTCTTTTAAGATATCTGGTAAATGTCTCTCAACACCAGCAATATACTTAAGCATGCACGCTTTCCATGTTTGAAAGTTTTCACTGTTCCCATCAAACTTGGGAACAGGATTATTTGGAAAGTGTACGTGTACATTGTGTGATGGTATATTGTTGTTGATGAGAGGGGGTGGGGTAGCATTATTAGGGTCAGGTCGTTCTTGTTCAAAGTCAGCCATCTATGCAGATCAAAGGTTAATGAATTGATAAAATTCAACCTTTAGGCTCTGATACCAATTGTGAGTCCCAAATATAGATGGTTAATTAAACCCGACTGGCAAGTACAACTGATCTTGATGGACAAGTTCAGTTTACGATCCAGATATGGATAACAAGAAACAATTGACTAGATATAAAATGTAAGAACAAGTTGGCAGAAACTATATAAAGATATATATAAATATAATCAAGTATGTAGCATTGAGACACGTTGTTTTCTTTTCAATGTATTTGATTTATTGATGTATAAACAAATACAAGGATTGTTGCGGAACAAAGATAAACACCCAAGTGTAAGTATCTAAACAATCCCGAAATACAAGTGATCTAATAAACTTGGAAATACTCGTAAGTTTTCTTAGAGTATATCTCACAAGTTGCAATGCTAAAGTTTCTAAGCACTTTGCAAGTTGTGAGAAGACTTTGTATTTATAGACCAAGTCCATGATGATGTGGACAAGATCGTACAAATGTGGTTGTGAGCATTTAAGGAATTAAACCATAATTCCTTACATGCTGCACTTGGAAGAGTATATAAGTCACTTGATGTGACTTATAGTACTAGGTTCCAAGCCTATACTTTGTACCTTTTGTTAATAGATAAGTCTATTAACCGGATAAAGGTGTAAAGTAAAAGTCTTCCTCGTAATCAGTGTAAAGTGTTGTAAATACTTTACACTGAGATGTTTCAGTCTTGATCTGGTAGAATCACTCTTTTGCTCGCTTCTGAGATGATTCTCTTCTTCATACTTCAGTCTTTGACTTCAGAATGAATGCTTCAGATTTATCTCGATCTGAACTGAAGTGAAGCTTCAGTGAAGGAATTCTGAGACATCTCAGAATTCTGTACAGACGTCTTCACTAAACTTCAAGCTATTTCTGAACAAATTATACTTGGTCGATTTCCGACCTAACAGGATTATTCACATGTGTATCAGCTAGAAATATATGTTTTTTTTTTCTTTTCACATGTTTATAAGTAATCACACTTTCATATTTCATAACCATGTATTAAGAAATTAATAAACTTAAAAATAATATTTATATTATTACTAAATTTTTAAGTCAATACTTTTCTTTTATTGATTAATATAATTAATAATTTGTAAAACGATTAAAAGTAAATTTGAAAAAAAATATATGCATCAATTATTATTATTATTAATTAATTATTATTAATTAATGAAGTTAAGAAGAAGTTGACAAACTTTTTAAATGTGAGTTCCATGATTTTCGAACGAACTAACTTGTGTTCCGTTTTCATTTTATCACTTTTAATTTCATATTCCTACTATGCCCTTTATTAATTGTTAATTATTAATAAATTAATTTGCATTCAAAATTATTACATAAATGCCATCAAATCATTTTAACCATTGATTTAATTAATCTAATGGTCTTGATTAGTTCTCGCAGTTCTCGACATTTTATTAGTTCTCACAATAACTCAATCTCTATATATATATATAAACATTATATATATATATATATTTATAAAAATATGAAAAAAATATATGCATCAATTACTATTATTATTAATTAATATGAAGTTAAGAAGAAGTTGACAAACTTTTAAAATGTGAGTTCCATGATTTTCGAACGAACTAACTTGTGTTCCGTTTTCATTTTATCACTTTTAATTTCATATTCCTACTATGCCCTTTATTAATTGTTAATTATTAATAAATTAATTTGCATTCAAAATTATTACATAAATGCCATCAAATCATTTTAACCATTGATTTAATTAATCTAATGGTCTTGATTAGTTCTCGCAGTTCTCGACATTTTATTAGTTCTCACAATAACTCAATCTCTATATATATATATATATATTATATATAAATATATATTATGATAAGGAGACAATTCTGAGAGACGATTATTGTCATGTACAACATTTGATATTATTTTTAATCTTGAAGGCTGCGAATAGCAATATTTATAAGAATATTTCTATTAAAATGCCGATCTTTTGCAAGAAAAAGTTCAAAACATAATCACAAGTGACAACCAAGACAGGGTGGACCAAAGTGAGTGATGGACTGATGGTGGTGGTAAATGTGGTCCATTTTGTATTGAATTTGAGACCATACTTGACATTTGACAACAATGGTTATGGACCCCTAACCCACTATAAATGTTTCGTTGTAATCATTTCTTTTGTTTTGTTTTTTACTTGTCTTTTTCGTTTTCTTCATACCTCCGACATATATAAGTATATATAACAAGGGTTTTCATATATTTAAGTAAAAAGCTACATAACATAATTTTAATTACAAAGATCTTAGACCAATCAATCTTATACATATATACAGATACATAATTTAATATTTTCTTAGAATCCCGTTATGTAAATCTCTTACTATAAGGATAAAACTTTTTTGATCTAATTTCATCAACTATAAATGTTTAACTTGACTTTCAAAGAAAGGAAAGGAGTGTGTTACTGTGTTAATAAAAATGGATATTGGGCCTACTGATACCGACTGCTGACTGCTGACTTGGTGAGTGGTCAACTGGTCATGAAAAACAAGAGCTCTATAGATTTTATTGGGCTTATTATGATGGAAAGATATACCATTTTGGGCCATTGACTTGCTATTCTTCTTTGGAACTAGTTTTATAATTTTATTTCGTAATATTCTTATCATTCCAAATTAAATCTCCATGTTCAAAATTATATATCTATAAAAAATATAATGATAACATCAAACTTTACAATATTATACACATTTTTACTAATTTAACTTACAAAAATGGTTCGTCAAAGTCCAAATGCGCGTGAAAGCATATGTTAGCATTTTAGTGCGACAATTGAATGCAACTTACATTTGATATGGGTTAAAAGTTGAGTATTGTACCCGTAGAAATTGATGTATGCCCCATATAGCGTTGATGTAAATGACCGAGGTCACCAGGGGCACAAAATAATGGTCATCGGCTGTTGATCATTGATCAATTTGGGGATCAATGACAAATGTGCTCAGCTACGGATATGGTCTGTGACAAATCTATTGTAAGACCTCACTGGTTAGCGCGACCGCCGCGACGTGCCTATGGAAAGCTGTCCTAGCATAGTATTAGGTGTTTTATTAATTATGGCAAAAACATATTAGCCTGTTAATTATCTGATCTTTGAAAATCATTTTGGTTGTTCATATTATATATAAACAAGAACAGAAAATTACTGATATGCTGCAAGTAAATAATATTTAAATAAATGATTATTTTCTCTTGACTTTGTTTTAGTAGGCATATAAATTAATTTAATTAATAATAATCAAATCTGGTTATGCAAAATGCCACACACTTATCACTTTCTCTTTTTCTTTTGTTTACTTCGGTTTTTAAAACAAAAACACATACCTTTTCTATCATTTAGTGTGCTATTACAACCATTAATTCTCATTATTATAAACGTAGTTGTGATGATAGTTCAATAGTCAATTACTCCGTATTCAATATCTTTAACTTCTAGCTAAATATAGCCATATGCACTAAGTGATTATAAACGGGACTAAAAAACATTACTATTCACAAATTCATAAATAGTTGGGTACCAAATTAATTAATTAAACTAATTAATATCTTTAACTTCCAGTAAATGCTAAAGACAACCATATGCATAGAGCTCTTCAGCAAATGAAACTAGCTCAACCGGCAGATGCATCTCTGGTTTTTACCACAGGTCTTGAGTTCGACTCTTAGGAGTGACAAGTCTGTGGGTTTTTTCCCTGAATCGCCTGTAACGGCTTATGGTCTACATCTCGTAGTCTAGAGTACGTGCAGGGCTTCACCATTATACGGTGAGGTGTTCCCTGATGTCGAATACCGACTAACTGTTAAAAAAAAAAGACGAGCTCTTCAATATGTTGTCCTAATTGCTTGTTGGAAAATATGGAAAGCAAGATTGTGTGATGATGGGATGTAAAAAAACATTTTTTCATAATAAATAAAACTTAATACTAATAAAAGTGTATTTTGTGCTAAAGGGCTTTCTAAGGTACTACATGTACATCGGAAAGTTCCCTTTCAAAGTATTTTTAAACTTTCATGGTCCTTTGGCATGTTGTGAGGGCTATGTACCCTTTTCCCGATTTCTTGTTACCTAAACATAGATCCTTACACAATTGTTTTTTACCATACATAACAATATATGTATCAAACAGTTGTATATAATACATATATTGTTGTGTATGATAAAGTATATTGTGTAGGGATCATTACCCCTAAACATATTACTCATTTACTTTGCTATCATTTCCTTAATCATGAAGCTTTGATTTCGCATAGTTGCTCGATTAAACTTCAACCAACAAACCTTGTGAAGAGTATAATTTGATCCATTCTTTCTTTGAGCCACATTGTTGTCCACATTGTACTCTATCACCAATAAGTTTAAGATTGATTTTTTAAACCTAATGAGTAATGACAACCACATTCGTACTCTATCACCGCGTATCCGCATCGCCTCTTGATCGACGAGGGATGAGCATCTCAAAGTATGGGGCAAAATGTATCATAGGCTTTTACTTTGTAATCCAGGATCCACCACATGTCAAGTTTTAGAGTCATGACATCGATCGGAGAATAATGAGTTATACTAACCAATTTTTAGCTTGGTAGATTTGTGTATCCATCCATTTGAAAATCGGATCGAAGGATGATCCTACTAATAGGTAGTTTTATACTTCTTCGAGCACCTACAATGCCCCATTCGTCATGTATTGATAAATAATCGCGCTTAGCGTCACATCAAAAAAAAAACTTATAACCACAAACCAACACTAATTCCTTAAAACATCTTCAAGGTATCACTAACAAAAACTAGTCTTGGACACACTCATTTTAGATGGTAGTCTGTCACCTCAGCTAGGATACTAGGAGTTGCTGAAACTCCACCAATCAACCATAACTATCTTTATGTTTTAATGTTTCATACAAAATGGCTATCAAAGTATCAAGCGTAGAGAGAGTTCTTGTCAGAAACAGAAGTATAAAACTAGAAATAAATGCTAAACAATAAACCAACATAACACCATAAGCCCACTTACATCTAGTGAAGTATCGTCACCCAGAATAAATTGGTTTAAATTACTAAATCAGTCCCAATCAGATGGAGCATAAAATCAACACTCATCACATTAGTTGTTGAACAATACTCCGTATATCTTAACAAGTAATTAACAAAAAAGAATAAAAGTATACGTTCGTTAAACAATAGATAGAGATGTAAAGTCGTTCGGTTTCTTAATTAGTTAAGTCGACGAAAAAAGAACAATGATATATAAGTTAAATTCAGCTTCGCTATCATGCTACATTTTGAAAATGTGTGATGTGTGAAATAAGTACTGTTATGCTTATGCATATGTTGATTTTTTCTCTTCAAATATGAATATACTTGTCTTCATATTCATTTGGTTCAATCTATTTTTAATAAGACAATATAGCAATAAACCCTCAACCAACAATTTATGTCAAAAAAATTCATATCATATCATAGTCAATACTATATTGTATGGAACTACAAATAGAAATTGCAATAAAAACCATGAAAAGAAACAAACAAATAAAGAGAACAATATCTCTCAAACTATTCTTCTTAATCTTACAGGCCTAAACATCATCTCATGAGCCTTAATCTCTTTTCTAAACCCTTCAAGTTCATTTCTTAACCTCCTCTACCCATATCTAAAAAAATTTATATATTTTATAAAATATCTATATAAAGACTCCACCTCCTGCCCCTTTGATGCCCTGTACAATCAACCAATTTAACAAGCTAATTAATACTAGAAACAGTAAATAAACTAACAAGAAACTGAACCCATTGAGCTGTCTTGATCACATGTAATTCGTGGGCGGGTTCATATTTGGGATGAGTTTGGGTTCTGGCTTGGGAAGCTTAACCATAACGTCGTTTGGCATACATTTGGTTCTCATTTCCACAACCTTCTTATGAGAATTTGAGTGAAGCGTAGGGACAAAAGTTGGGCTGGCAGCAGGGCGGTACTCTGGGTAGAGCCGACCTGATTTATAACGCACACCACAAGCATTGCAGAGGGTTTTTGGGCCCATTGGGCCTGCACGCCACTGAGGTGTTTTCGTGATTTCACAATGCAAACACTTCCTAACTGCTTGACCCGTTTGGGTTTGGGTTTGGTTTTCGTCTTCTGGATGGAACAAAGCCTCTTTCTTTGGCTTCTTCTTTCTCTTCTTCTGTTCAAGACCGACATTTCCTAATTTTGGCCCGTTATGAGAAACAACCAGACTTTCAGATTCCACGGAAATTGGGACTGGCACAAGGGTTGATGGAGACAAAAGCTCAATAGCAGCACGAGGGTTGAAGGTTGGTGGCCTAGGACGCTTGCTTCGTGCACGCTGTGGCCCACGTTGAGTTAGCCCAATCATCTTGTTGCCACCTGAGCACGAAGATGAGCTGGAACTACTGCTACTACTCTCAAGAACCGACACAGGACTTGACATTTGGAACTGGTAATTTGACACAACCAACGGCTCCTCCTTTTTCACCGGAATAATATCTTTGTTCATGGTCATTCCGCCACCAGAAAACGACTCTTCCACAAAGGTTGAAAGCCATTCAAGCTGGACTATATCCTCATACTGAAATTACACAACAAAAAGGGCTTTGTAAGGATAATGAAATTACACATAAATTCATTGACTTCTAATGACAAAATAAATAGATATATAAATTGTTATATGTGTTAATGACTTAATTCCAAATTTTTTTATACTAAAGTTTACTATTCTGATTCAATTTTAAAGAAACAAACTTCACATCAAAGTTTGTTAAATCAAGGCGATCAATGAATGGGACTTCAAAACTTCTTTTTGACTTCTAATGTTATTATTATTATTATTACTATTATCAAATAATCGTGTTTTTCAAACAATCTTAATTGATGCGGTATTTCAAAGTAACCATTATTCTTTTACAAACGAAAAAAACTTATATTATAACGAGTATTATTATTTTTTATTGTACTCACATGTACAATAAAAGTCAAAAATGTTTTAACGTTTGATACAACCTATGAAAATGTTGCTGTTTTTTTTTTTTTTTCACTTCTCAAATTTTGAACTCCCTATAATTCACCAAAATACCAAATTCAGAAATATTAAACCGACACTTTTGTGAATTCAAAATATTTCAAAACCGACACTTTTGTGAATTCAAAAATATTTCAAAACCGACACTTTTGTGAATTCAAAAATATTTCAAAACCGACACTTTTGTGAATTCAAAAATATTTAAAACCGACACTTTTTGTGAATTCAATAGATTTCAAATTTCAATATAACTTGTTAACAAAAATAATCTAACAAAACACCAAAATAGAGTCACGACCTTATTTGTACCAGTATTGTTGAAAACACAATTAAAATTCTCATGTAAAATCTTTGTCATAGACGCATTTAATATTATTATTTGAATAATGTAGGTATTATAAGAAATGCGTGTTCAAAAGAACATAATGCGCAGTAAAATCATTATTAATTTGTATAGTAGATATGAAACATGTACAGTGTGGTAAATGCATCAAAATATGTGGTACGATTATATAGTCTTTTAGTGATCGTTAACCACTCATTTTATCATATTATTGTATCAATTTTTTTTTTCCTGGAAGTAGTCTTTTTATATTCATATCGCAGTATCACACGACTCAAGTCTGGCGATTTTAGGCCTACTAAATAAGTCTAATTTATTGTATTTTAAAGGGGGGAAAAACTTCTTTAGAGAAACATTACCACTCATTTCCCCAATTAGAATTTATAGCTAATTTTCTCGGAAATACTCACCGGAACAGCGAGCTCCGCTGATAGAGACGAGGCGTCGGAGAAAATAGGATCAGAGGCTTGCAATTCATCCGAATTTTTGGTCCAAATGTCTGCAAAATCGTTACAATCGACAGCATTGAGCGAGGTGTCGTCGGTCACTGGTGGGAAATCGATCAAATCTTCTATATGATCAAAATAGCTTCCACAATCAATCTCTTCAATGAATGTTTCTTCTGCCATTTTTGTTTTCAAATTCTTGTTGTCCTAATACTAAAATAAAAACAAAAGTTAGACTAACAAAAATTAAAAGAACAATAAGGCAAAAATATTATTTTACTAGGTTTTTTTAACGACATATTTCATTAAGTCAACTCAAAAACAGCAAAATGTCTTCTCAAATTAGTGATTAAATATCTAGAACTATGTCGTCTCAAATTTGTTTGTCGTTCAAAAAAAAAAAAAAACATCTAGAATTGAACCGGGGACCTCCTAGAGAGGCAAAACATCTCACTTTTCCCGTGAACTACTAGATCAAAAACACATTAGTTAAAATGGTACTACATTAGTTAAAATGGTACTATGTAACTTTTTAAGTTTTACCCTTTTTTTTTCTTTTTTTCTTTACCTAATAATGTGAAACTGTTTAAAATTGTGTGAAAAATAAAGAAAGATGCGTCTACAAATAAAAGAAAACAATAAGTGGTCACATATTTCAAAAAGTGAATGAACTTTTTATGTGTGTGATATATGAATGACAATAGTAAGACAGCTCACAGTGTTTTTATCCGGCGTATTTTAGCAATACATATATGTATAGACTAAAAAGAAAACAAAACACTAAATTTAGGTACAGAGATTCTTTCTTCATAAACAGAAATTGTGTAAGGAATATATATATCTATCTACTAGAATATCATTTTTTTCAAAGTTACACTCAATTTAGTAGTACTAGTAGTGTACTACATATACAAAGTAAAAAAGACATTTCCCTTTTTTATGTTCTTATATTTAGTAAAACAGAGAAAATGCAAGGGAAGCAAACCTTGAGAATATAATGTAAACAAACTCCTTCAAATTTTAACAAAATTGGAAATGAGCTACCTGCAAAATAAAAGTTAAATAATGTTATGCTAGTTGTAAATTAAAGTATTTTACATTAGTAAAAAAAAAAAAAGATACAAAATTGGTTCAAATAACACAAATTTGCTAAAAATTATGTAAAAATCCTAACCAAATGCCATATGAAAATTGAATGTGTCACATTAGTTAATTATTCTTTTGAAAGAAATATATATAAGAGTCACACACCTGGTCTAAGGAGAAACTCTATCTAAATGCTGCTAAAAGCTTCATTGACAAAACCAATTCTGAACTTGAAGGGGAGTTGCAAGTATTTTTAACACATAAAAGATGGGTTATTTTTGAAGTGAATGGGAATAATTTGTGAAATTTGAAAGTTTAAGAGAGAAGAATGGTTAAAAAAGGAGGGAAGATATACAGAAAGAAATATATAGAGATAGAGAAATATAGAGAAAGAATTGAAGGAGAGAGAAGAGATGATTTTTATTTATGGTAGGTGAGGCAGCTCCTTCGGTGCTTAGCTGTCTTTTACACTCTCCCTCTCCTGTCGTGATGTTGAAGTCTCTCTTTTTTTTTTTCCATAAGTTCACAGGTCCCACACCAATACCATCACCTCTCCACCGCTCCCTCTCATCCTCCTTTTTCGTTTCTATTTTGACAAATATTTTCAAAATCTTACCTTTGTATCCATTTGAGTTCAAGTTTAACCCAAAAAAAAAATTGAGTCAAAAGATTTTTATCTCATCAATGAGAGATTTCTCTTGTGAAAAAATTGAGATGAAGTGAATAACAATTGACCCGTTGGTGATTCTAATTTACCGTTTGTAAAAGGTCATAAATATTAACGTGACGAAACCAATACTGATGTATATGGGGGAGCCAAGTTCGTAAAATATCTTTTTTTTTATTTATGTAAACGAATATTTTGGAGGGTAGGGTCCTATCATAGTTCCGCTTACACATATAATATACTCGTCACACAATAGTTCTATTTAAAATTATCTAACAGCTAAAAAATTGTAGGTTCAAACATCACGTATATTGTACTATTTGTATTTCACGAAGATAAAAAATTAAAAGAAAAAAGAAATTTACAAGTGACCGCTACAATAGTTCTAATTACATCCGACGTCACGACACCGTCCACGGTCATTTTTATCCTCAAAGTCGCACGAAACATGTCACAGTGATTACTTTAATAACAAACCGAGACTAAAATCATACACAGAAAGACATCTTAAATTTAACATATCCGATACATAAACATAATTCAAATGTTTCACGTTACAGTATCTAAAACTTTATGGCATGAATTAACAACGTACCTTGTACAAAGTATGAAGTATAAAATGTTGTAGAAGATGGGATGTATCATGTATTTATGTTTTGGATTTAGGGGATGTTTTTATACGTAACTGAAGGCGCGTGTAAAGGAAAATATTTAACCGCCGTATATTACTTTTGTCTCCTTTAAGGTAAGTTTTAGTACGGAGGCTATAGGCTTCACAGTATTGTTTACGCGCGTGATATATACGAACCAATTGAATCATTTGAGTCCGTGAGTGTAACGTCATCGTTTAAATATGATTGGATGGGTTACGAAAGTGCGCTTGGTTAAGAAAAAGGAATTTTTTCGGGATAAAAAGATAACAGCAAGTAAACTTCAAAACCGTGTTGAATTATTTTTGGCGAAAATTAATTTGATAAACTTATTCATTAAGATTTAAAAATTAGAAAGAGAAGTAATATCTTTCTTTTTATCGTTTGGTTTTAAAATAAGCTATTGGCTTCTTTTCTTTTTTTTTCTTTTTTTCTTTTTGAACGGCGTGTTAGTGGTTCGAACTCTAACAGTGACATCCAAGCAGGCAGTATGCTAGCGGTTGGAACTTCGAACCCTAGCAGTGACATCCAAGCGGGCAGTATGCTAGCGGTTGGAACCCGAAGGCACCCCTGGAGAGTCCAACCATTTTAATACCCTCACTTGAGTTATAGGCAAGCGCTACCAAGCCCGGTAAGCTATTGGCTATTAAAATACTCTATGGATATAATTTTTTTTATTTCCTCTCTTAACCTTGTTTTTTTATACGATATTAAAAAGAGAAGTATTATCTTTATCTTATTTTCTTTTGGTTTCAAAATAAGCTATTGGCTAGGCTATGAAACAATCTATGGATGTAATTTTTTTTTATTTCCTTTCTTTAAAGCTACATTAAACATGGCTTTTTTTAATATGTATTAAAAACGTAAGTACGTGTTGAGATCTAAAAATGACTTAATATATTAGTTTGGTGATATTGCTCATCTTGTCCATAATAGATATAAATATTTTAAAAAATATATACATAAATAATGTACTACCATTGAATTTAGGTAATAATATTTCATTCCTTTAAACTAATTGTTAACTTAATTTACTATTGTAACTTATTCCAAAATAATAATACATTTTAAAAAGATCCAAATATAATTAAGCGACTTTCTCAAATTGCTCATTGGAACCAAGGGCAAAGTTTAGTTGGCCGATGCCCCCTCTCCGGCCTCCTTTCGTGTAATTCTTTAGCTTGAAAATTTTATACGTTGGCATTGTTCATTTTAGACTAGAATCGATGTATTTATATTTTATAGTGTGAAATCAGAATAAATAGATCTCTGGCAACTCATGGCTCGAAGGTGTAGTGTCATGTTTGAGCCTGACTCACGTCTTGACCTTTAACCCATAGCATTTATCTTAAACTATTAAAACATGTGAAAGAAAAAAGTAATAAAAAATTGTTATAAACTATTTGTTGCACTGTCTTGTATGAATATCCTGCTAGTAATATATCAAATTAGGAAAATGTAAAGTGTCTAATGTGTATTTTCACATGCAATGAGGTGACGTTATATAAAGGCCTATAAGCTAGTTAAATGTTTTTCCACTTCGCTTCTTGCATAAGAGATGAATGGATTTGATACATATATAATAAGAGAACCAGGGTATACGTAGGGTTAACGTGGGAACAACAAATAGGGAGAGAACCGTGAGAACCATTAGTTTCCCTCCATCTTTCTTCTTTTTTTGTGTGGTTTTTTATTTTTTTAATTTTTATTTTTCATTTTTTGGAACTTTTTTTTGTTTTTTATTTTCTTTTAACAAAAACCCATTCCAAAAAAAAAAATATAAAAAAAAATTTTTTTTTGTAAAAAATCATATGGGTTACGGGTTAAGAAAACGTATGGATAACGTACGGACATTGCCCTCATCCGTTCTAAAGGGGTTGTCATCGGACGCATATGAGAATGGTATGAATTTGATGGGCGGCGATCCAAGAGATGGTGACGGTTGCATACGGTACGGGCGTAGCCCTTAATTCTAAGGGCAAAGCCCTTAGAGATAATTTTTCAATGGTTCTCACGGTTCTCACCATATATGTTGTTCCCCCTGATCCCTTCACAAGAGAACCATACTTAAATATGGAAAAATACCGAATAAAATTGACTGTAAGCAATCAAAATTTTGGTTGGCTTAATGTGTAAACCTCCCAAATACATATTGGCATCAATTCCCATGCTCCTTCCACTAACTCTCAACTCTATTTAGTATTTAGTCTACCCTCAATGCACATCATACGATTGTACAATAATTGTTCCAAGAATACGATCTTTGACTTACTTGTATTCTAAAAAGATTAATACCCAAAATTTCATAAAAATGTATCAATTTTGCCAAAAATTATTTGATTTTTACAAAATACCCAACAAACTCACATTAAAAATTAAAAAAACGCAATGAGATAATAATATCGCAATAAGATTTTGAAAAATCGCAATGAAAATATATATTGAGAATGAATCACTATGAGAAATTAAGAATCACAATGATAAATTGAAAAATCGCAATGAAAATATATATTGAGAATGAATCACTATGAGAAATTAAGAATCACAATGATAAATTGAAAACCGCGAGAGAAATTGGAAATTTCAATGAGAAATTGAGAATCTCAATAAAAAGTCAAACTCGCAATAAAAAGTCAATATTTCGATTACATTGTCACCCAACATACCTCGCTAGTCAGAACCTAATAAGGACCAAATAAATATCAATTTCAATAAAAAGTCAAACTCGCAATAAAAAGTCAAACTCGCAATAAAAAGTCAAACTCGCAATAAAAAGTCAAACTCGCAATAAAAAGTCAAACTCGCAATAAAAAGTCAAACTCGCAATAAAAAGTCAAACTCGCAATAAAAAGTCAAACTCGCAATAAAAAGTCAAACTCGCAATAAAAAGTCAAACTCGCAATAAAAAGTCAAACTCGCAATAAAAAGTCAAACTCGCAATAAAAAGTCAAACTCGCAATAAAAAGTCAAACTCGCAATAAAAAGTCAAACTCGCAATAAAAAGTCAAACTCGCAATAAAAAGTCAAACTCGCAATAAAAAGTCAAACTCGCAATAAAAAGTCAAACTCGCAATAAAAAGTCAAACTCGCAATAAAAAGTCAAACTCGCAATAAAAAGTCAAACTCGCAATAAAAAGTCAAACTCGCAATAAAAAGTCACAATGATAAATTGAAAACCGCGAGAGAAATTGGAAATTTCAATGAGAAATTGAGAATCTCAATAAAAAGTCAAACTCGCAATAAAAAGTCAATATTTCGATTACATTCCACTAGGGGTGTTCAAAACTATCCGTATCCGAATCCGTTATCCGAAAATCCGAAAATCCGATCCGAATTTATCCGAAAAATCGGATACCCGAAATTTCGGATATCCGAACTTCGGATATCCGAAATTTCGGATTCGGATTCGGATAGTAATTTTTGAAAATTTCGGATATCCGAAATTCGGATATCCGAAATTTTCGGATATCCGAAAACCTTATTTTTTTAAATTTCGGATATCCGAAATTTCGGATATCCGAAATTTCGGATATCCGAAATTTCGGATATCCGAAATTTCGGATATCCGAAATTTCGGATATCCGAAATTTCGGATATCCGAAATTTCGGATATCCGAAATTTCGGATATCCGAAATTTCGGATATCCGAAATTTCGGATATCCAATGTGTGGGTATATTAAACTAGGGGTTCGGTTCCAAATTTCGGATATCCGAATTTCGGATATCCGAAATTTCGGATATCCGAAATTTCGGATAGTAAAATTTCACTATCCGAAATTTCGGATATCCGAAATTTCGGATATCCGAAACTTCGGATATCCGACTTTGAACGATTTATATACCCACACATTGGATATCCGAAATTTCGGATATCCGAAATTTCGGATATCCGAAATTTCGGATATCCGAAATTTCGGATATCCGAAATTTCGGATATCCGAAATTTCGGATATCCGAAATTTCGGATATCCGAAATTTCGGATATCCGAAATTTCGGATATCCGAAATTTCGGATATCCGAAATTTCGGATATCCGAAATTTCGGATATCCGAAATTTCGGATATCCGAAATTTCGGATATCCGAAATTTCGGATATCCGAAATTTCGGATATCCGAAATTTCGGATATCCGAAATTTCGGATATCCGAAATTTCGGATATCCGAAATTTCGGATATCCGAAATTTCGGATATCCGATTTCGGATATCCGAAATTTCGGATATCCGAAATTTCGGATATATTTCGGATATGAAATCGACTATCCGAAAGTTCGGATATCCGAATTTTCGGATATCCG
Source organism: Erigeron breviscapus (assembly GCA_034093135.1). NCBI lineage: Eukaryota > Viridiplantae > Streptophyta > Magnoliopsida > Asterales > Asteraceae > Erigeron > Erigeron breviscapus. Next base: position 18,138,276 of record CM067168.1, read on the forward strand.
AATTTCGGATATCCGAAATTTCGGATAGTGGATTTCAATATCCGAACATATATCCGAAATTTCGGATATCCGAAATTTCGGATATCCGAAATTTCGGATATCCGAAATTTCGGATATCCGAAATTTCGGATATATGTTCGGATATTGAAATCCACTATCCGAAATTTCGGATATCCGAAATTCGGATATCCGAAACATTCGGATATCCGACTTTGAAGTGGTTTTTAATATCCGAACATATATCCGAAATTTCGGATATCCGAAATTTTCGGATATCCGAAATCGGATATCCGAAATCTATCCGAAATATCTGATATCCGAAATTTCGGATATCCGAAATTTCGGATATCCGAAATTTCGGATATCCGATTTCGGATATCCGAAATTTCGGATATCCGAAATTTCGGATATATTTCGGATTAAATCCGGACTATCCGAAAGTTCGGATATCCGAATTTTCGGATATCCGAATTTCGGATATCCGAAATTTCGGATAGTGGATTTCAATATCCGAACATATATCCGAAATTTCGGATATCCGAAATTTCGGATATCCGAAATCGGATATCCGAAATTTCGGATATCCGAAATCGGATATCCGAAATTTCGGATATCCGATTTCGGATATCCGAAATTTCGGATATCCGAAATTTCGGATATATTTGGATTGAAATTCGATATCCGAAATTCGGATATCCGAAATTTTCGGATATCCGAATTTCGGATATCCGAAATTTCGGATAGTGGATTTCAATATCCGAAATTTCGGATATCCGAAATTTCGGATATCCGAAATTTCGGATAGTGGATTTCAATATCCGAACATATATCCGAAATTTCGGATATCCGAAATTTCGGATATCCGAAATTTCGGATATCCGAAATCGGATATCCGAAATCGGATATCCGAAATTTCGGATATCCGAAATTTGATATCCGAAATTTCATATCCGAAATATTATTGGAATTCGGATATCCGATTTCGGATATCCGAAATTTCGGATATCCGAATTTCGGATATCCGAAATTTCGGATATCCGAAATTTCGGATATCCGAAATTCGGATATCCGAAATTTCGGATATCCGAAATTCGGATATCCGAAATCCATATCGAAATTTCGGATATCCGAAATTTGATATCCAAATTTCGGATATCCGAAATTTCGGATATCCGAAATTTCGGATATTTCGGATAGTTCGGATATCCGATTTCGGATATCCGAATTTCGGATATCCGAAATTTCGGATATATGTTCGGATATTGAAATCCACTATCCGAAATTTCGGATATCCGAAATTCGGATATCCGAAACTTCGGATATCCGACTTTCGGATATCCGAATTTTCGGATATCCGAATTTCGGATATCCGAAATTTCGGATAGTGGATTTCAATATCCGAACATATATCCGAAATTTCGGATATCCGAAATTCGGATATCCGAAATCGGATATCCGAACCTATCCGAAATCGGATATCCGAAATTTCGATATCCGAAATTTCGGATATCCGAAATTCGGATATCCGAAACTTTCGGATATCCGAAATTCGGATATCCGGATTTCATATCCGAACATATATCCGAAATTTCGGATATTCGGATATCCGATTTCGGATATCCGAAAATTTCGGATATCCGAATTTCGGATATCCGAAATTTCGGATATATGTTCGGATATTGAAATCCACTATCCGAAATTTCGGATATCCGAAATTCGGATATCCGAAACTTCGGATATCCGACTTTCGGATATGGATTTATATCCGAACATATATCCGAAATTTCGGATATCCGAAATTTTCGGATATCCGAAATCGGATATCCGAACTATCCGAAATATCTGATATCCGAAATTTCGGATATTTCGGATATCCGAAATGATACGAAATTTCGGATATGAAATTTCGGATATCCGAAATTTCGGATATCCGAAATTTCGGATATCCGAAATTTCAAAATTTCACTATCCGAATCTGAAATCGAAATTCAGATATCCGAAGTTCGGATATCCGAAATTTGAGTAAAGTTGGATGATCTCGACCATTGATTTAAAATCAATGGTCAAGATTCAAAAATGATAATTGAATCTTAACCATTGATTTTAATCCAATGATCAATAACTCTCCTAACTTTACCCCTCAAGTTATTTTCAACTTGAGGGAATCCACACCCCTTGTTTTAAATAATGATCGGATGTCTTAAAAAAAGAGGCTTAAAAAAGCTTTATGTCATACTCGTAATTGTTTAGTTGTTCACTAACCAGTGTTTGTGTTTTATTAAGATAGACTCCTTACCAGTAACTAGTAACGACTGTTGTATGAATTATAATTTGGCAGAAGCAAGTGGCCTTTTTACAATACTTTGAACAAACTTGGAATGTACTCAAGGAATGATGACTTCCTTCTGAAAGACTTCACAATTCACATATCCTGGAAAGTAATTTGCACTATACCTAATATATATACACACACGAATTGCACCTAAAATATTTAGATAAGGGTTAGGCATGATGCACTTGAAATATTGTATATGCAAAATATGACACTAATAACCATTATTTCCTATGTAAACCTCCTTTGTAATTGTTGCTGTTATTGAATGAAATCCGCTCAAGTGCATCAAATCTAAGAGATAAAGAAAACTATATATCTACATGACTACATGAAACAAAATTACTTCATTAAAATGGCAATATCCCTATCTTAGATTTGGATCACCAATCGTGACAAGAAGCATCATTATTGTTGGAAGGACTAAATCGTGACCCCTTAATTGATGGCTGAGTTCGTATTCTTGATGTTCATGTTCAAGTCATGGTTTGGGTTGCCTCGGGGCATGTATGGGACTCTATCAAAATCACCACAAAGTGAAAACAGTTACGCAACATTTGTTGTTAAGATATTTTCTCATGTCTAGTTTATCGTAAATGACATTAGGTTTTTCATCCCTATTAATCTTGAAAGTTAAAGCCCGAAGTAGGTTCTAGATTGTGATTTTGTTGCTTTTCTAAAATAGACTAATAGTTGTCTTAGACTGGATATAGTTTCATGTCACACGGGTTATTAATCACATATTTAAAATAATATTAAATATATTTAAAAAAAACCGTGTAATTCAAATGTAAGAAAATATGAAAAAACAAAACATTAACAAAATGTTTTACATGATTTTCACACTTATTAATTTATAAAATGTTTTACATGATATTAATTTATAAGAAGATTTAATAAAGAATCAAATAATTAATGAAATCAAAATAAAATTAAAAGAAAGATAGATGATACATGTTATATGAGATCGATGTGAATAAAAAAGGATAACCCAAAAAGTTAGACATATTAATTTTGATATGGTTAAATAAGTAAAATATTAATTAATATATGTATTGTTGGGGCATTTTACCTATAGTTGAAGGACTAAAAGAGTATTTGACTGAAAGTTGAGTCAAAGATGATGTCAGCATGTTAATTGAAAAAAGGAGAGAGAATTTAGTAAAGGGTTCAGATTACTCCATTTTTGAATTAAAGGTTGTGTTTTAATATTTAGAGAAATTATCACAAATCGTCCCTGTGGTTTGCTCGATTCGCATTTTCATCCCTCTGCTTTTTTTATCATTAGGTGTCCCTGTACTTTTCATTTTCATTGCCAACCGTCCCTAACACTAACAGCCGTTAGTTTTGCTCCGTTAAACCCCTCATGTGCAATGCACATGAGGGTATAATCGTCAAGTTCATAACCACAAGGACTATTTGTAATAAAAACATTGGATTAAAAAAAAATCTTTGTATTCCTTTTCTCACACAACTCCGACCACCATTCCTGACCGGCCGGCCACCACCTGCCACCGCCGGAAAAGGTCGCCGGAAACCGAGAACCACCATCCCACTATGGTTACCAAAACATTGACAAAAGTCGACCATTTCAGTCCCGAAAACATTGACAAAACAGTGATGGTTCACGGTGGTGATAAAAGGTGGTGAAAAGTGGTGGTCTATGGCAGTTTCGAACCAAAACCGAAGAGAAAAACATAATAATCGAGCATGCTCAGATCTATAACGACCTGTATTGAAGCTTGAACGTCTCTTCTTCTTTCTAGACCGTCGTGAGGTGGTGTAGTCCGGTGGTGCGTGGCTGTGTGAGAGAGAAATAGAAGGGAAAAAAAAAGAAAAGATTAGGGTTTTTTAGAGAGAGGGGCAAAATGGGCTTGTTTAGAAGATCGTTACTTACGTTTCATACTTTCCTGGGATGTTATGGAGTCGTATAGTGGTGGCTGGAAAACGAAACAACAACAACAGCGACGGTAGAGTGGCGGAGCAGCAGCAGCGACGACGGTTCTGTGGTTGTGATTAAGTAATTAAGGCTTAGGGTTAAAGATGAAACCCTAATTGTTGTTGGGATGATGGCCGGAGTTTTTTATGGTGAAAAAGAGCGGCGACAGGAGGCTGTGAGGGTGACCGAAAGTTTGGCTGGTGGTGGGAGTGAGAGAGGGAGGAAGATGATGAGTTTTTGTCTTTTATTACAAATAGTCCATCAAAGATGTTTTATCACAAATAGTCCCTATGGTTACAAACTGGACGAAATGCCCTCATGTCACATGAGGGGCTTAACGGATGAAAACTAACGGTTGTTAGTGGCAGGGACGACTAGCAATGAAAATGAAAAGTACAGGGACATCTAATGATAAAAATAAAGCACAAGGATCAAAATGCGAATTGAGCAAACTACATGGACGATTTGTGACAATTTCTCTAATATTTATAAGAGATACTACACATAATAAAGGATCGGCTTGAATCTATATTTGGTATAGGTAACTTATTATCATAAGCATTATGAAGTGTTAAAAAGTATGGTTGTAATCTTATTCTTGCTTAATCTTGTTACTTATTGTATGATTAGCATATGTGCAGGTTGGATGTTCATGCAGGTTGATTATGGATTGTTGTTATGTTGATCAAGGTGGATAAGTAACAAGATTAGAAGATGGTCTTTGATTGTTCAAGTCATGAGTTTCAGGGGCTAAAGTTGTTATTTCTGGAAGTTAAAAGTATAGGGACTAGTTTGTCATTAGCTTATAGTTCCTATGTATAAATAGGGTGATATAACCCATTTAGGGTTAAGACCCCATATTTTGTTTGTTCGTGTTTTTTGTTTAGTTCTCTCAATTGTATTTTCTCTCAAGTTCATATTTCGATATTGTAATAGAACACACAATAATCTAGTTGTGTGAATCCTTCCTGACTAGCAGTAAGGATTGTTTACTTGTTGAGAAGATTATTTTCTTTGGTTCAATTTAAATTGAATTAGATAAAAGATTAAATTGAGATTTAATCTTGTGATTTCTGGATTATTGGAAGTTTGTTCATGGTATCAGAGCCAGGTTATCGTAGTTGATCGCGATTAATCGAATTAATTTTGTTATAATAATAATTTTAGGGTTTCAAGATCTCCGATCTAGGGTTTCGCTTTTTTGGGGATTCTGTGCCTAGATCTGGATATTATAATCGGCGTATGATCTATTGATCACCGATTATTGTTCTAGTTCCGATTGTGGTGGTAAACCCTAATTTTTTGAGAAAATTAGGGTTAGGGTTTTGCTGTTCATCGACTAAGTGAATCGATCGAACAGTACGGTTGTTGCTTCTTGATTCTGCTATTCATCGACTAAGTGAATCGATTGAATAGTAGAGTTCCTCTTCTCCTTCCTCATCCGATAGCACTGTTTGTCCTCTTTTTTTTTTTATATATAAGTTTTTTTTTTTTTTTTTTTTTTTTATAATAGTTTTTTTTTTTTTTTATTTTATTAGTTTCTTTTTGTTTTTTCTTTTCTTTTTTATTTTTGGTTTTTTTTTGTTTAATGGGGTTTGCTCATAAGTTTTTTTTTTTTTTTTTTTTAAAGTACATATAATTAGATTTTATGTTATTTTATTTTTTTTTTTCTTTAAATTTTTTTTTTTTTTTTTTTTTTTTTTTTTTTTTTTTTTTTTTTTTTTTTTTTTTTTTTTTTTTTTTTTTTTTTTTTTTTTTTTTTTTTTTTTTTTTTTTTTTTTTTTTTTTTTTTTTTTTTTTTTATATATAAGTTTTTTTTTTTTTTTTTTTTTTTTTTTATATATAAGTTTTTTTTTTTTTTTTTTTTTTTTTTTTTTTTTTTTTTTTTTTTTTTTTTTTTTTTTTTTTTTTTTTTTTTTTTTTTTTTTTTTTATATATAAGTTTTTTTTTTTTTTTTTTTTTTTTTTTTTTTTTTTTTTTTTTTTTTTTTTTTTTTATATATAAGTTTTTTTTTTTTTTTTTTTTTTTTTTTTTTTTTTTTTTTTTTTTTTTTTTTTTATATATAAGTTTTTTTTTTTTTTTTTTTTTTTTTATTTTTTTAAATTTTCATTTTTTCGTTTTTTAGTTGTTTTTTTTTTTTTTTTTTTTTTTTATATTTTTTTTTTTTTTTTTTTTTATATATAAGTTTTTTTTTTTTTTTTTTTTTTTTTTTTTTTTTTTTTTTTTATATATAAGTTTTTTTTTTTTTTTTTTTTTTTTTTTTTTTTTTTTTTTTTTTTTTTTTTTTTTTTTTTTTTTTATATATAAGTTTTTTTTTTTTTTTTTTTTTTTTTTTTTTTTTTTTTTTTTTTTTTTTTTTTTTTTTTTATATATAAGTTTTTTTTTTTTTTTTTTTTTTTTTTTTTTTTTTTTTTTTTATATATAAGTTTTTAAATTCGTCTTCATTTTTTTTTATATATAAGTTTTTTTTTTTTTTTTTTTTTTTTTTTTTTTTTTTTTTTATGTATAAGTTTTTTTTTTTTTTTTTTTTTTTTTTTTTATTATAGTTTTTTTTTTTTTTTTTTTTCTTCTACTTCTTCTCAAAAGTCTGCTTTTGTGTCTAAAGTTTATCCTTCTAAAGGCTTTCCTAATAACAACACTTTTTCAAAGAATTTCAAAACTAACTCTTCTCAGAATAATAACAAAGGTTCTTCTATTGTGTGTGAAAATTGTGGTTTTAATGGGCACTCTATTGATAAATGTTTTAAGATCATTGGATATCCTCCAGATTTTGGTAAAAAAAGGTTTGCAGGATCTCAGTCTAATAACAGGAAAGTTTCTAGTAACAACACTTCTGCTCCTTCTTCTTCTCCTTCTTTTTCTGAAGAACAGTTAACCAGAATCATGAATCTTCTTAAGGACAATTCAGACTCTTCTCAAAATGTGAATGCAAACATGGCAGGTGTGTTGTTTAATAATAGTAAAATTTTTAATGAAAACTTTAATAAATTTTTCTGTTCTAATGCTAATTTGAGACCTAAAGTTTCAAAGAAAAGTTGGATTAATGACTCAGGGGCTAATCATCATATTACTTATACTGAGGAAAATCTTGTTGATGTCATTGACATATCTAGTTTAAAAATTAAAGTTAGTCATCCTAATGGAACCTTTGCTTATATTCAAAAAATAGGAAATCTTCAGTTAACCAATTATTTAACTCTTTATGATGTCTTAGTTGTTCCTGAATATTGTGTTAAGTTACTCTCTGTTCATAAAGTGGCTAAACATAGTAAGTTACTTATGGCTTTTGATGAGTCATTATGTTATGTTATGACTCAGGGTTTGAATTCAATGAAGGTTCTGGGAACTGGTAAACAGACTAGTGGTTTATACTATATTGATGAATGTGTAGAAGGTATGTGTAGGCTTGTTACTTGCAATGTGGCTAAATCTGTTTGGCATTCTAGACTTGGTCATCCTTCTGAAGTTGTTTTAAACAAAATGCAACATTTACTTGGTTACAAACAAGAAAATGAAACTGTTTATCAAGCTAAACAAACTAGAAATACCTTTAAATGATGAGGGTTTAGATATTCATTTGATTCAAGGAAATGAACAAAATTTTGAGAATGTAAATGATGAAAACCAAGTTGTTAATAATAATGATAATGCTGAAGATCAGTCTTTGAGAAGAACTGATAGGGTTTCTGTTTTTCCTAGAAAATATGCAGATTTTGTGGTTAATTCCAGTGTTAAATATGGTCTTGAAAAGTATGTGTGTTATTCTGCTCTAAGTAATATGTGTGTTGCTTTTGTGACTCAATTAAATAAAAGTGTTGAACCTCAAAGATATAGTGAGGCTTGTAAACACACTGTTTGGATAGATGCTATGAATCAAGAAATAGAAGCTTTACATAGAAATAACACTTGGGAATTAACTGACCTTCCTAAGGGAAGAGAACCTATAGGTTGTAAATGGATTTACAAAATTAAATATAAATCTAATGGAGAAATAGAAAGATATAAAGCAAGATTGGTGGCTAAAGGTTATAGTCAAAGAGAAGGTGTGGATTTTGATGAAACCTTCTCTCCAGTTGTGAAGATTGTTACTGTTAGATGTATGATTAATCTTGCTATTCAAAATGATTGGAATTTATATCAACTTGATATAAATAATGCTTTTTTATATGGTGATCTTGATGAAACTGTGTATATGAAACCTCCTGAAGGTTTTTGTGATGTTAATGATACAAGAGTTTGCAAACTTAACAAGTCTTTGTATGGATTAAAGCAAGCCCCTAGACAATGGAATGCTAAGTTGACTGATGCTTTAGTTAAACATGGATTTGTTCAAAGTAAAAGTGATTATGCATTGTTTACTAAACATTCTGGTAACTTGTTTATTGCTTTACTTGTTTATGTGGATGATATTATTGTCACTGGAAATAATGAACAAGAAATTGAGAATTTTAAGTGTTATTTAAAAACTCAATTTCAAATCAAAGATTTAGGGTTACTAAAATACTTTCTTGGAATTGAAGTTATTAAAACTTCAAATGGTGTGTGTTTAAATCAAAGAAAGTATTGTCTTGATCTTCTTGCTGAATTTGGTTTACTTGCTGGAAAACCTATTCATGTGCCTCTTGATCCTAATGTTCAACTTTCTAGTGAAGCTAGTAGGTCTGATCCTGTTTTGTCTAATATAACTGAATATCAAAAGCTTATTGGTAAGCTTATTTATTTAACTCATACTAGACCAGATATTGCTTATACAGTTCATTGTCTAAGTCAATTTATGCATAAGCCTTTAGCTTCTCATTTGAAAGTTGCATTAAGGGTTCTTAGATACTTGAAAGGAGCTCCTGGCAAAGGTATTTCTATACATAAATCATCTTTTTTTAAACTTGAAGCATTTGTTGATTCTGACTGGGGGAAATGTATTTCCAGTAGAAGGTCAGTTACTGGATATTGTGTTTTCCTTTGTGGTTCTTTGGTATCTTGGAAAAGTAAGAAACAAAATACTGTGTCAAAATCTTCCACTGAAGGGGAATACAGGGCATTGGCTGCTGTTACTTGTGAAATTATTTGGATTATAAAAATTTTGCAGGATTTACAATTCAAAAATGTAATTCCTGTCACAGTATTTTGTGACAATAAATCTGCCATTAAAGTCTCTTCCAACCCTGTTTTCCATGAAAGGACCAAACACTTAGAAATTGATCTCCATTTTGTGAGAGAAAAATTTTTAGCAGGGGTCATTAAAGTTGAGAAAATAGAATCTGCTAATAATATAGCAGATATTCTTACCAAAGGGTTGGATACAAAATCTCATGATGTTTTTTGTCAAAGAATGAATTTACTTAACTTGTTTGAGAATAAGATTAAGGGGGGATGTTAAAAAGTATGGTTGTAATCTTATTCTTGCTTAATCTTGTTACTTATTGTATGATTAGCATATGTGCAGGTTGGATGTTCATGCAGGTTGATTATGGATTGTTGTTATGTTGATCAAGGTGGATAAGTAACAAGATTAGAAGATGGTCTTTGATTGTTCAAGTCATGAGTTTCAGGGGCTAAAGTTGTTATTTCTGGAAGTTAAAAGTATAGGGACTAGTTTGTCATTAGCTTATAGTTCCTATGTATAAATAGGGTGATATAACCCATTTAGGGTTAAGACCCCATATTTTGTTTGTTCGTGTTTTTTGTTCAGTTCTCTCAATTGTATTTTCTCTCAAGTTCATATTTCGATATTGTAATAGAACACACAATAATCTAGTTGTGTGAATCCTTCCTGACTAGCAGTAAGGATTGTTTACTTGTTGAGAAGATTATTTTCTTTGGTTCAATTTAAATTGAATTAGATAAAAGATTAAATTGAGATTTAATCTTGTGATTTCTGGATTATTGGAAGTTTGTTCATGAAGAACAATAAAGAAACTAAAAAGGAATGTTACAAAGTGTGAAATTAACTTCGACTACATGTGAACTTATGTTCGATGTGTATATATATAAAAGCTGATAGAGATGTAACAATTTTTGAAAACTGAAAATTGATTTAAACAAATTGGATTATTGCTATAAATTTAAAGATAAAAGTGAAATTAAACAAAATATTGATAAAGTTTAAATCATATAAAAATATAAATAAAGTTTAATGTAATAATTGCTTTGGTATCCCATCTATATGATATTATTAAAGGAGAAAAATCTATAAAATAATAAATATTTTATTCAAAGTTCTTAATAAGAAAAACATATTTGGATTTTGTCTATTAAAAGAATTTTATTTTTAAAAGTTTCTCAATAAAGATAATGACGTTAACTAAAAGGTGTTCATAAGTGATAAAGACAAATAAAAAATAAAAAATCATGAGACATTATTCATAATAATTAGTATAAATGGTAATTAAAGTATTTGTGGGTCTATTTTTTCTAATTTACTATAATTAAAATAACAAAAGTCAAAATTAAACTTAAAAGTAAATTTAAAATTTGAGAGTTGTGATTGGTCGATAAAATATTAAAGCAACTGTCTTTTAGTATGTAAGAAGATTTGCTGATTTAATTAGTTTAAAGAGATTGAGAGCCCTGAATGGTCAATAGTTGTTCTTGTAACATATATTAAAATAAAAATTAAATATTAATTAAGATAAAATAAGATTAAGATTAAGATGTTAAACTTTGTATTGCTAGCACTTGTTAGAAGTGTATTTTAAATATAATTAATTCCGTCGTTCTAAAAAAGGGGCAATAATCCGAATTGAGGTCTTATAAAATTAATATTAACTTTACTAGTAAAATTAAAGATTTTGAACATCAAAAATTAAAATTAAAAGTTTAGATTCAAAGATTTTTTTATAATACTGACATTTGATTTTAATTCAACGGTCAGAATGTCTTTAATTTTACAAATAAAATTAGAAAAATAGAAACTTTAGAAGATCTCTAAATCTTAATAGAAAATTGATGAATCCTCCTAATTCATCTTCCTAATAATCTTTCTAATTTATAGGATCATGACACATGTAAATTCAATTGATGATATGATGAAAAAGAGTAAATACATTGCACATGTTTTTTTTTCTTTTTTGAACATGTAACATCCCAATCTTTTTATTTAACGTTTGACTAGAGCTGTTAGGTCAACGTAATGTGTTCGTTAAGTCTATGTTAGATTTAATGCTTATATGTAGTTAATGTAGAATACGTGTGAGACTTAAACGTCTTATTGATTGACGTAGTAATGTGGTTAAGATGTAGTTAAATGCTTTTTGAGGTGTTAAAAGTGTTTAGTGAGTTATATATAGTCCATAGAGGTGTTTTGGGCTAGAAATATGACTTAATGAAGCTTAGGGACCAAATTTGACATGTGGTGAAAGTCAAAAACGGGATTAGGGTCAATGAGGGAGCCATTAGACCATCATTTGCAGAAATATTATCATTCTCTCAAGCCCTAGTCACCCCTTTGATCCCCTATCAAAATTCTAAGCCGAAAATCCTTCAAACGTGTGATTTAGGAGTGATTGATCGAGTATTTTGCATCCCCATTGTGATCTCCAGGTATTAGTTGTATATTGATTTTGATTTTATGTCTTTTTGATCATATGAGTCATTAGAAATCAGATCTAGACCATTGGAGGGTCAATTGATGTCGAAATAACGTTTGTATTGATAATGCAAATCATGAGTGGTTTAATAAAGGAGTTACTTGCATTATTATGGCTTGAAAATGAAGTATTTTGGATGTATGAAAGTCTTGTATTTGATTTGGAATCGTTTGGTGTTGGTTTGGGGTTCTTTCGATCGAAGTTGTGCAGAATCGCGTCGGGTTGCGGCAGGATGCCTAGTTGCGGCGCAACTAGTTTCCAGAAGGATAAGTTGCGGCGCAATGTATTGGTTGCGGCGTAACTGGGGAGGTTTGAATTGTTGCGCAACGAGTGGGTTGCGGCGCAATTGTAAAGCAGATAGTTAGGTTGCGGCGCAATGGGGTCATTGCGGCGCAACAAGGTCTTTTACTGAACTTTTTAAAATGAACCTCCAATGCGTATGTCGTGTCTTGAGTCGTGTTTGTAGGTGTGTAGGCCTGAGATATGACTTTAATAACGTGAGTAATAGGTTGTTTAATGATCGTTTACTAATTTTAGGTAGACGAGGCTAATTGCTTTGCACGGTAACGTGGTTATCCATTGTCGTGCGCTTCCTTGAGGTAAGATACACTACTTTTGACACGCTGAGGGTTCAACAAACGAAGGTTTCATAATTATAACTTCCCAGTTGGTAACTTAGGTTGTTATGGGTATATGGGTTACACGGGAGGTATTATGGGTTATGTAGTTGACCTTTGAGCCCTGAAATGCAGTCCCTCATGATATGTATTGTAGTGCATGTTATGAAATGACGTAGGATGTAGTGCTATGTATGAAGTATAATGTAGTGTTATGGCTTGCTCATCTAGTTAACTAGACTTGCTAAGTTGCCATGTCACGTGCACGTTTAAGGGCCCAAAACGTAAAAGCAGTAAACGTAGTAATTGTTTAGGTAATGCAGTCACCTAAACTAAATAATGCAGTGTCGAGCTCGTTAAACTTTGATGCAGTAAAGTGTTAAGCTTAACCCGTACTTGCCCTAGCCCGGCTAAGTGCGTTGACGTAGGTTGCTTTAGTGGCTCCTTGCAACATGGTCTTTTTGATGCAGTTTGAGTAATACGAGGGGTCTGACCCGTCCTCATTTCTCTTGTACATAACGACGTTTGATGTTCAACTGAATAGTTGTCATCTAGTCGGGTGTAATTTATGTTGCACATTGACGCAGTTAAAATGTAGTAAAGCAGTAAAAATGTAGTAAAGCAGTTAAAACGTAGTAAAGCAGTTAATGTAGAAAGCGGTTATGTGGTTACGTGGGTAAAAAAGTAAAGCAGGATAGGCACATTTAGGGTGGTTCACTCTAATATGAAGTATTGCGTGTTTGATATGTGCTGTGCCTTAATGAAGTGTTTAAATCCATAATGTTTGAAATGGACAATTGCTTTATAACTAGAGTGTTGTCTTACTTAGCTAATTCGTTAGCTAACACTTGTCTTTTGAAATGTGTTGCTCCCTCAGGTTTAGCGTAGCTGAGGTTGTTGATGAAGATGAGTGAGGAATGGGTAGAATGCTTGATGAAGTCCTTAGCTACCCATAGATGCTGAACTTCTTTAGACATTTGTTTATGTTTGTCTTTATTGGAGTTGGATTATTATGTAGTCGGTTGTTTTGTGTTGGGCAACCGACGGGTTTCTATTAAACTTGTTTTGATGATGCAATTAGTAACACCATTGAATAAGTAAACCAAACAGATTTTAATTGGTTTGGACTTTTAATGTTTCTTCTGCTTATTTTAACGCCGTTAGGCGAAAATTTTTGGAAACCCGTATTTTTAAATGAAGGGTGTTACAAGTTGGTATCAGAGCAATGGTTTAAGTGAACCAAAGTTCGACCATGACCGTAGGATTTTGCACTTAAACCGATGAAGGATAAGATAGGACTACGTAGGTGTGCCTAGCTTTGAGATGTAGTGTGTTAGGACGGGTTGGGATTGAGTGAGAGTGTAGGTTGAGGCTTGTTTGTGGTTTATATGCAGCTTACGTAGATATCGTGTAGCCTTAATCTCCTTGTTCTCACTTTAATTCTTACTAACTGCCGTCATTACATTGTAGACAACATGGTTAACACTCGTGCTAACAGTCAACGAGATGGAACTAATGCTAGTGGTGCTCCGCCTAATGGGAATGGGGCTGGGAATGGTGTTAACCAAAGGCCTCCGCGAAGGCCACTTCCGGGTGCACAGTCCATAAGGTCAGAAATTGATAGGGCAAATCCGGTAATTGAACAGGTTCCCAATCAAGCAGAATTACATGAAGAGTTGAGAGCTATCCGAGCTCTTTTGATGAGAAATGAAGAGGAGTTAGCACAATTGAGGGCAGAAAGGGATGCTAGTTTGCACCGGAATGAGCATACCGATGGAAACTATTCGAACCGCTCAAACCGTGCTGAGCCATCGAATGTAAGGTCATTGGTTGCTCCTGAGGATGTAGTTGCTGAGGTGAATGGTGTAGAAAATATGGTGGAACCTCGAGTCGTAGTTGCCCCTCGTGCTAATAACTTTAAGTATGAGAGTTTTCAGAAATGTGGTGCTAAAGACTTTGATGGTACTCAGAATGCAGTGGGTGCCATGGAGTGGTTAGAAGACATTGAGGTGGTCTTTGCTTCATGTTATTGTCCTGATGACATGAAAGTTTGTGTGCAACTCGTATGTTGAAAAAGAATGCCCGTAATTGGTGGAGGGCTACTACAGTTTCCATAGCTCCTGAGGTACTAGCTGTGATGCCTTGGAGTACTTTTAAGGAGAAGTTATTGGAGGAGTATGTTGGAACTCGAGAGTTGAGACTGATTGAGAAGGAATTCAGGGCTTTGACTGCTAAGCCCAGTGCTATAATGGAGTATGCCCATTCGTTCATGGAGAAACTCAAGTTTGTGGGTCATATGGTCCGTAGGGAGGTGGACCAGATTGAGGCATTTTGTGATGGACTCCCGATTAGTTATCGTGGTCTATGTAGGCAGCACACTACCTTGTCTGCAGCTATTAAGGAGTCTAAGAGGTTAGATGATGACCTTAAATCTGAAAATGTTGTTGAGAAAGCTGATGATAAGAAGTCGGGTTTCAAGAGAAGATCTAATTGGTCTTCGGGTTCTAATAAGAAGTTCAAAGGTGGTTCTACCTCGAATGGAGGAAAAGACAAGAAGAAGAGTGGCACGTGGTGTTCTACTTGCAAGACTACTCATCATGGTCAATGTTTAGACAAGACCAAAAGGTGCCATAAGTGTGGTTCATCGGGGCATATTGCAGCTGATTGTAGGGATAGGATGTGTTGCTACAAGTGTCAAGAAACAGGTAATCTCATTGCAGATTGTCCACAGATGAAGAATGATGGAAGGAAGGCAGCCGCTCCAAAGACAAGAGTTCAAGCACTTCAAATGACGGTGGAAGCTGCTAAGGACAACGATGATGTGGTAAGCGGTACTTTCCTTGTTAATTCAAAACATGCTTCTGTTCTTTTTGATTCGGGTGCAAATAGGTTCTTTGTGTCTACCTTGTTTGCTCCTAAGCTTGAAAGAGTCACTACTCCCTTAGATTGTTCTGTAGAGGTAGAGATTGCCAATGGTACTATTAGTGACATACGTGTGGGCTATGATGATTGTGACATTGAGATTGAAGGTCGCTCTTTTCCGGTCCAGTTATTACCTACTACTCTTGCTGTTTTTGATATAGTGATAGGTATGGATTGGTTGTCTCAAAATGATGCCACAATTATATGTTCTCAAAAGGTAGTTCGTCTCACTACCCCGGATGGTGTAGTCATCTCTGTTTATGGAGATAAGAAGAAGGGGGGCTTGAAGATCATAAATTTAATGAAGGCTTTAAATTGCATTCGACATAATAAGAATCACTTTCTTGCTTATGTGATTGATACACGAAAGGAGAAGTCTCCTATTTCTAACGTTGATGTAGTTTCGGAATTTTCTGATGTCTTTCCGGATGATCTTCCCGGTATTCCTCCCGAATCGAGAGGTTACTTTTCAGATTGATCTTGTTCCCGGTGCTACTCCAGTTGCAAAGGCGCCATATCGTTTGGCTCCTACTGAAATGAAAGAATTGATGACGCAACTTCAAGAGTTACTTGACAAGGGTTTTATACAACCTAGTTCCTCACCTTGGGGAGCTCCGGTTTTATTCGTAAAGAAGAAGGATGGTTCTATGCGCATGTGCATAGACTACCGTGAGCTGAATAAGCGAACAGTGAAGAATAAATATCCTCTTCCGCATATTGATGATCTTTTTGATCAACTTCATGGTGCTTCATATTTTTCTAAGATTGATTTGCAGTCCGGTTACCATCAATTGTAGGTTAAGAAGGAGGATGTTGCAAAAACAGCTTTTCGTACACGATATGGACATTATGAGTTCTTAGTCATGCCTTTTGGTTTAACAAATGCTCCAGCAGCTTTTATGGATCTTATGAATCGTGTTTGTCGTCCATTTCTGGATCATTTTGTGATTGTTTTTATAGATGATATTCTGATTTATTCCAAGTCTGAAGCCGAACATCGTGAGCACTTAAGGACGGTTCTTGAGGTCCTTAGGGAAAAGAAGTTATATGCGAAGTTCTCTAAATGTGAGTTTTGGCTTAGAGAAGTTCAGTTTCTTGGACATGTCATTTCTTCCGAGGGAATTAAAGTAGATCCCGCAAAGATTGAAGCTGTTTCTAAGTGGGAGCAGCCAAAGACTCCCACGGAGATCAAGAGTTTTCTTGGTTTAGCCGGCTATTATCGAAGGTTTATACAAGATTTCTCTCGTATAGCTAAACCAATGACCGAATTGACGAAGAAAGGAGTGAAGTTTGTGTGGTCGGAAGCTCAAGAGAAGGCTTTTCAAACGTTGAAGACGAAGTTATGTGAAGCTCCAATCATTGCCTTACCCGAAGGTACGGATGATCTTGTTGTTTATAGTGATGCTTCCATTACGGGTTTGGGTTGTGTTCTTATGCAGAGGGATAAGGTTATTGCCTATGCTTCACGCCAATTGAAGCCACATGAAAAGAACTACCCGACCCATGATCTAGAGTTAGCGGCGGTGGTGTTTGCTTTGAAGTTATGGAGGCACTACCTATATGGCACTAAGTGTACCTTGTACACCGACCATAAGAGTTTACAATATGTGTTTACTCAGAAAGAAATGAATGTGAGACAAAGGAGATAGATGGAATTGTTGAAAGACTATGATTGTGAAATCAAATACCATCCCGGTAAAGCCAATGTAGTGGCTGATGCATTAAGTAGGAAAGTGCAGAATTTTTCATGTAGATTGATGAGCATGGTTGTACAAGCGAAGTCGGGCTTACTTGATCGTATCAAGGAGGCTCAAGTTAAAGCGTTATTGAAGGATAACATAGATAAAGAAAGTATTGGAAAGAAGAAAAGATTAGTGATGGAGACGAATAGCCGTGGATTTCGGGCTTAAGCGGGGTTGGATGGTTGCCCTTTGTTGCTTAGATGATGATGGAGGTTTCTTTTATATCGTTTTAGGGCGTTACCCATTTTTCCGGCGAGTTAGGGCGGTGCTCCGGCGGTAAGAAAAAGGGAGAGAAGAATAGAGATAAGGATTATGAAAATATCAAGAACTCAAATTTCTTTGTTGGAAATATGAATTGATGAATTACTTGGGTTTGGAATGTATCAATTTGCTCAGACATCATGTCTGCAACTCGATCTGCATCTCCATGAACTATAGTTATATGCTTTTTTTTTTTTTGAAAGATAGTTACTCCGTATATGTTTTATGTATTTTATATATTGAGATTAATATATATATATTAATATTAATATAATAAATAAATATAAGGGTTAAGTAGGTACACATATATACACATGGCTGCCACGTAGGCAGTAACCGGATACACATAAGCTTTTAGCCGGTAGAGACCCCATAAAGACATTTTAGCCGATTTTGATCCTCACAATAGAGAAATTTTTTGTTTGGACCCCAGAACAGGTAATTGTGACAAGTTGATGGACTTTCTAAGCAAATAGCCCTAAATTTAAAGGAAAAAAAACTAAAACTGATGCACATTAACGGTAAGACAAGGAAAAAGACAAAAGGGGATGGAGCGTTCGAAATGAAACGTGGGATGCGAATTAATGGACCGGAACGCCCCCTGGGGCTTATGTACGGCGTTCCCGGGACATCCGGTAAAAAAAAAGAAACGTGGAGCCTACGGAGTTGAGGATATATCACTTCTCATCTTAAAGTTTACAGGATATATCACTTCTCATCTTAATATCCACTGTTCTACGCTAAACATGTTAGCATGATATGGCAACAATCAAGATGGGACTTTTTGTACAGGTGGAGCCCACGGAGTTGAGAAACCAACAGAAAATCTGCTTGGTGCCAGCTGGCAGAACACATAATACAGTGTCATGACACAGTCACGTGATTTAGCTTTGGGATTGGGGCTTCAATATATTTAGATTTAATTTTACACATCCAATAATTTATTATGTGTGAACAAATAAAAAACAAGAAAAAATTACATTTTTATCCCTCAAGTTGGCGATATTTTCAGTTATTGCTTTTAAGTGAATTAATTACAGAAAAAACCCTGAAGTTGGTCAACTTTTTCACATTTCACTCCGCGACTAACAGCCGTCTATTAGGTCCGTTAAGTGATGGGCAGATTCGTCATTTCACCATGATTCCTTCTTCTTCATCCACACTCAAACACAAACCCAGATTTATCAAGTTTTTCGTAACTTCTTTCATAGATCTCGTCATCGTTTTTCGTCAAATCAATTTGAAATTCATCAAGTTTTAATCACGGTCGAATTCTGATCATGATGATGGTTTCAATTTTTTGATCGATTGATTTTTGTTGACGTTACACTTTTCCGGCAAACTCAAATTTTTACGGCGAACTGTAATTCGGATTTCTTTTGGCTAGGGTTTCTGCGCGATTGAATTCAGAGTTGATTGCAACTTGTTTTGGGTCCTGATTCGAAAAAACGTGTGGGTAATCGCCATTTTTAGTTTTCCGTCGAGTTTCTGAATTTTCCGGCGATCGTTAAATCAGAAATCTGTTGGGTAGGGTTTGTTCGGATTTATATTCTGACCTTTTTCGTACCAGTTTCGTGTTTTGAATCGAAGAAAGAGAAAGAGTATTGCGAATTTAACTTTTCCGGCGTATTGTTTAACTTTTTCGGCCACCGTGTTGCGAATCTGGGTTTGTGTTTGGTGAAATGACGAATCTGCACATTAGTTAACGGACCTAATAGACGGCTGTTAGTTGCGAAGTGAAAAGTGAAAAAATTGACCAACTTCAGGGTTTTTTCTGTAATTAATTCACTTAAGGGCAATAACTGAAAATCCTGCCAACTTGAGGGACCAAAAATGTAATTTTCTCAAAAAACAATGAAATGATGGACACGTAGTCTTAATTTATCTATATTTATATATAAATTAGAATATATTTGTCCGATGGACAGGTAAGTAAAAATAATTACTAGTTATTTATTATGAGCGTTACTTTATCAAATGATAAATCAAATCATATATAAAACCAAGCAAATTTAATAAAAGACATTACGATTTAACACTCTATAAAAGTCGATTGTATTATTTACCCATAAATTTTATAATAAAACTAAAAAATTTTTTAATGATATTATACTTTTATTATACATGTAAAATCTGAAAGAAATATATATAAAGTAGAAATAAAAAAAAGGAGGAAAAAGAAGATATAAAGGTGAAAGAGAGAAAATTAAATCGAATATAAAAACAAATATCAAAAATATGTGTGTGAAATTGATAAAGTAAATATCTAATTTAACATTGATAATATAATCGGATAGTAAAATATTAGATAAAATTATCAATATAATCTAGTTTTATATTATATTAAAGTAAATTATATTCCATGTACAAAGATAATTAAATACAAAGGAAAATAGAAAGGGATAAGTTACAAAGACTGAATATCTACCGTCGTTTGCAAAAAAATAAACAAATATTAAGTTAGATCAAGTGGTTTGTGCATAATATTAAAAGTTAGAGGTCATGAGTTCTAATCTTGTATTTGACTTTTTATTTGCTATTTAAAATTGATAAAAAAACAAATGTCCACGTAGGCAAATGATGACGTAGCAAATGAAGTGCCACATGAGCACTAAAAATATATATTTAAATGTCAATATATCTAAAAAATATTAAAATTACCAGAAAATGTCACCTAAGCAAAAAGTCTAGTTGGCACGAAAAGAGAAGTGTCACCTAGAAAAAAATTATCTTCTTTTAGTTATATAGAGAGATAAAATAAAAGTATCCCATAAAATATCTTCCCTTTATTCTATTTTAAAAATCTTCATTTGAAATACTTATAATACTTACTTAGAATACCTATAATAACTTTAATGAAATTAATTTACAACATTTACCCACAACTCCTAAAACAACTACACTACCTTTTAACATCAATAACCTGCACCACTCTCCGCCACCACTATTACCAATCACCGTCACCGCCACCAAATGTGCTACCGACGCGTGCCACCACCCCCCGTCACGACCACTACCTCCGTTGCAACTACACCGTTGCATTTCTCCAGTATATGAGTATTTTCAATAACTAATGGGTTTTCGATCTAATAGTCTAAAAAATAAGAAATTCCGGGTTCAAACTCATATTAGCCAAAACATTAATCCCAACATCATATGTGATTGCTATATGACTAGTGCGGAACCGTAATATTAATATCAAAGCTCGATCACTTTCGAAAGTTTACTCAAAGACGATATATTGTATGATGATGTGATGCATTGTAGATGGATCACAGCTACCCCATCGCTACTAATCATTTTCCTTTTAAGTAGACATCGTTACATTTGTGGTAGCGGATTATTGGATGGAGGGGGGGTTTCGAGAGTCATGGGTGTCATCCCAGACATGCATGGTTCTAGCTCCGTATACTATCCGGTTGAATGTCATTATGTTGTTTCGAATACTAACTTTCGTTTCGTAGTTTTAGAAAAAAAGCAAAAAAAAAACTTTACCATTGAGATAAAAATTGAAGATGCGACAAAATGGTAATAATGATTTCCCTCTTTTTCTCGTATTTTTATATTTTTTAGAAGAAACACAAAGTGTAAAATTGATACATATGTATAACAAGCATTTCTACCAGGGCGTTGTTCCGGGATAAAAACAAAACTCTCGTGATAAAAGTTAGAAATCATTAAGCTTAAAACCAAAATTTTGTACTAAAAGTTAAGAAACTAAAAGTTGTAATAAAAAGTAAAGAAAATGAAACTTTGGTAACAAAAGTTTAAAAACCAAAATCTATGCGGTAAAAAGAAGAAAAAAAAAAAACTTTCGGAGAGAGACTTTAAAAAATCAAAGTTAGAGCACCTCCAAGGGTATTTTTGAAAAGCTTTTTATAAGACTTATTACTATTACAAAAAGCATTATAAAGACTTTTTACCATTGAGTGCAAAAGCTTTTTTAGTAAAAGTTTGAAAAACTTCAAGCTATTACACTCTATTTTATACATATTTAATTGTAATTTAAAGTATTTCAAGCTATTTTAAAGCTTTTATCATTGGAGTGAAACCTTTTTAGTAAAAAGCTTTTAGAAAAAAACTTTACCATTGGAGATGCTCTTATGGTGCAAAAAATACAAAAAATTTTAAATTTTTGTAGCAAAAGTTAAGAAAACCTGTTATATGTTAAAAACCAAAGAAAATGAAACTTTGGTTGATAAAGGTAAAAAACTCGAAGTTATGCGAAAAAAAGTAGCGAAGATGAAACTTTGGCGGCAAAAGTTTAAAAACCAAATGTTATGTCGTAAAAAAAAAACAAAAGAACGAAAACTTTAAAACAAAGCTTTCGTGACAAAATTTAAAAAATCAAAAGTTATGTGGCAAAAAGTAAAACGGGGAAAAGGAAGAAACAACGTTTCCGTGACGAAAGTTTAAAAAGTAAAAGTTACGTGGTAAAAATAACAAAGGAAAACACTTTTTTTTGCAATATATATGCTTTAGATGGGTTGTACCTAATGTTTAAGGAGTTGTACTTTAAATATGAAAGTTGACGGACGTTAAAAAAAGGACCTGATTTGTAGTACTTTTTGTGAGTATACTTAACGGCCGTTAAAGCTATTAATTGTTTTTGTTTTATGTATGCAATATATAGTTGTTCTTCAAGCTTTACAATTTGTACTTTTAACTACAGTGGAATGTGTCTCACAAACCAAACTTGGTTTTTAGTATATATATATATAATAATTTGTTGTATTATCAGATTCTTGGTTATATGGATATGAATAGATTCAAATTCTCAGGTTGTTCTTGTTATATTCTCATATTGGTTATGTGTGTTTTGAAACCATATATTGTAATTGCCCTAAATTAAAATTAAAGAATATGAGTGCCGGAATAGTCACCGGAATTTTCGCCGGAGAAAATTGGTGAAGATGGTGATGACGTGACATTTCCACGTTGGCAGTTAACGGAAGTCTAACGTTAAAAACTAACGATATTACTTTTATTGAAAATTTTTTAGAAATGAAATTCTTTTAATAAATGAAACTAAATAGGTTCCCTTATTAGGCATTTTGAGTTAAAATGTTATCTTTTTATGGATTTTTCCCTATATAATATAATATAATGACTATATTTGGGTATTGTTTCCAACAAACGAACATTTTTAAGAAAATACACAATATGGTTTACATGTTGAGTCGAATAGGTTGTCCCATGAGATAACGTGTTTTCAAATTTGAGTTATGATATGGCCAACATATATGATATAGCTTCGATAGAGTAAAGCTGTTATGTTAATTTTTTCGAATTTTTTTTTGAAACGGTCGTTTTTTCAAGGGTGTTTTGTCAAACAAGTTTTCGGGAAATTTTTTTTGTGAAACAAGGTAAACCGGTAATGTTAATACCGTTTCAAATTTTTGGCTCGAAACCGGTATTAGCATTACCGGTTTCAGAAAAAGGTGTTTGAAGCCGGTATTTGCATTACCGGTTTCAGGGTTTGGAATGCTTTTGCAGAGAAACAGTAAGAAACAGGACAACGTGCAGTAGAGATGCAGTATTGATGTGACAACACACTCGAACCCGGTATTTCCAAAACCGGGTTCACGAGTCGCGACAAAAAGGACATGCAACGTAGCAGACTTTTTAGTTTATATATACATGCATATTTTCTGATAGATGTTCACGCAAACATAAGCAAACATATATTTCTCAGTTTTCAATCATCAACAAAACCAGTGTTTTGAAAATCAAAAATGGCCTCTGTTAATGTTAGCGGTGTACCAAGAAACCCAGAGTTGTTGTGGTTACAAGCTCCAGATGTGCATCGCTCATACAACATTTCCCATGAATGTGATGTGACAGTGCCAAGATGTAGAAAAGGTGATGGAGGGCTGGCTGGAGTAATGAAGGCTGGTGTGCCCGCCAAAGTCCTTCAGCATCTCAAGAATGCTGGGTTTTTCCAACTCTTCAAGTCGGCGATTTGCCAACTTGATCATTCTTTGATCAACGCGTTGGGGTTTACCCATAGATGGACCACTGGTGACTGGTGAGTGGATTTCAGAAACCCAAAATGTTGATTACTGGAACAATCTGTGTGAGGAATATCTGGGTTTTTTTCCTACAGATGCAGTTGATTTTGATAACTTGAAAAACGGTCGGATCAAATTTCACGCCTTAGCTAGGCGCATTGATTTTATCGATTTCGACGAGGCAAATGATCAGATGTGCCTATTCATGGCTAGAAGGATTATTCTAGCTATTATTGGTTCGGAGCTTTTTCTTGATCCTAACACCTATGATGTTAGTTTGAATTTGTTGAGGAACCTAGGAGACCTGAGCAAAGAAGGTCGAAAGAGCTGGGGTTCAGCAGCTCTTGCGTGTTTGTATAGAAACCTGTCTAAGGGGAGTATGCCTGCAAGAAAGGGCATTGATGGGCCTTTGTTGTTGCTCCAGTATTGGGCGTGGGAAAGAATGCCACGGATTGCCCCACGTGTCACGGCACGCAAAGAGGACAGACCGTATGCTTATCGCTCCTGTTTAGCAAACAGGTGGAATGGAGACCACTCAAATGTTGAGACACCGGCACACGTTCTTACTGCGTACCGGTCTTTTTTCAATGCGCTCACGAATGAGCAGGTATAAAATTAATATTTTTTAATGTGTTTAATATTTTATATACTTTGTAAGTTATAATAATTTAAAATTTTTATAATACAGTTCAAATGGACTCCGTATGAAGAGTTCATCCACCTACTCCCCCCGAGTTGTAGGTCTGGTCGACGCATATGGAGATATATGGGTCCCTTGATCCATTGGGATGAGGTGGAGGTACATCTAGCACATAGAGTTGCTAGACAGTTTGGCACCATACAAACCATTCCATCTAATTATGGTTTGTTGGAACCAAAGGAGTTTAGTGACCTTCAAAAAATCCGGAAAGGGATACCTGCTGTGGTCGATTGGGGTGTAAAAATAACTTATACTGATAAAGTTTTATAAGTTATTTGATGTCTATGTTACAAATGCTTAAAGGAAAACCGAATTATATATATATATACTCGATTCGAAGCCGGTATTTGCATTACCGGTTTCGAAATATGTGCGAAGGGCCACTGTAGCAGTCATCAATCGTACTTCAGCTTGTCACATCTCACTGTACACCTCTGAAACCGGTAATGCAAATACCGGCTTCAAACACCTTTTTCTGAAACCGGTAATGCTAATACCGGTTTCGAGCCAAAAATTCGAAACCGGTATTAGCATTACCGGTTTACCTTGTTTCACAATTTTTTTTTCCGAAACTTGTTTGACAAAACACCCTTGAAAAACGATTGTTTCAAAAAAAAATTCTAATTTTTTCTCTATTTAGAAATATACCATTCTAGTTTAGGTATATGTTCTATTTTTTTTAACCAAGTTTTAAACATCTATCAACTTAAATCATTATATATCTTGCATCGTGTAATATATAGTCGTAGCAAACTACCAAGAGTTTATATTTTACTTGAAGTTCATCCGAATTTTGTGTTTTTTTTATGTGTACCGTTGTAGCTAATAATGTAAAGCAGATATGCCTGTCACATGTGTAAGAGTTGATGAAGTAAAGACTTGGTACTTAAGGTATAAAACAATAAGTATGGACCTATAGTTTTCATTATTTCAGTATGATCAAAAGTATTAAACTTATTTAAATTGTTAAAAATAAAAGGGGTTTACCTTTTGGACGTCAAAGCAAATGTATTGAACAAGAGTGGTGGTGAAGTGGGTGGCAACTCACTTAGTTCACGTTGAACGGTCAAGATCATTACGTTTTTAAATTTCTTTTCCGTGGTTGGATGTCACGTGCGTATGTATGATCCGGCACCTGCCCACTTACGCTCCACCACTACTCCCTAAATATTTATATTTACTTAAAAATAATGAAATCTTATTTGATAATTTGGTCCTAAATTCACCAACCAATCAAAGCCATTGAAACCTCGTACCCCACAGTTATTTAAGTTATTTTTTTTTTGAAAGGTGAATTTCGCTGGAAACTTCGTGTCGCGATTCGATAGCGGGAGGTCTAGCATACGTTGTCTTAACCGGGTCCGCGTTAGAGAGCTTCCTCGAAGTAGAAATGCCTATTTCAAATACCGATGGGGGAAAACCCCCTACTAATCCGCCTGAAGGCACGACGAATAATAGGGGTAAACTCTGCCCCCTCAGACTTGAACCTGGTATACCCAAGCCAAACCAAGCCCTTATAAAGGGACTTAATTCCTATGTCCCCAAGGCTTGAACACAATACCTTATGCAAGGGGGGATGACCTTTCAACCATTGAGCTAAAGCTCAAGGACTTCTAACTCGCGTTATACACCTATGCTTTATCAACATCCCCCCTAGGTCACATACTCGTATTCAACTTTTATTTTTATTAAAAAAAAATAATTGGTTTTTTGAGATTATAAAAGAAAAGAAAAGAATCAAAGGCAAGTGATTAGAAAAGTTTTATTTCTTTCCTTCTAAATCACCTCAAAAGTGAATTTTACACTAAATTTACAAAAATCTTCCATCCATTACTTCATATCATTTCACTTCATTCCTTAAAAAAAACTCAAAAACACAAAAAGTTATAACATCTTTTAGTTTTTTTTTTCCCTTTTTAAATAAAACTCAAGAACATAATGCTAAGGTGATAAATGTCCATGTTAAATTAACTTTTGAGATTGGCACGACCAATGATGTTTCCGACTTAACAGAAAAGAATTTATGCCAAAATATGTCAAAACAAACTACAATGTAAGGGAAGATATTACAACATGTCAAAAATTTGGCCACAGAACCACCTAGCTTAATTAGAAGACTTGTATTATATTGTACAAGTACTTGTACTTCATGTTATCCGATTCACACCGATTCTTTCTCTGTCAGCATTATCATGCGGTTTTTGATGCCGATGCGGGATGGGAGTTTTTGATGCCAAAAACGGATTAGATGGTACATGATGCACAATACATACACCCATCACCTTTAGTATAAAATGACCGAGATAGAGTAATTAATAGCTTAGAGGTATTTTGGTGGTATATAAAGCGGATGAGGATTCTCTCAAGTTACTTCCCTAACTTGAGTCAAGTTAGGGAAATCTTGACCCTTAGATTAAAATCAAAGGCCAAGATTCAATGATCATATTTGAATCTTGGCCATTGATTATAATCTAAGGGTCATGATTCCTCTAACTTGACCCCTCAAGTTGTTTTCAACTTGATGGAATCTCCATCCATATAAGGCTTAGGGACCATAAGGTCTTGGGTATGAATCTCGCGAAGGAAGTTTTCTCAAATTTTTTGAGTTTTTTTTGAATTGGTGTATGAACATTAATGGGGATACGATCGGGTGTTTCACTAATGACACGATAATAATCTATTGCTCCGTCACTAATCCAAATTGGTAGATAAACAAAATAGTGTATACATAAGAAGGTTCAAAACTTTAAATGAAATTATGCTTTTTAGTTTTAGCTTTTGTAACATTTTGAAAAACATGATGGTAGGCTGGTAGCTAGCATGTAAGCTTTATCTTTTATTAAAAGGTTTAATGTACATTGTGCAAATGTTTTTATTAAACCAAATTATTTAAAATATAAATTATAAAGTAGCTTAAGTCAGAAGTGATTTAAAAAAACATATAAAAATTGTAACTTAATTATTTATAACTCGAATTTTCTTATCTATATTAATTTATTACTAATTATTATATAGCAAAATATGAGTTTGTCAATAAAGTTTAATAACGTCTTACTCACATCCTCTTTTATCATTTTCAACTAGTTTTCAAGTCTGTTCGATAGATGAATAACTTCAAAATACATGTATTACAGATTTTGTTTCAAAAATTAAACTATAAAAGTAGACAATAACATGAAAACAATAAAACATCTAAAATAAAATTCAAAACATAATCAATTCAATAAAAGTAAAATATGAATCAAACCTTTGTGAATAGAAAAAGAATCCGTAGTACAATTGATAACAAAAAGAATTAAAAGAGATGAAAAAATTTGAATACAAAAATATTAGAAGACATGAAAAAGTTTACAAATAAAATAAAATTGATATAGCAAAAAAAATAATATACCTTAACTTTTTTTTTTGTTGTTGTGTGAATAATATAGGTGTTTGAGTAATGATAGGAATAAGAGTAATAAATAATGTTATAGAATAAATAATTAAAATTTGGAGCCGTATATAATAACTTGTTTGAGAGAATTTTATGGATAATAGATACTGTAACTTGTAAATTTAAAAGGATTTCTTTTTATGGTAAAAGATATATAATAGAGTTTTTATTAATTAAATCGACAATTAAGTAAACAAAAATAAAAAAAATAAAAAAATTGGAAGCCGTGAGGAGGTGTTTAAGCAGGTTTGTGTAAAAATAACTTCTATCTTTTAATTATAAGATAAAGAAAAATGTTGGAATTACAAACAAATTACAAACAAATATTTACAAACTTATTAGTCACACTTTTATAAATAAATGCAATATATCATTGAAAGAAATACTCAATACCATTAAAATTTCAAAAGTTATAAGATATGTTTATCAGTTTATGCCATTGTATTACATAGGTATACTGTTAGTTTACTTTAAACGTTAAATAAAAATTGTTATTAGAATATATTTTTTTCAAATCAAATCAACATTTAATACAAAAATTCGAAAAACAAAGTTTAACTTGACTGTGTAGTAAACGAAACTTTCAATTAAATGCGCGAATGATTTACTTATTTATAGAAGAAGTGTCGTGTCGGTGCCGACAATTTACACACCGACAGATAACTGGTGTCAACCGGTAAGTTGAGTCTGGCAAAGCTAAATGTTAACCGGTAAGTAAAGCCCTCGTTATCGTCGACATACCGTTGCATTGACTTTCATCAGGGGTAATTTAAATACGTAGCCATGCATCTTATTTCTACTATAATTAATTCTTACAAAAAACTCTAAATGCTACAGTTTTTTATTTTATTTTAACAAACTCTAAAACAATATAAGATATTCTGTATGTAACGTCGTCTTAGTGATTAAAATAACGCATTGATTAATTGGCTGAACCAAGACGTACAAAACCTCTAGCCAATTTAACTCCGCATCCTAAAGAAACCCATCCGCCGGAAAGCCCACGGGCACTTATGATAAAAATCCATCTCATTGGGAATCGGAACAATGAGTGAAGCCCCGTTGGTCTTTCTTGAATGATACTGTACATTTTAGTTCGTCATGTTTTATATCAACTTTTAGAAAACCAAATTTTATTTCCAACTTTTATAATTTTAACGAAATACGTTTTACTGACTGATGTAGGGAGAAAAGGGATAAACAATCGAGCCTGTTGATTATAAGAATACCCAGGAACGATTCTTCTAAAATTCGTTGATTCAAATAGAATACCGAAAATTAGGCAATTTCACACTAACACACAAACACTTGTGGATAGGAGAAGAAAAAGACTTATTTTCATATCATGATAAAAACTAATTTTGTAACAATGCTTTCATCTCAATATATAGGCACACTTTTATTAAATAATGACCTTTCACCCCCTAATTATCTAATAACCTCCAAATTATTTATGGAAAAAAAACCCCATCAAATTCTCGAAATTTGACCGTCATCATTCTCCACCTCTTGGAAAAGAACTCGTCCTCGAGTTTTGACTCGAAACCACCGGGATCAAACGGAATCATATCATTAACGCCATCAATCTCGGACTTTTCACCTCGAGAAATCTTTTCTTGAACACCAGGAACAAGATTCAAGAAATGCAGAAACTTCAGAAAATCATAACTCCTTGAGGAAAACTCGAATCGGAAATCCCAACAGTCAGACTGTGCTTCAATGAGTCTGGAACAACATATCCAAAAATCAGAGCGATCCAACGGTGAATGAACTCGTGCCGCCTGTTTTCCTACAGCTGCGCAGATCTGGACGAACCTAAACAGATTTTTGGGTATATTTTGAATTGGCATGTAATCTTCTTCATCGATCTTCTCACCATATGGACAATCATCAGACCCAAACCAAATATACCAATCCCCATCCTTGTATTCATCATAGATGGTGGATAATCATAGATTATATCATTACTAGAAGGCATCTTGATCAGGATTTTCGGCTCTGATACCAACTGATGTAGGGAGAAAAAGGGGATAAACAATTGGACCTGTTGATTAAAAAAGAATACCCAGGAACAATTCTTCTAACTATCGTTGATTCAAAAAGAATAACGATAATCAAGGTATTTCACACACTAACACACACTTGTGTATAGGGAGAAAAATCTGAAATTTCATATATCAATAAAAAACTATCCATACAAAAACATTATCACCCATATATATAGCTATACTAGTATTTAATAACACCAACATTTCACCTCCCTAATTATTCAAAACCCCCAAAATTATTTATGACCAAAAACTCATCAGGTACTAGTTATGGAGCCAAAAAATCAGTTTGTGACCATATATCTTTCACCCCCAACTTCATTAATAGCACACGTATGTAGATAATTTTGTCATGCTTTTAGGATGTCCAATATCACCAAGAATTTGACCCGCATCATTCTGCCCTGGCTGAAAAGAACTCGACCTCGAGTTCTACTTGGTTTCATCAAGATATCGAGATAAATTCTTAATATTAAAAGTAGCTGAAACTCCTCTAATTTGATATTTTCCTTTTCGGTCCCCAAGATAGTGAAATTTTTTGAAACGGTCGTATTTCAAGGGTGTTTTGTCAAACAAGTTTTCAAAAATTTGTTTTTGTGAAAGTGGGTAAACCGGTAATGCTAATACCGGTTTCAAGTTTTTGGCTCGAACCCGGTATTAGCATTACCGGGTTCAGAAAAAGCAATTTGAACCCGGTATTTCAATTACCGGTTTCGAAGTACGTACAGCTTTTGCAGAGAAACAATGTAGCATGCAGTAAGAAACAGTTATGATGTGACAAGACACTCGAACCCGGTATTTCAATTACCGGTTTCGAAGTACGTACAGCTTTTGCAGAGAAACAATGTAGCATGCAGTAAGAAACAGTTATGATGTGACAAGACACTCGAACCCGGTATTTCAATTACCGGTTTCGAAGTACGTACAGCTTTTGCAGAGAAACAATGTAGCATGCAGTAAGAAACAGTTATGATGTGACAAGACACTCGAACCCGGTATTTCAATTACCGGTTTCGAAGTACGTACAGCTTTTGCAGAGAAACAATGTAGCATGCAGTAAGAAACAGTTATGATGTGACAAGACACTCGAACCCGGTATTTCAATTACCGGTTTCGAAGTACGTACAGCTTTTGCAGAGAAACAATGTAGCATGCAGTAAGAAACAGTTATGATGTGACAAGACACTCGAACCCGGTATTTCAATTACCGGTTTCGAAGTACGTACAGCTTTTGCAGAGAAACAATGTAGCATGCAGTAAGAAACAGTTATGATGTGACAAGACACTCGAACCCGGTATTTCAATTACCGGTTTCGAAGTACGTACAGCTTTTGCAGAGAAACAATGTAGCATGCAGTAAGAAACAGTTATGATGTGACAAGACACTCGAACCCGGTATTTCAATTACCGGTTTCGAAGTACGTACAGCTTTTGCAGAGAAACAATGTAGCATGCAGTAAGAAACAGTTATGATGTGACAAGACACTCGAACCCGGTATTTCAATTACCGGTTTCGAAGTACGTACAGCTTTTGCAGAGAAACAATGTAGCATGCAGTAAGAAACAGTTATGATGTGACAAGACACTCGAACCCGGTATTTCAATTACCGGTTTCGAAGTACGTACAGCTTTTGCAGAGAAACAATGTAGCATGCAGTAAGAAACAGTTATGATGTGACAAGACACTCGAACCCGGTATTTCAATTACCGGTTTCGAAGTACGTACAGCTTTTGCAGAGAAACAATGTAGCATGCAGTAAGAAACAGTTATGATGTGACAAGACACTCGAACCCGGTATTTCAATTACCGGTTTCGAAGTACGTACAGCTTTTGCAGAGAAACAATGTAGCATGCAGTAAGAAACAGTTATGATGTGACAAGACACTCGAACCCGGTATTTCAATTACCGGTTTCGAAGTACGTACAGCTTTTGCAGAGAAACAATGTAGCATGCAGTAAGAAACAGTTATGATGTGACAAGACACTCGAACCCGGTATTTCAATTACCGGTTTCGAAGTACGTACAGCTTTTGCAGAGAAACAATGTAGCATGCAGTAAGAAACAGTTATGATGTGACAAGACACTCGAACCCGGTATTTCAATTACCGGTTTCGAAGTACGTACAGCTTTTGCAGAGAAACAATGTAGCATGCAGTAAGAAACAGTTATGATGTGACAAGACACTCGAACCCGGTATTTCAATTACCGGTTTCGAAGTACGTACAGCTTTTGCAGAGAAACAATGTAGCATGCAGTAAGAAACAGTTATGATGTGACAAGACACTCGAACCCGGTATTTCAATTACCGGTTTCGAAGTACGTACAGCTTTTGCAGAGAAACAATGTAGCATGCAGTAAGAAACAGTTATGATGTGACAAGACACTCGAACCCGGTATTTCAATTACCGGTTTCGAAGTACGTACAGCTTTTGCAGAGAAACAATGTAGCATGCAGTAAGAAACAGTTATGATGTGACAAGACACTCGAACCCGGTATTTCAATTACCGGTTTCGAAGTACGTACAGCTTTTGCAGAGAAACAATGTAGCATGCAGTAAGAAACAGTTATGATGTGACAAGACACTCGAACCCGGTATTTCAATTACCGGTTTCGAAGTACGTACAGCTTTTGCAGAGAAACAATGTAGCATGCAGTAAGAAACAGTTATGATGTGACAAGACACTCGAACCCGGTATTTCAATTACCGGTTTCGAAGTACGTACAGCTTTTGCAGAGAAACAATGTAGCATGCAGTAAGAAACAGTTATGATGTGACAAGACACTCGAACCCGGTATTTCAATTACCGGTTTCGAAGTACGTACAGCTTTTGCAGAGAAACAATGTAGCATGCAGTAAGAAACAGTTATGATGTGACAAGACACTCGAACCCGGTATTTCACTTTCCTATTGGTGAAGCAACTGTCACATTGCAAGATGTGCAGGTGATATGGGGTTTACCCATAGATGGACCAGCGGTGACTGGTGAGTGGGTTTCAGAAACCAAAAATGTTGATTACTGGAACGATCTGTGTATGGAATATCTGGGCTTTTTTCCTACAGATGAAGTAGATTTTGATAACTTGAAAAACGGTCGGATCAAATTTGCAACGTTAACAAGGCACATTGATTTGGAGTTCGACCATGAAGATGATCAGCTGTGTCTATTCATGGCTAGAAGGGTTATGCTAGCTCTTCTTGGTTCAGAGCTTTTTCTTGAACACCTATGATGTTAGTTTGAATTTTTTGAGGAACCTAGGAGACCTGAGCAAAGAAGGTCGAAAGAGCTGGGGTTCAGCAGCTCTTGCTTGTTTGTATAGAAACCTGTCCAAGGCGAGTATGCCTTTAAGAAAGGGCATTGATGAGCCTTTGTTGTTGCTCCAGTATTGGGCGTGGGAAAGAATGCCACGGATTGCCCCACGCGTCACGACACGCAAAGAGAACAGAGAGAGACCGTATGCTTATCGGTCTTGTTTAGCAAACAGGTGGAATGGAGACCACTCAAATGTTGAGACACCGGCACACGTTCTTGTTTCGTACCAGTCTTTTTTCAATACGCTCAGGAATGAGCAGGTATAAAATTAATATTTTTTAATGTGTTTAATATTTTATATACTTTGTAAGTTATAATAATTTAAAATTTTTATAATACAGTTCAAATGGACTCCGTATGAAGAGTTCATCAACGTACTCCCCCCGAGTTGTAGGACTGGTCAACACATATGGAGATATATTGGTCCCTTGATCTTTTGGGATGAGGTGGAGGTACATGTAGCAAATAGAGTTGCTAGACAGTTTGGCACTATACAAACCATTCCATCTAATTTTGGTTTGTTGGAACCAAAGGAGTTTTCTGACCTTCAAAAAATACGGAAGGGGAGACCGGCTGTGGTCGATTGGGGTGTTAAACATACCGACTATATCAACCAGTGGGAGAACCGACACCAGCGGCTCGACCACCAAGGAGAGCCAGGGACCACCACTGCGGATGGCTATATGCAGTGGTATCATGCTCGTACCGTCTTAATAGTCGGTAAACCCGGTCAGGCCCAGCCTCCAGGCCAATACCCTGAATGGGGGTCTACTCAACAATTTTTTGTAAGTATATTTTTTTAAAATAAAAACTTGCTACTAATAAATATTAAATTGTTACTAATATTTGAATGTGCGCAGCAAGAGGGAATGTTGCAGGTTGACGAGCGAGCTCGTCTGTATCAAGAATCACATCCGGAGATCAGCCAGCTGTTTGGGGAATTTAGAACAATACCGAGGGAGGTATTTTCTTTCAGTCAACAGGAAGAACGTATGAATTATACGTCACAAAATTTTCAGTTTCCTGAGTCACAGCAATTTCAAATGCCTCCCTCCCAAAATGATCAAGGTGGGACTTCATGGGGTGCTGGTCCTTCCAGTTCGGGTGCTGGTCCTTCCAATTGGGCTGCTGGTCCTTCCAGTTTTAATGCTGCTGGTCCTTCCAGTTTTAATACCCAAACCGTGTTTAGGCCGTCACCAAATTCGGGTTTTCAAAGTTACCAACCGGGTAATTCACAAGCTGGACCCTCAAGTTCAGGACCCCAACAAATGTTCCCGGGTAGCCACCAGTTTTTCACGGGTACCTCCCAAAACCCGGGTTATTATACCCCGAATGCACCACCCCTTCATCTATTCGATGTTCCCCAAATCTTTTTGCACCTGATTTTTATGGAAGTGGTCAACCGGCACGAAACATTTCTCCTTATCCGATGCAAAACTTCTCTCCTTTTCCAAGTTCTTCTCAACACCCAGTTACAAATCTGGGAAATGACGAAGGAGAAGACGAAGAAGAAGAAGAAGAAGAACAACAATATGTGCCGCCGCGAAGAAGTCGCAGAGTTCGCCGTGATCGACCAGGATGTGGAACGGGGGGTCAAAGATAGATTGTATTATGTTTTTTTTAATGTTTTTATTAATAAATATTTGTTTTCCAATATAAACTTACATTAAAATAATACATATTCAAAATAATACATATTCAAAATAACGATATAAAACTTAGATAAAAATAATACATATTCAAAATACTACATAAATAAATTTTCTAACGGAAACCGTCTTCAGCTAGCAATTTATAATATGTCGCATAGTCGATCTTTTTGTTAATCAACTTTAGCAGTTTTTCAAGTTCAGAAGTTATTTCATCGATGCTTGGTAATGTAGACTCAATATATTCGCTATGCATTTCTTCACTTATAATGATTCCGCTGCCAATTTTCCTTATTTCTTTTATTTTTTTCTTATGTTCGCGCTTCCTTTGTTCCATAAGAAGCTTACAATCATTAATTTTGTGGTATAGTTCATAACCGTCGTCTATATCCTCTTTACATTGCGCTTTCAATGCATGAAATGTTACCGTAGGAGGTGATGATGGGTCAGATGACGATGAAGAAGCCATAAGCTCTGTTTTTAAAAAATATATACTGATGTTGGTTGATATTTGATAAGTATTTGTTACAAATGCAAGGAAAACCCGAATTATATATATATAGTGGATTCGAAACCGGTTTTTGAAATACCGGTTTCGAAACAAGTGCAATGGACCACTGTAGCCAGTCAACTCTCGTACCTGCCCTTGTCACATCACCTGCAAAAGCCCGAAACCGGTAATTGAAATACCGGGTTCAAATTGCTTTTTCTGAACCCGGTAATGCTAATACCGGGTTCGAGCCAAAAACTTGAAACCGGTATTTCCATTACCGGTTTACCCGGTTGTACATTTTTTTTTTTCGAAAACTTGTTTGACAAATCACCCTTGAAATACGACCGTTTCAAAAAAAATTTCGTGACTTTTGATATCACAACAATATGTAAAGTAGTGATATCAGAAGGAAAATTTTGCCTTTGAGCAATTACCAAATATCCACCTATACTTGTTGAATTTTGAACGGATTCAGTTGCAATGCTCTCAAATTGAGAAGAATATTTCTTGAAAAGCGTATTACCTTCCGAGCAAGAATCATTATTACTTTCTCCTTTAAAAG
Organism: Erigeron breviscapus; assembly: GCA_034093135.1. Taxonomy (NCBI): domain Eukaryota; kingdom Viridiplantae; phylum Streptophyta; class Magnoliopsida; order Asterales; family Asteraceae; genus Erigeron; species Erigeron breviscapus. The sequence goes on from CM067168.1 coordinate 18,173,885, forward strand.
CCACTAGTAATTTAGAGTTTGAAACGGTTGTTCCAACTTCCACCTGTGATTCACCTCTCTTTATAAGAAGCTCAGGAATAAACCTTAGATCAATGTACTTGTCATACTGTTTGGTTTCCTTATAGTAACCAGTTCCAGTATGCCAAGACCTATTCTGATATTTCACAACCATTGGACACTAGCATTCGTTTTTCAATAAATCAGGATAAGTACATATCTGGCTTGAATAATAAACAGGGAATTTATCAAGTTCGGCATCCTTTGTCCAGAATGCTTTAAACCTCAAATCTTCCATATCAACATCCGCTACAAAACTTTTGCATACATCAGGATAACTAGTGCATAGACATGGATTCCCATAAATTGACTGTCAGCTTTCGAGACAGTGATTTTGGACAAACCAGGTGCAGGTTCTGGTGGATGGGTTTTTACTGCATCGACAAGTGCCGAGAAGAGTGAAACACACATCCCTAGAGTGCAAAAACCGCACTGAGATGCATGGAAGCCTGCTATACATTGGTGAATGAAATAGAATCCGTCTTTGCTGTTCCCGAGCCCTGTATATATAACAATTTATCAAATCAAATCACAAAGCACGCAGCGGAAGATAAAACCTATGTAGTTAATTAATCAACCAAGATAGAAAACGTGTACCTTAAATTGATGAGAATAAGTCAAGAAACTTTATAAAAGTTTAAAATAAACTTCTCTACGATTGCACACACGACACGTGAATGCACGTATGCTAGTACTTGATCACGAACCCACAAACCCGTTGTGTATAATATTCCCTTAAGTCAAACTTCAAATCTCAAAATCCCTTTTGATTGAAGCTTACGGTCGAAACCAAAATCTCTAAAACATCACCACCATTAATGCAAAGAGTATATAAATAATTGGTATATGTGATCTACGTATGAAACAAAATCAATACATAGATATAGTTGGTTTTGTTCGACCGAACCAAGAAAGAGGGAGATAGAGGAGAAGAAGTTAGAGAGGGTTTTTAGTTTTTCCTTTTTATAATACCTCTAAAAACCTTTTTCGTGTTTGATACAAACTAGGATTAGTATTTGACACAAACTAGGATTAGTATTATATTGAAAAACAAATTAAGTTAATGGTTTAAAACCATTAACAAAACCGGCCCCCTTTTAATTTATAATTAGGAAACTTCTAGAATCTCCTAATTACAAATTAAGTCTTCTTTAACTAACGCCGTTAGCTAGTAACCGTTAGTTTTTAACGACCACTCGTTAATTGAAATCGTGATCATATTAATTAAATACATTCAATATACTAATTAATATTAAATACATTTGTGTCGAGACGTGTGACCCCGTAGGCTTAAATCATTTCCGGACATACGTTCATTTTACGTGATCACACACTAACAGCTCCCACTTGAGCTCGTAACAAATGAAGGTAATAACATTGGTTAGCGTCTAGCAACACGCCAATGCTCCCAGAAATATTTAAGTATAGTTTCTTAAAGTATATTTAAATGGTTGAGGCATTTATTATCCCTTTGTTCAGATACCGTGTTAAATATGAATATGGATCAATGTCATTTCATGATTTAACGATTCTGTTTCTCATTCCACAACTAATTAATGATTACCGAATATAATCGAGAACCATCTGGATTTATTTGGGCACGGCCATGCAAACATCTTAATTAGTCCTAATGAGGGGCCCAGTGGTATCATTCTCCAACTATCAGTTGGAGGAACAAATCATGTTTTGACTACACGTGTCAGTCATCATACTTCAATACACTTTCTGAAAATAGCCCTTTATGTACTCCCTTATTCAGGAGAGTTAGAACTATATCAAGTAGTGCAATCCATACATGCTGACCTGCTTGTATCTCAAGTCAAAGGATCAATAAAGTAACCATTTACGAATTTCACTTAATGACGCCGATCCATAAAGTGATAAATTCGTTTGTGGGGTAGTCCGATATGCATCAACTATGGATATCATGTGAGTTTGGTGGGACCATCCATTATATATTCCAAGAATATAACCAATCGCTCAGATTTGTCTTAGTTTAATTATATTCCCATATAATTAATCGACAATGGACAATTTAGAATATTTAATAAAATATTCAAGGATTAAACATGCAAATATATGATACAATTAATATTAAATGAAATCAAACATATCAAGTACTTTATTTCATTATGAAAAATATAAATTGTTTAACATCCCTTATCCAAATACCGAAACAACAGATTTACATGAAATAACTAGCTAATTTAAGTCCTATGCCCTCGGCATGCCTTTCAAGCTTGGGCCTAGACAAAAGCTTTTGTGAAAGGATCAGCTAAGTTAAAATCTGTGTGAACTTTGAGTAATTTGATTTCACCTAGTTCGATCCGCTCACGAACATAGTGATATCGTCTAGCATAATGTCTGGCACCTTTCTGAACTCCGGGTTCGTTGGCAATGATTAATGCACCAGTATTATCACAGTACATATCAGTGGGTAAGTCACTTGAGGGGATCATGTCAAGCCCGCTAATGAACTTCCTTATCCAGACTGCTTCCATTGCGGCTTCTGAGGCGGCAATGTACTCAGACTCTGTTGCAGACATAACAACTGTTTTTTGCTTGCTGCTTTTCCAATCCACAGCACCTCCGTTAAGAACGAAGACGAATCCTGACTGAGACTTCGTGTCATCTTTATCAGTTTGAAATCCAGCATCACAGTATCCGGTCACTTTGAGCTCTAAGTCTGGATTTCCTCCATACACCAAAAACATATCTTTAGTAGCCCGTAGGTACTTCAGAATGCTCTTAACAGCAGTCCAGTGACTTTCACCTGGATTCTGTTGATATCGGCTAACGATGTTTTGCGCGAACGCCACATCGGGTCTAGTGCATCTAACCGCATACATAATAGATCCCACAGCCGAAGCATAAGGGACTCTTCGCATACGCTCCACCTCATTAGGTGTAGTAGCACCCTGTTTGACAGATAAACTAAGTCCTTCTTGCATAGGTGTAAACCCACGCTTAGATTTCTCCATCTTGAATCGCTTCAAGACCTTATCAATATAAGCACTTTGACTTAGTCCAATTAACCGCTTTGATCTATCTCGGTAGATCTTGATTCCAAGAATAAATGCCGCTTCTCCTAAATCTTTCATGGCAAAACACTTTCCAAGATGGGATTTAACATCTTGCAACATTGGAATGTGTTTTCCTATGATCAATATGTCATCAACATACAAGACAAGAAAAGTAACATTACTCCCACTAGCTTTGCGATATACACATGGCTCATCGGGATTTTGAACGAAACCAAACTTTTTGATTTCTTCATCAAACCGCTTGTTCCAACTCCTTGATGCTTGCTTTCGTCCATAAATGGACCTTTGAAGCTTTGCATACTTTGTTGGGATGTTTTTGATCAATAAAACCTTCAGGTTGATCCATATAGACTTCTTCATCCAAGTAACCATTAAGAAGGCAGTCTTAACATCCATTTGCCATATCTCAAAGTCATAGTACGCAGCTATGGCTAAGAGAATCCTAATAGCTCTAATGTCCGCAACTGGAGAAAAGGTCTCATCATAGTCAACACCGAAACGTTGAGTATAACCTTTTCGCCACGAGACGAGCTTTATAGGTGTGTACATTTCCATCCATGTCCGTCTTCTTCTTGAAGATCCACTTACACCCAACAGTTTGAGCATTTTGGAAGATCAACCAAGCTCCAGACTTGATTGTCTTTCATGGATTTCATTTCCACCTTCGTAGCTTCAAGCCATTTGTCAGATTCCGGATCTGATAATGCTGCTTTGAAATTCGGAGGCTCATCGAGATCTCCTAAAACGTTTTCTTCTACCATCAGACATAATCTGTCAGTAGGACGTCTTGTCCTTTCGGACCTACGAAGTGGAATCGCTTCATCATCATCGACTTGAGGTTCATCACTTTGAACATTTCCCCCCCCAAGTTGATGATTGCTAGGAGCTTCAGAAGGTGACACATCTTCCTCTTGAATCTCATCAAGTTCTACAATCCTCCCACTGTTCTCTGGAACTAATTTCTTTTCAAAGAATTCAGCATATCGAGCAACGCGAACAGTGTTTTTGACGGGATCATAGAAGTCGTAACCCATCGTTTCCTTAGGGTATCCGACAAAGATGCACTTAGTAGTTCTGGGTTCAAGTTTGTCAGGCGTATCGCGCTTCACAAGTGCCTCACATCCCCAGACTCTTAAGTAAGACAGATTAGGAACATTTCCATGCCATAATTCATATGGTGTCTTGTCAACCTTCTTGGTTGGAACCATATTGAGAATGCGTACACCAGTCTCAAGAGCATAATCCCAAAACGAAAATGGGAGAGTCGTAAGGCTCATCATAGATCTCACCATGTCTAGCAAGGTTCGATTTCTCCTTTCAGACACTCCATTATGTTGAGGAGTGTATGAAGGAGTAAGCTGTTGGACAATTCCACACGCTTTCAGATAATCCTTAAACTCTTGGCTTAAGTATTCACCACCTCGATCCGAACGAAGAATCTTGATGGTTTTTCCGAGTTGATTTTCTACTTCATTTTTTAAACTCTTTGAATGTTTCAAACACTTCATGTTTATGTTTAAGCAAGTAAACATAACCATAACGACTGAAATCATCCGTAAAAGTTATGAAGTAGCTAGCTCCTTTTCTTGACACATGTCTAAATGGGCCGCAAACATCGGTATGAATGAGTCCAAGAAGATCTTTAGCCCTATCCGGTTTATGCGAAAAAGGTTTTCTCGTCATTTTGCCGGAAACACATGACTCGCATTTATCAAATGATTCATCATTTAATTGTAAAATCCCTTCACGTTGAAGTCTTTCAATGCGACTTTTGCCAATGTGTCCAAGACGACAGTGCCACAGATAAGTAGAGTCCAAGTTAGTCTTGGCTCTTTTGCTAACATTATACATTGAATTATTTGAATCACAACCACGCATATCAATTTCATAAATACCATCACAAGCAATAGCATCAAAATAATGAACATTATTTTTAGAAACTGAAATGCCATAATCATTAAAAACATTAATGAATCGTTGTCTTTCAACAAAGAAACTGAAACTACACCTCTAGTGATAGAAGGTGCATAATGACAATTGTCTAAAACAATAATTAAACCGGAAGGAAGAACTAAATGATATTCTCCAATAGCTTCAACAGGTGCTGGTAGACCATTGCCCACGAACAGCTGCAAAGCTCCGGGTTTCAGCTTCCTCCTTTTCCTAAGAGCCTGTAATTCATTACAGATATGAGTTCCACAGCCAGTGTCATAAACCCATGATTTACGCTTAGTAAAGGAAAATAATTCAATAGTGAAGATACCTGAAGTACTAGCAACGCTTGCTTGCTTCTTCTTCACATTCAACTCGGCAAGATACTTGGGACAGTTCCTCTTCCAGTGCCCGACTTCATTACAATGATGACAGGTCTGGTCTTTAGCCGGATGCTCTTTCTTAGCCGGAGGGGTTTTCTTTGGTTTGGGAAAATAAGCAGCTTGCTTACCCTTGCCTTAGCTTGGTGCGATTTCTTAGCTTTCTGGATCCGACCCCCTTAATCATAAGGACATTTGGGTCATTGGCCTTCTTTGGAATCGTCTTCTCATATTCAATGAGCATAGCATGAAGTTCATTGACGCTTTTTTTCATAGAGTGCATGGTATAGTTTTGCACAAAACCCTCATATTCCTTCGTAAGGGAATTGAGAATCATGCCAACTTTTACCTCTTTATGATAAGCGTACTCCATCGAATCCAATTTGTCAAAAATGCTCTTCATCTTGAGCACATGACTGCTAACCGATTTTCCAGATTCAAGTTTCATGTCATGTAGTTCCACGACTAAGTCAAACAGTTCCACTCCAGCTTGTTTTTCATACAAGGATTTAAGTTCTGTGATCATATCATATGGAGTGTAGAGCTCGAATTGTTTTTGAAGCTCGGGAGACATGCTCGCAAGCATCAAACAACAAACTTCATTGAATCTAGTGTACTGAATCCTATATTCAGCTTTTCAGCTGCTGTGGATTCAGCACTTGGTTCGGTTGGCCATTGCCTTTCAATGACATCCATGCGTTCCTCAACTCTTAGAACAATTCTCAGTTGACGATACCAGTCATTGAAATTTGATCCATTAAGCTTTTCTCTTTCGAACATTTGCCGAAAAGCATTGGTGTTTGTGGAAGGATTCATTGCCATCTACAAACAGATTAAGTTCAAAAATCAGTATTTTCGATAATAAATCCTTAAGAAATCAATTACCCAATGTTTATCAAATAAACAATTAATTTCATTAAGGCTAGGATCCAATTGACATACAATCATTTCATCAGTTGATCTGCTAGAAATGATTGCACTCAAAAGGTAAGTGACGAGCAGTAATTGCATTACATGTGCAATTCCTAGTAAGAATGGGACCTACAAATCACACTTGATTCATCAAGTGATTTGTAGTCATGTTTTGTCCCATCTTTTGCCACGGGTCAAGGTCTCACCGCTTAACTCGCTTTAAGTCGTCCAACCAAGAACGCGCAAATTTGTCCACCACTGTGTACCAGTGAGTGGGATTTGCCATGCAACTGCCATTTCACCACTGTGTACCAGTGAGTAAAACAACAGCCACAAGTGTCCTTTACGAGTTGGATGGCAATGACTTAAGTTTATTGGGTCAATCAATTTGATGTGTGATCAAAAAGTTATGTTTGAAGATTCATGCATATCTTCTAAACATAATATGTTTATAAAACTCATTTTTATTCCCTTTAAATACAAAAGAGCTCGGTAGCTCCATTTGAACGCACAAAGAAGCGCAAGGGCAAAGGTATGCGATAAACGCGATTTAAAAACCCGCCCTTTTAGGAGGCTAGCGCACTCCGACTTATACCTCTCTTAGAGTTTGTTCAAATGGGTGAGCCGGTGTATCTTTTGATTTTAGGGCACCAATTTTTATAAACAAAATCATTATTTCGATAATTATTAGTCAATTTTATTTTTCCAAAAATAATTTTGCACACAATTTTCATAAAAGACAAAATTAAACTTACTAAATTTACAACTTAACAATTAAGGTAATTAACCTAATTTTGGTCACTATGGTATAAGATTGGCTCCTCTTTCATATGGAAAAAGACCACATTCATCAAGTTGCCTTGATTGCGTAAGCCAAAATTTCTATAACAAATTTATCTACCATAAAACAGGGATGCTGATCTGGAAAATCCAGCAGCTTCACGACCAAATCTGGCCCTGAAGAAGGCCGAACTGGGCTTAGCACAAAACATAAAAGTTGTAGCCCTATGAGTCAAGCATCTACTGTAAAGATTTCAGCTTCCAACTCCTTACGGTTAATTAGTTATGATTTTTTTAGTGAACTGGTGTCAAACAAAAACTTTCACAAAACATAATCACATTGTCACACAATTAATTATTCAATTATCTAGCATAATTAACCCTAATGATCAAGATTTCATATCAATATATCTAAGTAATAATCATGAATAATTTGCATGAAAAATTCATGATTTTTACTTCTATTTAACAATTAAAAAATTAAAAGTACACCATATATACATGCAATTTATCACATAAACATGTAATTAATCAAAACTTGGATTAGGAACCCAAAAAAAAACAATTTTTTTTTTTTTTTTCTGGAAAATTTCGAACCATATATATATTAATAATATAGATATTATTTGTTTCTTATTTAAATAATGTAATTAAATTACAAAACAATTTAAATATATATATATATCCGAAAATTTGAAGATCAAGACCCTAACCCCCCTTCAAGTTTTGATTTAATTGGTAATTAAAAACATACATAGTAGGCTCGTGATACCACTGTTGGTTATATAACAATTTATCAAATCAAATCACAAAGCACGCAGCGGAAGATAAAACCTATGTAGTTAATTAATCAACCAAGATAGAAAACGTGTACCTTAAATTGATGAGAATAAGTCAAGAAACTTTATAAAAGTTTAAAATAAACTTCTCTACGATTGCACACACGACACGTGAATGCACGTATGCTAGTACTTGATCACGAAACCCACAAACCCGTTGTGTATAATATTCCCTTAAGTCAAACTTCAAATCTCAAAATCCCTTTTGATTGAAGCTTACGGTCGAAACCAAAATCTCTAAAACATCACCACCATTAATGCAAAGAGTATATAAATAATTGGTATATGTGATCTACGTATGAAACAAAATCAATACATAGATATAGTTGGTTTTGTTCGACCGAACCAAGAAAGAGGGAGATAGAGGAGAAGAAGAAGTAAAGAGGGGTTTTTAGTTTTTCCTTTTTATAATACCTCTAAAAACCTTTTTCGTGTTTGATACAAACTAGGATTAGTATTTGACACAAACTAGGATTAGTATTATATTGAAAAACAAATTAAGTTAATGGTTTAAAACCATTAACAAAACCGGCCCCCTTTTAATTTATAATTAGGAAACTTCTAGAATCTCCTAATTACAAATTAAGTCTTCTTTAACTAACGCCGTTAGCTAGTAACCGTTAGTTTTTAACGACCACTCGTTAATTGAAATCGTGATCATATTAATTAAATACATTCAATATATTAATTAATATTAAATACATTTGTGTCGAGACGTGTGACCCCGTAGGCTTAAATCATTTCTGGACATACGTTCATTTTTACGTGATCATACACTAACAGCTCCCACTTGAGCTCGTAACAAATGAAGGTAATAACAAAAAAAAAAAAAAAAAAAAAAAAAAAAAAAAAAAAAAAAAAAAAAAAAAAAAAAAAAAAAAAAAAAAAAAAAAAAAAAAAAAAAAAAAAAAAAAAAAAAAAAAAAAAAAAAAAAAAAAAAAAAAAAAAAAAAAAAAAAAAAAAAAAAAAAAAAAAAAAAAAAAAAAAAAAAAAAAAAAAAAAAAAAAAAAAAAAAAAAAAAAAAAAAAAAAAAAAAAAAAAAAAAAAAAAAAAAAAAAAAAAAAAAAAAAAAAAAAAAAAAAAAAAAAAAAAAAAAAAAAAAAAAAAAAAAAAAAAAAAAAAAAAAAAAAAAAAAAAAAAAAAAAAAAAAAAAAAAAAAAAAAAAAAAAAAAAAAAAAAAAAAAAAAAAAAAAAAAAAAAAAAAAAAAAAAAAAAAAAAAAAAAAAAAAAAAAAAAAAAAAAAAAAAAAAAAAAAAAAAAAAAAAAAAAAAAAAAAAAAAAAAAAAAAAAAAAAAAAAAAAAAAAAAAAAAAAAAAAAAAAAAAAAAAAAAAAAAAAAAAAAAAAAAAAAAAAAAAAAAAAAAAAAAAAACAATTTTTTTTTTTTTTTTTTTTTTTTTTTTTTTTTTTTTTTTTTTTTTTTTTTTTTTTTTTTTTTTTTTTTTTTTTTTTTTTTTTTTTTTTTTTTTTTTTTTTTTTTTTTTTTTTTTTTTTTTTTTTTTTTTTTTTTTTTTTTTTTTTTTTTTTTTTTTTTTTTTTTTTTTTTTTTTTTTTTTTTTTTTTTTTTTTTTTTTTTTTTTTTTTTTTTTTTTTTTTTTTTTTTTTTTTTTTTTTTTTTTTTTTTTTTTTTTTTTTTTTTTTTTTTTTTTTTTTTTTTTTTTTTTTTTTTTTTTTTTTTTTTTTTTTTTTTTTTTTTTTTTTTTTTTTTTTTTTTTTTTTTTTTTTTTTTTTTTTTTTTTTTTTTTTTTTTTTTTTTTTTTTTTTTTTTTTTTTTTTTTTTTTTTTTTTTTTTTTTTTTTTTTTTTTTTTTTTTTTTTTTTTTTTTTTTTTTTTTTTTTTTTTTTTTTTTTTTTTTTTTTTTTTTTTTTTTTTTTTTTTTTTTTTTTTTTTTTTTTTTTTTTTTTTTTTTTTTTTTTTTTTTTTTTTTTTTTTTTTTTTTTTTTTTTTTTTTTTTTTTTTTTTTTTTTTTTTTTTTTTTTTTTTTTTTTTTTTTTTTCGAAAACTTGATTTGTTGTCATAAGAACCCAGGATGATACAGTTCTATCCAGAAATCCGAGCAAAACGCAGCCGGAATTGACAATCTTATCTAATCCGCTAAAAGATGCAACAGATAAATTGGAATCGTTGATCCGGATTCCATTCACATCACCGGCTATCCAAGCGTACCAATCTTCATCTCCATAATTAAATTTCTCAAACAACCAACTCATGTTCATGTGTGTCGGTGTGACCTCGCTCATAATCTTAACAAATAAAACTATAAAGTTAGCAAACTGCAGCAACTTCGGAGAAAGATAACTACCTGTATAATGCTCCGATCGAAGATCCCAACGGTCAAATTGTGCATCGATGAGTCTTGAATCACATATCCAAATATCAGCGAGATCCAACGGTGAACGAATCTGTACCGCCTCTTTTCCCGCAACTGCGCAAGCCTGGACGAAACTAAACGGATTTTTGTGTATTATTCCAAACAACACATGATCTTCTTCATTGATCTTCTCGTCATATGGACAATCATCAAACCCAAACCAATGATACCAGTCCTCATCCTTGTATTCATCATAGATGGGTGGATAATCAAAGTTTATATCATCATTTGAAGGCATCTTCATCAGGATTTTCGGCTCTGTTACCAACTGATGTAGCAAGAAAAGAGGATAAATAATCGAACCTGTTGATTCAAAGAATACTCAGGAACAACTCTTCTAACTATCGTTGATTCAAGAAAGAATACCGATAATCAGGGGGATTTCACACACTAAACATACAATTGTGTATAGAGAGGAAAATATGAAATTTCATATATCAATCAAAAACTGATTTTCTAACATAATTTTGATCCCTATTTATAATGGGATTTCATGACAAAGAAACCGAAATAATTAATAAACTAAATTAAATACATAGGAAACTAAATAGTCTAATAATAAATAAAATAAAATTCTAGATTATTCCGTAATAATCTAGATGCTTCCGCATCATTCTCCCCTTCTTTGAAAAAAAAACTCGTCCTCGAGTTCTCCTTCGGATCAAACCACCCGGGTTGAAGGGAATATCAGACCGCTTCTTGCCTCCACCACCCATCGTTGCATAACCCATCGGAATATTAACCCCTTTCAAGGCTTTCCAAACACTAATTGGCATTGGCGGGTTGAGGGTCCAGATTATGGACTTTGTTAACATGTTTGATCCTGTAAAACTTTCTGAAGCACATCAACGTGCCTTAGCATATGAGAAACAGAACCGACGTATTGGTGGTTCATCTTATACCATACCAGGAGGTAGTTCAGGTTCGGGGACCTCGACATCTTGTTTTACCCCTAATCAAACAAAACAAGGGGGTGGCAATACTGGACCAGTTTCAAAAGGGGCAACTACCAGTGGTTTGAAGTGTTTTAATTGCGGAGAGTCTGGCCATCGTCAGTCAGAATGCAAGAAGGCTGGGAAAAAGAACTTGTTTGTTGAACCAGATGAGTGGGAAGATGGTGATGAGGCTGATGGCGATTATGAAGAAGCCCCAGTGTTTGATAAAGAGCCTGAGTATGAAGAAGTAGAGGTGGCTGGAGATGTGGGAGTGAATTTGGTGGTTAGACGATCGTGTTATACACCAAAGGCCAATGAAGATGACTGGCTTAGACATAACATCTTCCATTCAACATGTACCGTGTTGGGGAAGGTTTGCAGTTTTGTTGTTGATCCAGGAAGTTGTGATAACTTGGTTTCTGACGAGGCTGTCAAGAAGTTGGCTTTGAAGACAGAAAATCACCCTAAGCCTTACAAGCTTCAGTGGCTTAAGAAAGGAGGCGAGGTAACAGTATCTAAACGTTCTCTTGTTCCTTTTTGTGAGTCCCAAATATAGATGATTAACTAAACCCGACTGGCAAGTACAACTGATCTTGATGGACAAGTTAAGTTTACGATCCAGATATGGATAACAAGAAACAAATGACTTAAAGTAAATAACAAGAACTAAATGGCAGAAACTATATAAAGATATATATAAGTATAATCAAGTATGTAGCATTGAGACACGTTGTTTTCTTTCTAATGTATTTGATTTATTGATATATAAACAAATACAAGGATTGTTGCGGAACAAAGATAAACACCCAAGTGTAAGTATCTAAACAATCCCGAAAAACAAGTGATCTAAATAACTTGGAAATACTCGTAAGTTTTACTTAGAGTATATCTCACAAGTTGCAATGCTAAAGTTTCAAGCCGTTTGCAAGTTGTGAGAAGACTTCATATTTATAGACCAAGTTCATGATGACATGGACAAGATCGTATAAAAGTGGTTGTGAGCATTTAAGGAATTAAACTTAATTCCTTACATGCTTGTACTAGAAAGAGTATATAAGTCAGTTGATGTGACTTATAGTACTACGTTCCAAACCTATACTTTTACCTTGTACCTTTTATTAATAGATAAATCTATTAACTGGGTAAAGGTATGTAAAGTAAAAAGTCTTCCTCGTAATCAGTGTAAAGTGTTGTAAATACTTTACACTGAGATGCTTCAGTCTTCGATCTGGTAGAATCACTCTTTGCTCGCTTCTGAGATGATTCTCTTCTTCATACTTCAGTCTTTGACTTCAGAATGAATGCTTCAGATTTATCTTGATCTGAACTGAAGTGAAGCTTCAGTGAAGTAATTCTGAGACGTCTCAGAATTCTGTACAAACGTTTTCACTGAACTTCAAGCTATTTCTGAACAAATTATACTTGGTCGATTTCCGACCTAACAAATTCCCCCTATTTGTTCTGAAATAGTGCATGCATCTCAGACTTCTATCTATACATGCTTGTAAGTCTGAAATGCAAGTTTTTGTTTATGTTGTAAAAATTTTCTAAGTACATCTTATAGATCATTGATGTCTCAGAATTTTACTTGTGGTTTTTCTAACTTAAACTTACCATCTACTTATTGGTTACAATTTGCAACATATATATACAAACTGAAATGTTTGTTACAAATGTAAATATATTACAAGTACATGATAAACTGAAAAAGGAACTACTTCTTGGCAGGCCTTGAACCAGAAGGTGCCTCAGTAGGTTTCCTCTTCAGTGGAGAATGATCCTTCTTTCCAAACAATCTTTCTTCGATTTCTACCTTGGCCTGCATCTTTTGTTGTATTCTTGATAACCATGCACCAATCAAGGAAGATTTCGGCTTTCCCCTCAGTATTTGGATCATCTCCCTATGCTCAGAAATCCCAAACTCGTGCACTGAAACCTGATGGTATTCTTCAGCTGCCCTTCCTTCTCTTTTAACAACCAAGTCAAAAAGCTTCAATCCATCAGCTTTTGTTACTTCCATATCAACTATTTTGGCTGAATGAGATCGATGCTTCATATAATGCTCATATTGATCCCTTTCATGTTTTCTTTCAATTTCAATAGCATCATCAGACATTGGCTTGAAGGTAGAAAGATCAGCATCACGAACATTCTTTCTTGATGATCTTGGTCCAGTCACTTTGGGCTTAATGGGTGGCCTTGACAATTCTTTTTCAACCTTCAGAACTCCAGCCAGAATTTCTTTCTTCTTAATTGCCATCTCCTTTTCTCTGTTTTTCACCAAGTCCTCAATGGACATCTTGAAAGTGAGATGGTCCAGCTTTTGTTCTAAGGGAGAATAATTTACCCCATATTCATACTCGAGCATATCCACAACAGCCTTCTGCACTCTTGGATCATTTTTGATCTTCAGATAACTTTCCAGAGAGAGACCAAGAGCTGCAGCATCAATATGATCGAGGGTTCCCATTTTCTGATGTTGAACCCTTTCTCTTTCCTTATTTTCTCCCCACATAATAAATTGATTAGAAACTTGTTTTTGCAAAGCTTCTAATTTCTTGCTATCAGCATTAGGATCATGAAGTGGGTAACCTTGTTCATCAACATTTTCACCAACAACCAAACCAGAACCCTTAGAATCTTTCTTTGTTGGTTCAACCGCCACTGGGGCCTTGCCCTTATCTTTCTTGGCAGGTTCAGTTTCAGATCTCTGAACTTGTTCCCCCTGAACTGAGGCACTACCAGATGGCACCTCAGTTTGCTTCTTGGTTGCTTCAATCATTTCTTGTGTACTTGCAAGCAGACCAATAGGCAAACCTTTTCCCCCTTTGGGGACCTCTGAAGGCAACCTAGCGAATTCTTCAATGGCCATTTGCATGCCTTTCAGTGGTTCCCAACTTTGTTGTTGTAAGCATTCAGAAATACCTCTAGAAAGCTGAGCAAACTGAGATCTTAATCTGAAATTGGAGTTCAGATTCAGCGACTCTTTATCTTTTATCTCTTTCAACTGCTTTCTATCTTCTTCAGTAAATGAAGCAGGGGGTGGAGGAGCAACAACACTTTCCTTCTTCAGAAGATTTAGAATTTCATCTAACTGTTTGGACTGATTCTGAACTGAACTTTCAAGTTTGGACACCGAATCTTTAACTTCATTCACAGCCTTGTCCACTTTGTCATTTGTGTCTTTGGTCAGTTCAGCAATCATCACTCTAACCTCCGCACCAACCTTCTCAGAAATGGATTCTGAAATCTGAGTAACTAGATTCTGAGTTAGCTCAGACTTCAAATTATCCAAAATACCAACACTTATAGAAGCCCCAAGTTCTTTTTCATTTATACTTGGCTTCTGAACCAACTCATGCACTTCTCTTCCAACAGCCATAAAATCTTGCTTCAACAGCTGAACACAAGATGTCAAGTTTGCAACCACCGAAGCTTGCACATCTCTTTTTGTTAGCTTGAAGGCTTCTCTGATTGCAGAGCTCACCTTGTTGCAAGTCATCACCAGCTCATTCAGCTTCCCAACTACTAGTCCTTCGTTTCCAGCAACTTTGGTTAATTCAGTTCCAAGAAACATCTGAGCTCCTTTCATTTCAGCCACAGAACTAGTATTGGCAGTTAGAGACTTGGTTAAGTCCTCCACCCTAAGAATAAGGCTTTGGACTTCGGTTTGAGTCTTCTCTAACTGTGCTTCTACATTTAAAGGTGGTGGAGGTTGTGCAGAAGCAGGAGCAACAAATGGTAGATTCCCAAGCCCTTTCAGAACATTGTTCAGTTGTAAATCGGTTGGACTCTCAGATTCTGTTTCAGAGTCCAAGTCCGTTTCTATTGGGGCATCATAATTGATAGGGGGAGAGAGTTTATGAATTTGGGGGTGAAGAAATTGAAGTGATGGATTAAAAGTACCGGCTGTAACATAGGCAGGATTAGTGCCCGGTGGAAAAATTGGATGTTGATGAGATGGAGGTGGTGGAACATAAGGGTTAATATCTTGTTCTTGTTGGTCTGGTTGAATTTGGATTTCTGGGGGAGGAGGAGGGGCGTTTGCGAGGATGGTGGCTGGCTCAGAATCAGATTGATTCGCCTCCAATAATCCCTCGTCAAACTCAAAATCAGCAAGAGAATCAAGATTCTCCTGAGGTAGCTCATCGTCATCCCAGAAAGCATTCACTTTTACAATCTGGTCAGATATGCTCTGGTTTGGGTCACTAGTACCCGCACCAGTTTCTGGTTCAACATCTGCAGAAGCAGGTGCATCGTTACCAGATTCAATGATTGGCTCAACCGTAGTATCATCGCCAGGGACAGTAGATTCAGAGACTGGAACACGAATGATGTTCAGAAACTTATCTTTAGATCGACTAACGGGTCCCACATTCTTTTGTGGCCACTTAGTGACCTTTCTGAACCAGCTAGTGTGGCTGAAACAGTTTTATTAAATACCTGAAGCATAGCAGTGGATAGTTCAGGCTCATTTTCAGCAGTGGATGCCTTTGAGAAATCTCTGCTGTATTCTGGTACTGAAGCTTCAGGTCCAGCTTGATTATATTCTTCACCAAGAATATCCATGAAACATAAGCTCAGAAATCTTGGAAAGGCGATATGCAGACTTCTCTTTCCTTTTAATTTTGTAACCAGCTGAGAAAAAAGAATCTCAGCAAAGTCTGCCTGTATCCCATTCCAAATATAATACCCCATCTCAACTTGGGGTAATGAAAGTTGGTCCAACCCTCCATGGTTGCCACCAAGACTTTCCACAATCTGGGTCCAGAAGAACCTCCAGCAATTGCCAAATCCAGACATAAAGATGTGTCCGGAGGTCTTCAGATTACCATCAGCATCCTCCATATCGCCATGACCGGTGGCGACTAGAACCTCCCTGAAATTGACTCCTTTGAGTCGTTTAGCAAATACCTGGGAAGGTTTGAGGTAGTTCAGATGAAGGGAATTTCTGAACCCCTCAAGAGTGATGACACACTGCTTGGTGCCCTCATTGAGAGTGAAGGAGATGGATTGTTCATCTTTGCTCACCACAGCAGTATACCAGAATTCAAGCAAGTATCGATGATACAATGCCTGAGGATTAGCGGTCAGAGCATAATGGAAAGGGGATTGCTCCCAAAAATTATTAATTCTTCCCATTAGGGTTTTGGATTTCACATTTAATTGAGCCAAGAAATTGCTCATGTTAAATCGGATTTGAGAAGGAGTGAAATTCTTTGGCCATGTGGCAGATGTTTTCACATCACTCGATGGAGTATATTTAAAATTGATGAGCGATTTGGGTTGTGAAGAAGATGATGATTTAGACATTTTTTAAGAATCAAAAGTGAAAGTGAAAAGAATATGAAGAGTTAAGGAATTTGAGAGTAAATATGAGAGAGATTGATGATTGGGAAGTAAATGAAAAACGAAGTAAATGAAAGAATGAAAAGGAATTTGAATTTAAGATGGAATACAAAGTGATTTTCCAATTAAAAACAATTTCTGGGGTCAAGTCCGCATTAAATGCAGAGACGTTTGAGTGACCCCACCCTGCAACACTTTTTCAGAAAAAGTACTCATTTCTTTCCCTTTTACGGCGCAACTTGTGTGACACATAAGCATGACCAACGTAAGTTAAAAACATAGTATGCAGTAGGCCACGTGTACACATAATTGACCAAGTATCAAAAATATCTTGAAAGGATTGTTGTCTTTCAGTGATGACAAAATAAATTCTGAGCATGGTCAGTTCCAAAGAGATCTGAACCATCTCAGTTAATAAAATTCAACTGAAATAACTTTGATTTTCTGAAGTGCTTCAGTTAAATACGTTTTTCTGAGTAAAAGGTTCCCCCTCAAAAATGAAGGTTTATTTTAAAGTTTGAAAAATATTTAACATTCCCCCTAAAGTGATGATCCATGAATTAATAAGTGCCCAGATAGTATCACAAAGGTGTTCGATAGCTAGTCGAGCAAAAATTACATGGATCGCTCAAACTGGTGAACCAGATCAGTGTCACTGAGGCGTTCATAACAAGATTACCAGTCTAAGGATTTAACATACCCAACTCACTGACCAGATGTTTAAAGGTTTTGACATCTAAAGGTTTTGTAAAAACATCAGCGAGTTGCTTATCAGTGGGAATAAAGTGCAATTCAATATCTCCTTTCAGAATATGATCACGAATGAAATGATACCTGAGATCGATGTGCTTGGTTTTCGAGTGCATCACAGGATTGGAGTCTTTGTGTAAGTAACACCATAATCAGTCAACTGGTTTTTCATCCATAGAATCTGAGCACAACAACTTGCTGCAGAAATATACTCAGCTTCTGCAGTGGATAATGATACTGCAGTCTGCTTCTTACTGGTCCAGCTTACTAATTTGCCACCAAGGAAATGACACCCACCTGTGGTACTTTTCCTGTCTATCTTACAACCTGCATGATCAGAATCTGAATAACCATTAGATCTAGACTGGAGCCTTTGGGATACCAAAGACCCAATCTGGGGACACCTTTAAGGTATCTGAAGATCCTTTTGACAGCATTTGCATGTGCTTCTCTGGGATCAGACTGAAATCTAGCACAAAGGCATGTTGCAAACATTATGTCTGGTCTACTTGCAGTTAAATACATCAGTGAACCAACCATACCACGATATTTTGTATGGTCCACTGGTTTTCCATGTGGATCAGAATCCAAAGATTATGGAGCAGAAATAGGAGTATCTTTTGATGAGACTGAATCAAATTGATATTTCTTTAATAAATCTCTGACATATTTTTCCTGGTTTATGAAAATACCATCTTCAGTTTGTTTTACTTGAAGTCCAGAAAATATGTCAGTTCACCCATCATACTCATTTCATACTCAGAAGACATGATTTTAGAAAATTTTTCACACATCTTCTTATTTGTAGAACCAAACACAATATCATCAACATAAATTTGTACTAAAAGGATATCACTTTTATCATGCAGTATGAACAAAGTTTTATCTATTGCACCACGTTTAAAACCATTTTTAAGAAGATGTTTAGTAAGAGTATCATACCAGGCTCTGGGTGCTTGTCTCAGACCATATAAGGCTTTGTTCAGTCTGTACACCCAATGTGGTTTTTCTTCATTGATGAATCCTGGTGGTTGATACACATAAACGACTTCTTCTAGTTCTCCATTCAGGAATGCACTTTTGACATCCATTTGATAGACTTTAAACTGATGATGAGCTGCAAAAGCTAAGAATATTCTTATAGCTTCAAGTCTAGCAACTGGTGCAAAAGTTTCATCAAAATCTATTCCCTCTTCTTGTGCATATCCTTTTGCAACAAGTCTTGCCTTGTTTCTGATGATATGACCATCTTCATCCATCTTGTTTCTGAAGACCCATCTTGTCCCAATGGGTTCCTTCTTCAGGTTACTGGGACAAGGAACGAGTTCCCATACATCGTTCTTTTTAAACTGGTTGAGTTCATCTTGCATGGCTTCAACCCAGCTTGGGTCTTGCATAGCCTCGTCAATCTTCTTGGGTTCAATTAAAGATAAGAAGCTGACATTTAAGCATTGATCGCTTGTGGCTCTTCTGGTCTGAACCCCTCTACTGGACTCTCCAATAATTTGCTCGATTGGATGTGCTTTTGTCCATTTAGAGTATTGACCAGGATGAACAATGATATCAGTGCAAGAACTTCTCTGAGTACCTTCAGGAGGAGCTTCAAAAAATACATCTTCAGCTTCTTCTTCTTCCTGCAGATCATGACTTGCATCATGAAATTCTTCAGATTGAGGTTGCTCAGTGGAGCCTGATATCAGAGGAGAAGCAGCATGTACATCTGATCCAATAGTCAGTTCAGAAGGTAGTTTGAAACTGACTGGAGGATAAAATGGAATGTTGCTAGGCTTGTTTACTACTGGTTCTGAACGGAGATGTTCAGAAGCAAGTTCATGTGACTGATCAGTTTCAGCAATAGGATCAGAATCACCAAAACTTATTGGACTTTCTGAGGGTGGTACAGGAATGGAATTTTAAAGATTGCAGAATTGGATTCATCAAAGGTAACATGAATTGACTCATCAACCTTTTCAAGTCTCTTGTTAAAGACTCTAAAGGCTTTGCAATTTGATGAATATCCTAGGAAGTATCCTTCATCAGCTTTTGCATCAAATTTTCCAAGCTGATTTGAATCATTCAGAATGTATACTGGACACCCAAATACATGGAAGTATCCAATATTAGGCTTTCTATTTCTGAGTACTTCATAGGAGGTCTTCTTGTGTCTTTTGACATAAACAGATCTGTTCTGAGTGTAGCAGGCAGTTGCAACAGCTTCAGCCCAGAAATTCTTGGGAAGACCAGATTCATTCAACATACTTCTAGCAGCTTCAATCAGCGTACGATTCTTTCTTTCTACAACACCATTCTGCTCTGGTGTGTGAGCTGAAGAGAAGTTCTGAGATATGCCAGTTTCAGTGCAGAAGGACTCCAGAGTAGCATTTCTGAATTCAGTGCCATTGTCACTTCTGAGCTGACAAACTTTTCGCTTGTGCTTGAGCTTAATTTGTTTGATGAGAGCAATGATTTTAGCAGCAGCTTCACTTTTAGACCTGAGGAAAATCACCCAGCAGTATCTTGAATATTCATCAACGATAACAAGGTGTACTTCTTTCCTGCTCTGGTCTGAACATTCACTGGTCCAAAAAGGTCCATGTGAAGCATGTGAAGAGGTTCAGTTATACTAAAGCTTTGTTTTGTCTTGAATGAAGCTCTTTTCTGCTTACCCATTTCACAACCTGGACATGGCTTGTCTTTATTGAAAGACATAGAGGGTATCCCGTCAACAAGTTGTTTTCTAGACAACTTATTAATATTTTTAAAGTTCAGATGGGATAATCTCTTGTGCCACAGCCAGTTTGTGTCTTCATCTGCCTTTGAGTAGAAACATTGTTCAGTGGTAGAAGGATTCATATCAATGACATAAATGTTTCCCTTCCTTGGTGCAATCAGTACCACCTTTCCATCTCTGTTGAATATGGTGCCTTGTGAAATATCAAATAAAACCTTGAAGCCATTATCACACAGTTGACTGACACTGATCAGGTTATATTTCAAACCGTTCACATATGCAACACGTGTGAATTTGACTTGACCATTATTCACCACACCATATCCCTCAGTTTTTCCATTACCATCATTTCCAAAAACTATTGAGGGCCCCTCTTGCACCCTATATCCCTCTAGCAGGGTCTGATAACCAGTCATGGTTCGGCCAGCAGCACTGTCCAGAAACCATATATTCTTCTTTCGGTCTCCCTGCACACAAACAAAGATTAGTTCTTTTTGGGAACCCATCTTTGGATGGGTTCACTAGACTCTCCTTTAGTAGTCTCAGATTTCTTTGGTTCATAAGGAACAGAAGGATCAAAGGGGATCTCAGTCATAATTTCAGATGACATAAAAGCAATTGGTTTGATGGGGTTTTCAACCTTTTTCTTTTCAGATTTCTGCTTGATTTGCTTAGAAAAAGGTTTTGTATTTTGTTTAGGTTGAAGATAAGGAGTTTCAACATTTTTTAAACGTGCATTACAGCTCTGCACTTGTCTAGCCAATACTTGAAATTGACTTTCTAACCTTAACAAAATTGATTCTTCATTAGACACCTGAGCCTTACCTGAATCTGAGGTAGATGGCTCAGTGGGGGAGAAATTTTTCTTCTTCTTTAGGTCTTTAGGAACCTTAGATGAAGTCTGAGGGGATGGCTTTTTGGATTTAGCCTTCCTTTCTGAAACAGTTGTCTGAGCTGTTTCAGATTTACCCTCAGATTGTTCCTGGGCTTTATAAGTTACAGTTTTCTGCTTGCCAACTTTAGGAAAAATGATTTCAGGTTTTATTTCCTTTGGAAGTGCATCTAAATCAGTGATTATGGATGCCAAATGAAGATCACCAGACTCATATGCTGCTATGCAAAAGTATTTTTAATTGCAGCATCTGGCCTTGGTGCTTTCATCCAAGATTTAATAATTGCTTGTTCTTTTTCAAGGATGGATTTTAATTATTCCTTTTCCAATTCTAAAGTTGCAACCATAGACTGATAACTTTTTAGAGCCAATTGAACATCTTTCAGTTCTTTCAGTCTGGCATGACTGGCGTTTAGTTCAGAAGCATTATTTTCAAACATTTTTAGGCTTTCTGAACGCACTGTCTCAACAAATGAGATGTCAGCCTCTAAAAGAACCAAAAGGTCCAGTTTGTGTTCCTCATTATTTTCAAAGCCAAAATTACTGACCTTTTTCATTACAATATCCACCCAGCCATCTGTGCAGTAGTGTTATTAGGGTCAGGACGTTCTTGTTGAAAGTCAGCCATCTATGCAGATCAAAGGTTAAAGAATTGATATAATTCAACCTTGCTGCTCTGATACCAATTGTGAGTCCCAAATATAGATGATTAACTAAACCCGACTGGCAAGTACAACTGATCTTGATGGACAAGTTAAGTTTACGATCCAGATATGGATAACAAGAAACAAATGACTTAAAGTAAATAACAAGAACTAAATGGCAGAAACTATATAAAGATATATATAAGTATAATCAAGTATGTAGCATTGAGACACGTTGTTTTCTTTCTAATGTATTTGATTTATTGATATATAAACAAATACAAGGATTGTTGCGGAACAAAGATAAACACCCAAGTGTAAGTATCTAAACAATTCCGAAAAACAAGTGATCTAAATAACTTGGAAATACTCGTAAGTTTTACTTAGAGTATATCTCACAAGTTGCAATGCTAAAGTTTCAAGCCGTTTGCAAGTTGTGAGAAGACTTCATATTTATAGACCAAGTTCATGATGACATGGACAAGATCGTATAAAAGTGGTTGTGAGCATTTAAGGAATTAAACTTAATTCCTTACATGCTTGTACTAGAAAGAGTATATAAGTCAGTTGATGTAACTTATAGTACTACGTTCCAAACCTATACTTTTACCTTGTACCTTTTATTAATAGATAAATCTATTAACTGGGTAAAGGTATGTAAAGTAAAAAGTCTTCCTCGTAATCAGTGTAAAGTGTTGTAAATACTTTACACTGAGATGCTTCAGTCTTCGATCTGGTAGAATCACTCTTTGCTCGCTTCTGAGATGATTCTCTTCTTCATACTTCAGTTTTTGACTTCAGAATGAATGCTTCAGATTTATCTTGATCTGAACTGAAGTGAAGCTTCAGTGAAGTAATTCTGAGACGTCTCAGAATTCTGTACAAACGTTTTCACTGAACTTCAAGCTATTTCTGAACAAATTATACTTGGTCGATTTCCGACCTAACAATTCTGTTGGTAAACAATATAAGGATGATTTCTGGTGTGTTGTAGTTCCCATGGATGCATGTCATTTGTTGTTGGGTAGACCTTGGGAATATGATCGTAATGTAGAACATAATTGGCGAAAAAATACTTATAGTTTCCTGATTGATAATGTGAAGATCACTTTGTTGCCTAGCAAGCCTAAGGTTGTAGCCACAAAACCCACTGGTACCCTGTTAACTCTTTCTCAGTTTGAGGATGAGTTGGAGGAGGACGATGATATTTTTGTGTTTATAGGTAAAGAAGTGGTTGAGGATGGCAATGTTCCTGATGCCATGGTTCCTTTACTTAAGGAATTTTCAGATGTTTTTCCAGATGAGTTGTATAACAACCGGCAAATTTTGGGTCATTCTTTTAGTTTTTGCACAACAAATTTCATTATAGGAAACTAAACAAAATATTTGCAACTCACGAAGTATAAACCAGATATTAGTTTTGTTATCACCATTAGCAGCCTAAAAATCATCAAGAACAGAATTCCTACAATTAAATCCTATCATTATTTGATCATCACTTCATTGAATTAGTAATTGAAAATGAACAATCTATTATTATGCCACTAGTATTAATACGTATAGATTATATATGAAACTTCATCTCATTGATTTATATAACAAATATATAAAAATAATATAGTTGATAGTCTGATACAATTAAAAAGTCAAAGTGTCTCTTGCTTGTCTCCATAGTACTGCCGTACAAAACAAAAAGAAGAAAACATCTTCAAGCTACTTCTCCATGACAAGCACCTCAATTATACTAACTCAGCAACTTGAATATATGATCCATCATTTAGTATGTCACGTGCTTAGCTAGTACTATATTTAGAACCTCATCCTATTGGTCCATATATATATCTACATACAATTTGATATTTAGTACGAGTATTCTTTAGGCTTACCCTCACATCGACATACACATGACTCACCTACTTGTCAACTCAGTTACCTTGAAGCCCACGACACTACGTAATATTTCCCCACTTTACTCGCCTATATATAGGAACTCAAAGTAACTCATTTTCCTTCACACCATAAATCACTCTCAACTTTCTCCTTTCTCGTTTCTCTGGCTCGACCAGCCCTTAAGGGGGCAGAAAAACACACACAAACATCATGTAATTATCATCATATTGAAAGAAAGTAAGCACCCATTAAGCCCACAAGCTCATACGGATTTCTGGAACCTTGTACAAGTTCGAACAAGTCACAACAACACCTTCAATCTCCTTGTTTCCATTTCTCGACGGCAAATATCATCAGGCCCCCATGTCTATATAAACACGGGAGAAACGAGAGCACGTAGGTGAACATAGGTGTCATTAGGTGGGGTAACAGTGGGAGGTTTTCTAACTATTATGAGATCGTTTCAAGTTGTTTTTGAGCATATTATGAAGTTGGTATCTGAATGCAGAGGTTTGGGACGTTCATGGATGTTCAAGCTATACTATCACGTGTCATCTTTGATCTATTTACCACTTCCCTATTTTACGAGCACCATTTAAGCACCAACGTTTATTAAGGTGAGTTCATAGTCTCACTTTAAGCTCTTTTGAACTGTTTTGGGATGAGGATATATGTTCGGTCATTTTACAAACTATTTGTGTTTCATTATAAAAACAACATGTTTTATTACTCTAGTATGATATAGTATATATTCTAACTTACGAGCTGCATGATTATTTATTGAACTATTATGGGTTACTCTTATATTGGACACAAGTGACAAATAGTTTGTGTATGTCTATGTATACAATCACTCATGAAAGCCCCTTGTTAACTTGAGCCGTGAAACAAACGCGCGAATATTATGGATAGTACTATCGGGGTTGACACCCCTGTCCGGGCTAGTCATGCTAGCTGGGTTAAACGGACATATAATATTTGAAACTACAGTGTTGGAGTGAAACACAAACTAAAGGGGTAACAATGGTTAAGGCATCGGCACTCAAGGCATAGCATACAAAACTACTACTAAACTATGTGTTACATTATCAGTGAAACCTTGTGGTCCACGGAAATCTCTAAAGGGAATCATGTGCTCGGTTTTTATGGAAAACATGTTGTGATATAGTCTTTTACAAATCATTTATTCTATTTTATGGACACAAGACAAACTCTTTTATGTATTGCCTATGTATTATCTTTTACGGGTTGAAATCTTGAAAACATCATTGTGTGAGGCACTACTACTTTAAAGGGAAATCAAAAACATTCATACATAGGGCAATGACAAAACTCTTTAAGTGTTTTTAAACTATTTATGACATTGTGGTAAACAATGGTCACTCAGGTCTTGTGGTCCACATAAATATTTATCGAAAACCTATGAACTCACCAACTTTATGTTGACGTATTTTAGTGTATTCTCAGGGAACTAATTACTCGGAATATAAGTAGAAGAAGCATGCTTTTTGGGAGTCACATATGCATTCACTAAAGAACAAAGATTTTCAAGAGTTTTTCTATTAAGCTAATCATGTTGTAGAATCTCTAGTATAAGTTTTGTACACTTCATGTAAGATCCTGGTTTCTATATCAATAATATTTCAAAACGTCTCATTTAGAGGTCGTTTGTTATAATTTGTGATTGTGATCTCAAGAAGTCACCCTCCGCTTGGGCCCACCTCGGACGGGGTGTGACAAGTTGCCTGATGGATTGCCACCTTTGTGTGACATCCAACATCATATTGATTTAGAGCCTGGTTCACAATTGCCTAACAGGCCACATTACAGGATGAGTCCAAGTGAACATGAAGAATTGCGCAGACAGGTTGAAGAGTTGGTTTGTAAGGGCCATGTTCGCGAAAGTATGAGTCCTTGTGCTGTTCCTGCTTTATTGACTCCAAAGAAAGATGGCACTTGGCGTATGTGTGTTGATAGTCGAGCAATTAACAAGATCACTATGAGGTACAGATTTCCTATTCCTCGATTAGATGATTTGCTTGATCAGATTAGTGGTGCTACAATTTTTACAAAGTTAGATTTGAAAAGTGGGTACTATCAAATTCGTATTAGACCTGGTGATGAATGGAAAACTGCCTTCAAGACTCGTGAAGGATTATATGAATGGTTGGTGATGCCTTTTGGTTTATCAAACGCACCAAGTACTTTTATGCGTGTGATGAATCAGTTGCTTAGGCCTTTTATTGGAAAGTTTGTGGTTGTGTATTTTGACGATATTCTTATTTATAGTGATTCTTTTGATGAGCATGTCATGCATGTTAGGCAAGTTTTGGCCTTACTTCGCAGGGATAGTTTCTATGCAGCCACAAAAAAGTGTGTGTTCATGACCCCTAAAGTCTTGTGATGCGGAAGCATCTAGATTATTACGGAATAATCTAGAATTTTATTTTATTTATTATTAGACTATTTAGTTTCCTATGTATTTAATTTAGTTTATTAATTATTTCGGTTTCTTTGTCATGAAATCCCATTATAAATAGGGATCAAAATTATGTTAGAAAATCAGTTTTTGATTGATATATGAAATTTCATATTTTCCTCTCTATACACAATTGTGTGTTTAGTGTGTAAAATCACCCTGATTATCGGTATTCTTTCTTGAATCAACGATAGTTAGAAGAGTTGTTCCTGGGTATTCTTTGAATCAACGGTTAGAAGAGTTGTTCCTGGGTATTCTTTGAATCAACGATAGTTAGAAGAGTTGTTCCTGGGTATTCTTTGAATCAACGATAGTTAGAAGAGTTGTTCCTGGGTATTCTTTGAATCAACGATAGTTAGAAGAGTTGTTCCTGGGTATTCTTTGAATCAACGATAGTTAGAAGAGTTGTTCCTGGGTATTCTTTGAATCAACGATAGTTAGAAGAGTTGTTCCTGGGTATTCTTTGAATCAACGATAGTTAGAAGAGTTGTTCATCGGTATTCTTTCTTGAATCAACGATAGTTAGAAGAGTTGTTCCTGGGTATTCTTTGAATCAACAGGTTCAATTGTTTATCCCCTTTATCTCTCGTTTCTCGCTACATCAGTTGGTAACAAAGCCGAAAATCCTGATGAAGATGCCTTCAAATGATGATATAAACTTTGATTATCCACCTATCTATGATGAATACAAGGATGAGGACTGGTATCACTGGTTTGGGTTTGATGATTGTCCATATGACGAGAAGATCGATGAAGAAGATCATGTGTTGTTTGGAATAATACACAAAAATCTGTTTAGTTTCGTCCAGGCTTGCGCAGTTGCGGGAAAAGAGGCGGTACATATTCGTTCACTGTCGGATCTCGCTGATTTTTGGATATGTGATTCAAGACTCATCGATGCACAATCTGACCGTTGGGATTTTCAATCAAAGCATTATACAGGCAGTTATCTTTCTTCGAAGTTGCTGAACATGAGTTGGTTGTTTGAGAAATTTAATTATGGAGATGATGATGTGAGCAATGGAGATTATTTATGGGTTTAGAAAGCCTTGAAAGGGGTTAATATTCCGATGGGTTATGCAACGATGGCTGGTGGAGGCAAGAAGCGGTCTGATATTCCCTTCAACCCGGGTGGTTTGATCCGAAGGAGAACTCGAGGACGAGTTTTTTTTTCAAAGAAGGGGAGAATGATCCGGAAGCATCTAGATTACTACGGAATAATCTAGAATTTTATTTTATTTATTATTAGACTATTTAGTTTCCTATGTATTTAATTTAGTTTATTAATTATTTCGGTTTCTTTGTCATGAAATCCCATTATAAATAGGGATCAAAATTATGTTAGAAAATCAGTTTTTGATTGATATATGAAATTTCATATTTTCCTCTCTATACACAATTGTGTGTTTAGTGTGTGAAATCACCCTGATTATCGGTATTCTTTTTTGAATCAACGATAGATAGAAGAGTTGTTCCTGGGTATTCTTTGAATCAATAGGTTCGATTATTTATCCTCTTTTCTCGCTACATCAGTATCTTTGGTTCGGGTCTGATGGTTGCCCATATGGCGAGAAGATCGATGAAGAAGATTACACGCCAATTCGACAAATACCCAAAAAACCATTTCTGTTCGTCCAGATTTGCGCAGTTGCGGAAAACAGTCGATACGGATTCGTTCACCGTTGGATCGCTCTAATTTTTGACCGTCATCATTCTCCACCTCTTGGAAAAGAACTCGTCCTCGAGTTTTGACTCGAAACCATCGGGATCAAACGGAATCATATCATTAACGCCATCAATCTCGGACTTTTCACCTCGAGAAATCTTTTCTTGAACACCAGGAACAAGATTCAAGAACTGCAGAAACTTCAGAAAATCATAACTCCTTGAGGAAAACTCGAATCGGAAATCCCAACGGTCAGACTGTGCTTCAATGAGTCTGGAACAACATATCCAAAAATCAGAGCGATCCAACGGTTAATGAACTCGTGCCGCCTGTCTTCCTACAGCTGCGCAGATCTGGACGAACCTAAACAGATTTTTGGGTATATTTTGAATTGGCATGTAATCTTCTTCATCGATCTTCTCACCATATAGACAATCATCAGACTCAAACCAAATATACCAATCCCCATCTTTGTATTCATCATAGATGGGTAGATAATCATAGATTATATCATCACTAGAAGGCATCTTGATCAGGATTTTCGGCTCTAATACCAACTGATGTAGGGAGAAAAGGGGATAAACAATCGAGCCTGTTGATTATAAGAATACCCAGGAACGATTCTTCTAAAATTCGTTGATTTAAATAGAATACCGAAAATTAGGCACTTTCACACTAACACACAAACACTTGTGGATAGGAGAAGAAAAAGACTTTTTTTCATATCATGATAAAAACTGATTTTGTAACAATCCTTTCATCTCAATATATAGGCACACTTGTATCAAATAATGACCTTTCACCCCCTAATTATCTAATAACCTCCAAATTATTTATGAAAAAAAACCCCATCAAATTCTCAAAATTTGACCGTCATCACTGACTTCCAAATTTGTGTATATTAATTTTTTTTTTGAATGACCAACAAAGCAATTATCATTATACTCGGTGAACCAACAAAAGAATTGGTCACCATCAAACACCACAAAATACAAGCATAAGCTCATCAAAGAAGAAAAAAACACCATAACAATTACATCGAACTAGCTAAATGAATGAAAATTAAACTCACACCCCACCAATTTCTCCAAGACAAGCTTTTATATCTTGATCTATTTTTTACCCAAATGAAGGATAAAGCTCGAATTTCCTCAATGATTAACTTCGCTGAGCCCCTCTTTGAATTAAAAACAACAACATTTCTATTCCTCCAAAGACACCAAATCGATGTTGCAATGACCGAATGGACAGCTTGCTTCCACTTCACATCACCTCGTAGTTGTTGTGCTAGAATCAGTAGTTCTTTGACTGAGAAAAAGAAGAAAGGAGATAGCCGGCACCATTGAGATACATGATCCCATACCTGCATAGCTAATTTACACGAGCCAAACGTATGTTCCAAAGACTCATCTTCCAGACCGCATGCCCCACACTCCATTGATTGAATATGTACCCTTCTTCTAACCAGATTATCCTTTGTAGGCAGTTTACCCAACCACAAACGCCAAACCAGAAAATTAACTTTGATCGGCACCCAGTTTAACCATACAAATCTGTTTTCTAGCTGTCCTTCATGAAGACTCTTTATTTTAGTCCTAAGGGCCTTTACCGAATATCCACCCATATTATAAACATCATTTCTCCACCTATCATTTCACCAGCCCAAGACAAAGCTGCTAGCATCTCTAAAAGGATTGTAACATCAGCGTGCTCCACCTGGTTAAGTTGTCTAACCCAATGGAATTGTACATTTTGACCCCCATTACTAATCTTCAACCTATCTTTTACCAAGCACATTTTATGAACTTCCAAATGAAACAAATTGGGGAATCGTACACAGAGCGGCTAATCTAAAATCCACAAGTCAAACCAGAAAGATAATTGTGAGTTTGTACCTGGAGTCGCATGGAAAGTCGCTTGTAGATCTAGACCAACACCAACAAAGTAATCTGATATCTTACAAATATGTTTTCCATGGGCCTAATATTGACATCTTACTGGGGATAAAGCTCCAGGCTCTAGTTGTGTTGTGGAAGCACCATATGACTTTTCTCCATAATTTGTCCGGCTCAGTTTTAAATCTCCACCACCACTTTGAGAGTAGAGCCATATTCATGTCTGAAAGTGACCCGAGACCGAGCCCCCCACTGTCTTTTGAAGAGGTAACCTTAGACCAGGAGATCCAGTTTATCTTTCTTATATTTTCATCACTTCCCCACAAAAACTCCCTCCTAATCTTTTCGAGCTTCCCCACAACCCCCACTGGAACTCTAAACAACGAGAAAAAATATATTGGTGATGCATTTAGGACCGATTTGATCAGCGAGATACGACCCCCAAATGAGAGAGTTTTAGCCTTCCAAACGGATAGTCTATTCTTGAAAACATCGATCACTGATTTCCAATTACGACCCAAATTCATATTTCCCCCGATAATCAGCCCCAGGTGTTTAAAGGGGAAAGAGCCCACCTTACACATAAGGGTCTCCGCCATTGATTGCAGTTCAGCAGCGTCTACACCAATACCATAAAGGAGGCTCTTATTCAAATTAATGCCCAGACCCGAAGCAAGAAAGAAGCATCTAAGTAATCTCTTCAGATTAATGAGACTGGATGGTGTAATTCAATGAATTTGAGCTTATGTATGTGTTAACGACGGATTGTGTGTGTAAGTGTTTAGAGAGAAAGTGTGTGTTAAATGGGAAGATTAGATTGCTTGAAGGTGTAAAGGTTACAATGCTTGTGTTTGAGGGGGTTTTTATACCAACTATACAATTTACATATTTCCCCCTCTCACACTTAGAAAGTTACAATATAAGTACATATTACACAATAGAAACAAATCTACTACTACAAATATTATTTCTAACAATCTCCCCCTTAGTAGTGATTTGTCAAAAATATCCAATCACCGAAAGTCTTCAAGCTCTAGTATTTGGTCTGTCTCTGTTTGGATGCCAGAACCAGTTAGCTCCTTCAGGTCGATCATCTGGAACTACCATGTTTTCTTCAAAGTTTCTTGGAGAAAGATTGTGTGGTCCTGGAACATGACTGGGCTCATACTTAATCCAACACCCACCTCTCCGACGAACAACATACTTTAATTTCTTAACATTCTTGGCCTCTCTCAACATCCTGATGCTTTCTCTATATTCAAGTCTTTGATCAATCTTGTTGATTACTCGATCAAATAAAGCTTTCTGATTAGCAACTTGTTCATCTCCTTTCAAACATGATAACACATTTTTGCAAAATTCCAGTGTTCCATCAGAATAAGAAGCAAGTTCATCCATTCGAATAAAAATCTTTTTCTTTCTGCTGTTTAGAAAGACAACTCCAAATGATGGTTCTTCAATGACATGACCAATACTAAGTTGTTCAATGTCTGCAGTATAAAGACTCTGGTCGGGATAAGGGACATAAATCTTTCTCTTGACAACTTCAAATCCAATCTGAAAGTCTTCCAATGAAGCATATTGGATACAGCTTGACATATATCTCTTCACAGCATCAAAACCAATAATGTCTTCACAGTATCTTTGCATAGCATTCAGAAAGTGATTGTAGAGAAAGATTATATCATCAACTGGCAGAAGCTTGAACTGAGCTTCACTGAATCTGTAAATCTTGTTATTTTCTCTTTTCACATGGAAGCAGGGAACAGAAATAGAAATCCTCTTTATGAGAATTACTCTGATCAGTACCAAAATTCTGTACTTCCTTTGATCTTCAAGAAGTTTAGGATTGTATTTCTTTGTGAGTTTAAGAAGCGCTTTATATTCTTTAACTTGTCTTGCTTCCTTAAACTTATACATTGAATCAATTTCTGGTCTATCACTTTTGGAGACTTTTGTTGCTCCACAGAAAATAGGAAATGCCCTTTCTTCCAAAAATTTGACTTTATAGTAGCTTGTTTTGGTTTCACACCGAGAGCAATCATTCTTTCTTTATCTCTTAAGAAGTACCCTCGATTAATGAACTTCAATTGTTCTTCAGTCCATTCAGTCGGGAAATAATCAGGGAGAACTTCTTCAGATCTGATTGCCTCAGTAACACTTTGTAACACCCGTTTCGTAAAAATATGGATTTCTAAAAATTTTCGCCTAACGGCGTCAATAAAGCGGAAACAGTTTATTAAAAACCTCAACCAATGAAACAGTTGAGAAACATAAGTGGTGTTACTAATAGCATCAAATCAGTAATAAAAGAAATCCATAAGATTGCCCAACATAAAGCAACCATAACATAGTCATTACAATAGTTCCATAAAGGAAATCATTAACATTAAGTCTATGCAAGTTATTGGGTAAACTAAAGCCATCCTGATCATCTACCCATCTCTCGCCAAAGCTTCACACGACATCTCACTGCTTAACCTGAGGGTGTCAACACATAAAAAGAAACAAGTGTTAGCTATAAAGCTAAGTAAGATAACACCAGGTTTAAGCAAAACATTTCATCCATTAAACACGTCACTTTAAAACATTACGTCTTTTGATTTAGGCATTTATATCACCACATAACGTATCCATATCACATATAAGCATAGAGTCTATGACCCTAAGTGTGCCTAATCAATTTCGTCATTTCATCTCATCTCATTAGGTTGTGACTAGGTCACCGTTAAGTTGTAACCGAAGTTACCGTTAAGGAAAGACAATGTCGATCCATGAGTAGCACGTTATGTTCATAACATTAGGTGGGTCATCAGGCCACCCGAACTACTCGCCACATATGACTTGTTGCAAGGAGCCACCCGAGCAACCATTTTAACGTACCCTCCCACATACGGGCACTACGTACTCTCCCACATGCGAGCACGACGTACTCTCCCACATACGAGCACGGTTTATACGTACCTATTACCACAGCCAGGCACGGGTTATGCATAACACTCATCATCTAATTAGCTCGAGCATTTACCACTTTTAGTTTAGGTTTCCACATTAATCCTAAACTAATCCACATCTATCATCTTTTCACGTTAGGGCCCTTAAAACGTGCACGTGTCATGGCAACCTAAAAAGGTCTAGTGTTCTAGATGAACAAGCCACATATACATGCACATATCAACATTACAACACGTCATTAACCACCGTTCATTATATCATATCACATCATATCATATCGTTAAGCATATCATCATCATTGCATATCATATCATAACCATGTGTACGGGGAAGCATTTTAGGCATAACATCGTCATCATTAATCCCCGAGTACCTCCCATATCAACCCAACCACATATGAGTTATACATTACCGTTTTGGAGGTTATAGTTTACAAACCATTTTCGTTGCACCCTCAGCGTGACAAAATAGTGTATCTTACCTGATAGTAGAATGTGCGCGCAACAAAAGCTAACAGTGCTTAATAGTAATCCCCGACACCTATCGTACATTAATATATGAAATATAAGTCATTTGGGACCTTAAAAGGACTTGAAAACGAACTTAGTTTTGTTCTTACGAACTTACACCATCAAACGAAGTTAATCTTCGTTTTCAAAACGAATTTAGTTTAGAACAAACGAATTTAAGCTTCAAAACAACTTAAAATGAATTTAGCTTCTCCATTATCAAACGAACTTAGACCAAACGAAGATAGGCTTCTTAAAACGAATTTGGTTTTAAAACGAAGTTAAACTTCGTTTTTACAAACGAATTTAGCCTTCCAGGAACGAAGTTAGCTTCAGGAACTTAACTTCGTCCAGAATTCATAAAACGACTTTGTTCTTCAATTTTCCAGAAATCGATCGACTTAGGCTTCACCCAAAACATGTTTTTGACATAAATGAACATCTCTTGATCATAAAGATCGATTTTAAACTCGTTTGACATCGTTTTTGAACATTAATTGGCTTAAACATAATATAAACCCTAACTTTTCAAAACCCTTTTTATAAATCAGATTTGTTTCCATATAATTCAACCTTAGATCTGAAATATAAGTAGTAAATCAATGATTACCTGAACAACAAGGCAGATCTGATTCAATACCAAAAACACTCGATCGTATAACCCAAAACTCGAAGATTTTGCTTAATAATTCAAGAAAAGATTGAAGGAACTTTGTATTTGTTTTAATTATGATTAATGGCTGCAAAATTAACCTAGATTAGGCTAATCCCTTTCTTAACCCGTTTTTAACTTTTCACCATTGGCAAAACTAGTCCCTGGACTTCATATTGACTTTATTTCACTTTAAAACACCTATTGGGGATACATATAACACACCAAGCACTTTCGCACACTACAAAGGCCTTTTACACATCATTTAATCCACTTTATTGTCACTCATTAAAGATAAATAAATCTCACATATAGGGCACATAAACATATAAACACACATTTTATCACATATCAAATCACGGACTTAGAATTTGACCTAACGACGTTAGTCAACATAAACGATTAAGTTTTGGGATGT
This sequence comes from Erigeron breviscapus, assembly GCA_034093135.1. Classification (NCBI taxonomy): domain Eukaryota; kingdom Viridiplantae; phylum Streptophyta; class Magnoliopsida; order Asterales; family Asteraceae; genus Erigeron; species Erigeron breviscapus. Next base: position 18,207,963 of record CM067168.1, read on the forward strand.
TACAACTGGACTTAAAAGTAGACTTCATGAAATTCTGAGCTGCTGCTTCAGGGGTCTTTCTAAGATCATCAAAACCATTGAAATCATTAAATGTGTAATGTTGTGGAGTGGTGACAGCAGGTGTTGATGATTCTCCCACTTCATTTCTGCTTGATGGACCTGTTTCAAAGTAATCAAGATCTGGAAAAACCTCAAACATTGGTTTATCAGCAGCTTATACATTCACAGGAGTCTCGACAATCTCAGGCTCATCCATAACTACATTATCTTTTTCAGCCTCCACATCTGCTTCTCCTTCAGCATACTCAACAACTTCTTTATCAATAACTTCTTCTTCCTCTTCATTTTGCTCAACCGTTTCATCTTCTTCTTCTTCTTCTCCATCAGATCCAAACACTTCATCAAATTTCTTTCTGATCTCAGCAATTCTTTCAATTTCAGCTTGATCTTTTTCAACAACTTCTTGATTTCTACCCTCAGTTCTTTCTCTTATCTCCACATTCTCACCAACATTCACTTCAACTCTTGTCGATAGATTTTCTGTATTAGCTTGACAATCTCCTTGGTTCTCCCCCCTCGGGGTGATCATCAGAATCAGGATCATCCTGTCTAGTAGAAACCGAGGCCGGTTGGCAAGATTCTAGAGCTAACAATCTCAACTCAAAAGCAGCAAGCTTAGCATCATACTCTGCTTTCTGAGAATGAACTTGATCTTTTAATGATCTCACTTGTCTTTCATGCTCTAGTTCTCTATTTCTCAACTCCAACGCATTCAACACTCCCCGATCATACATATTTAACAAATCACCTTCAGATCTTAAAATACCCATAAGATGATCACAAGCTTTATCTTTTTCTTGTTGGTTGGTGGTTGATGAAATTTGATTTGGTGTTGGTGTTCTTTGTTTTGTTGTTTGTAATGGAATAGATGGAGAAACCAACCCGGAGGTTGTTTGCACACTTGTGGTGTGACCTAAATTTAAGGAAACTGATTCAGGATTTCCTGCAGATCTGTTTCAGATTCATTGGCTTTGCAACCAGAATCAGGTTGTGTCCTAGACTATGATAAATCATTGTCCTGGACTTGTTGTAGGGTAACACCACTAACAACACCGGGGTCACCGAGAATGCCCGTTAATATAGTTTCAGGTTGATCCTGGGGAACAACAGTGTCACCTTGGCGTTCATACTGTCCCCCAGTCTCGGTTTGAGAACTGCTGCCTACGACTAAAGCTGGCATAATGTTATATAAGGTAGGACTTCCAAGCTGTCCTAGAGTGTCACAAAGTGGGTCCCTCTCCGCTTGTTCCGGCATCAGTACGCAACTGAGCTTGTCGTGTCCCTAGGAGATCTAGACTCTAGTGCACGAAATGAAGGCGAGGGATGGGGCTGATCCTCTCTTATTTCAACACTCATCCTCCAAATGAGGAGAGTGTTGTGAGCGTGGCTTATCCCTGTGCGTTACTAAGACTAACTCCTGTTTTGAGGAGTCAGAATGGCGAGGAGAGTTATGTGCATGCGAGAGTGGGGAGCTCTCGACTTCTATCCTAGGGTTGACATCCCGGCTAGACTTAGTGTTTTCAATTATCGGAGGGCCATCATTTTCTTTTTGCCCTTGTCCTAGCCCGGACCTCTCAACCTCTCTTACATTTTCAACTCCTCCCTCAGATCCGCCTTGTTCCTCCAGCACTATATCATCTCCAGTGCTCACATGCTCAACATTCAACTCAGAGATCACATTATCAATTGTATGAGTTGCATTTTCAACTTCAAACTATGTTGAGGTACCAAACACTTCATCAAATTCTGCTGTACCTAGTTCAACTCTTTGAGCTGCAGAACTAGAAGAGGTATACTTCTTTTTCAATTTCCTCTTAGAAACCTTTAGTAGACCAGATTTTGCCTTGACTGTTTGCATTTTTCGAGCTTTCATTTTAAGGCGTCTACCAGGTATTGGACGTGGTTCATTGGGTAAAGCAGAAGCAAGCGGTGTAGGTGCAAGAATAGTTGTTGATTGAGGTGGTGTTAGAGTTGGTGGATTTGGAGAAACAACGGATGGAAGTGGTGTAGAAGGTGATGCTTGAGATATATGAACGGCAGGTGTAGATTGTGTTGAAGGGATATTAGGTGTGGATTGAGTAGTAGGTGGTGTTTCAAATTCAACAGTGACATCTTCTTCATCATCATTATCATTTCTCTTTGATTTCCTTCTTGATTTGGTTCTGTGCACTGAGGGACCCTCAGCACTAACCCCTCTTTTTCTTTTTGAACTCCTAGGACCCTAACTAGGTGACCTATGCACAGTTTGGGTAGGAATCTGTCGGTTTGCAGATCCCGTAGCTGTGGCTAACCACTCTCTATATTCTCTTAAGTAGGGATTATCCTCAGGCACAAGTCTCAACAAAAACGGTGGAATCAGTAAAGCACGAACTGTTTCACTCCCAAAACTTCTCATATTTGATGGATACATTGCAATGTAACAAGGAAATGCATCTTCCAACTCTGGAACTTCTTCATTGGTTTCAAGAGCATGTTGTACAAACAGAGTGAAGAATCTCACATAAGGAATATACTTCTTGTCTTGTAAATCTTTCCCTTTCACAACTTGAATCATCTTTTCCCATGCTATCTTTGCAAAATCACAATGTGCATTATGTGTGATAGCATAATAAAAAGCAAGTGTATGCTTGTTCATCAAATCAGCTCCCCTTTGAGATGGCATTAAACAGTGAGAGATGATAGAATATAAAGTATGCCATAAGGAAGCCACATGAGTTTTCCTAAAATCTTTCATTGCCACCAAATCACCTTCATCACCAAGAGAATGCACACCAGCTAGCATATCTTCTATTGATGGCAAATATTCAAATTCTTCAGCATCAGGAAAACCAACTATTCTTCTGAAGTCATCTAAGAAGATTTTGAACTCAAATACTTGATCTTCAGAAGTTAGAGAAAAAGAGAAGTGTTCAGCAATCTTCCTTTTCTTCCTGGCTTTAACAAATGTTATGGATTCCCAAAGATCAAATATATATGTTTCTGGCACTGTTGCTCCAGTGGTTAAGGCGACATTTATAGGATGGTGACGGAGAATTTCAGTGATTATGGGAAATTTGGATTGAAATGGGAAGTGAAGGGCATGATTTGCTTTAATTTTCATTGTAGCACCTTCTTCGAATAAAGCCATTATTATCTTTTTAATTTTTAACTGAAAATAAAAAATGACAAAGACAAGATTAACACAGATAAAATTTTTTTTATTCCACACATATTTGACATAGACAACAATGTTTTGCATATATATTAAAAAATGAGACAACGAAGGTAGTACACAAAGGCGTTCGATACCTTGCTTCTCACCCTAATATATATAAGAAACATGACGACATATAAAATTGCATAGTATTAAAAGATAAGACAACGAAGGTAGTACACAAAGGCGTTCGATACCTTGCTTCTCACCCTAATGCTTATGAAAAAATATATAAACACCACATAGACAAACATTTTAGACAACAACTCAAAAAATAAAGGACTAAAGATGAAAGTAGGAAAAAAATTTTGAAAGAAGAAAAAAAATTCTAAGTAAAAACACGCATTTGCAGATCAGACTGATCTGTAAATGGCTTATTTTTCACAACATTTGACACACAAAAAGAAAATGATTGAAAAATGGTTTTTGAAAAGATTTGGAAAAATGAGTGATTTGCAGACCAAAAACGTCTGCAAATACGAGAAAAAACTTTGAATTACAGCGTCCAGTGTGCGAGGTGAAAACTCGACAATGCAGATCAAACTGATCTGTAATCAAGCAATTTTGTAATCACCTCAACAAATGTATGATTAATCCTTTTGAATGAATAACAACAATGTTAACATGATTAAAGGATTGATCAAAAAGAAAATTTGAGCATTTACAGACCAAAGTGGTCTGCAAATGACATATTTTTGATACAAATGATGATTTTCTAGGAAAAACATGCATTTACAGACCAAAGAAGTCTGTAAATGACATTTTTTGGATTTTAACATAGAAACAAAAAAACAAGCATTTACAGACCAAAATGACCTGTAAATGACACGTTTCCAAAAATGATTTGGTTTCAAAGACTTAGAAAATTTTTGCCAGAAAACATGCATTTACAGACCAGAATGATTTGTAAATGACACTTTTTAGCTTAAAACATTGAAGCACAAAAATCTTTACATTACAATCAAAAAGAAATAATCGAACAAGATAATGATCATTCTGAATCAAAATGGTGACTTAGAAATTTTTTTCACAAAATCATGCATTTACAGACCAAAACGATCTGCAAATGGCCATTTTTCACACTTAGAAAAATTTTCAAGTAAAAACATCCATTTACAGACCAAACTGATATGTAAATGGCACTTTTTTATGCCTAAACAAAAATTCATCTTAAAAACATCATTTACAGACCAAAATGATATGTAAATGGACTTTTTCAATACCTTAGAAAAATTTTCTCCAAAAACTTCATTTACAGACCGAAATGATCTGTAAATGGACCTTTTTTCCATTCCTTAGAAAAATTTTCTTCAAAAACTTCATTTACAGACCGAAATGATCTGTAAATGAATAAAAACTTGGAAAAATGAGGTTTATAGATCAAAAAGATTAAATCAAGAAAACCTTTTAAAAACACGCATTTACAGACCAAAATGATCTGTAAATGGTACTTTTTGATCTAAAACTTTGAAAAGGAAAAATAAGAACTAGTTATGAACATAGATTGAAGATTTGAAGATGTTCAAGTACAAACATCGTACTTACAGACCAGTTTCGTCTGTAAATGGGCATTTTTCTTCAAATCTTCAAATTACCCAACCCATGATCATCATCAACAGCCCAGAAATCACAACAATAAGCAGTTTAAGACATTCTAAACAGATAATGAACATATAATGGTCCTAATCATGCATCTAAAACATCTATAACATAAATCAAATCATCAAATAACTCATAAAGATCATGGCAGTTCATTGAGGAATTTCATCAAACACATGGCAATCAAATTCAAAGTTGAGAAAATTACCTTTAAATTGATGATCTGAAAGATGAAATAGAATGATGATGAAATATGAAGTCGATCAAGAACACAAACCCACTCAATTATTATTTCAAACAAAGATTAAAGTTGATGAAAAGATGACAAAGAGATCGGTAAAAAAAAAACATTCTGCCCGAAGTATATAAGTACCAAATTCGGGTCATGGGTCTGGGTATGACCCGCGTGACAACCCGGAACAAATCAATTTGGTTTGGGCTTAAGACAAACACTTTGGGCTCACAAACATTTGAGTTTTTCACATCAATGGGCTAAAAACATAAGAAAAATTAACCTGAAAAGAAAAGAAAAGAAAATTTAATCACCAAAAAAAAAACTTTTTGACTTTTTAAATTTTATAATTTTGTATTTGGTTTTTCAGATTTTAACAAACACTTAAAATAAAATACATATAAAATCACAAAAACAAAAAACCAGAACAAACAAAACAAACAAACTAGACAAGTAAACAAACATTTAAACATATATGCACACTCCCCCTCAACATAAGCATATATAAATAAAAGAATTTACAAACTCCCCCTAAAATCATGCAATCTACCCTTTTTCTCTCCCTCAAACATTGCATGTAATATCAAGTAAAACACATCAATGTTTGAAACAAAAAATGAACATAGAATACATGGCATGAAAGCATTTAAGTTTGTAAATCAAGCATTCCTAACTTGGTTTTTAGGAAATTAAACCTTTGTTCATCCAATGGTTTGGTGAAAAGGTCAGCAGGTTGATAGTTTGTGGGGACAAAATAGAGTTCGATATTACCTTTCTCGACATGATCTTTTAGAAAATGGTACCGAACATCTATGTGCTAGGTCTTAGTATGCTGGACCGGGTTGCAAGAAATGGCAATAGCACTCTTAGAGTCACAGTAGATGGGAATTCTGTTGAATTGAAATCCATAATCAGTCAATTGTGTCTTCATCCAAAGAACTTGTGAACAACAGCTAGCTGCAGCAACGTATTCAGCTTCTGCAGTAGATGTAGATACACAATTCTGCTTCTTTGAAGACCAACTGACCAATCTATCTCCTAAAAACTGTACACTCCCAGAAGTACTCTTTTGATCAAGCTTACAACCTGCACGATCAACATCCGAATATGCAATCAACTGAAACCCGGTATCCCTTGGATACCAGAGACCAAGTTTCACAGTGCCTTTAAGGTAACGGAAAATCCGTTTGACGCCCTGGAAATGACTATCATTTGGATTGGCCTGGTACCTGGTACACATGCATGTAGTAAACATAATATCCGGGCGACTTGCAGTCAAATACATGAGTGACCCTATCATACTGCGGTATCTCTTTTGATCAAAAGGTTTACCATTTAGATCAGCATTAATCTTTGTTCGAGCTTCCATGGGTGTACCAATTGGTTGACAATTCATCATATCAAACTTTCAACATGTCAAGAATGTACTTATTTTGACAAATAAATGTACCATTTGACATCTGTTTGACTTGAAGACCAAGGAAAAAGTTTAATTCACCCATCATGCTCATTTCAAATTTGCTAATCATTAGAGCAGAAAAGTTCTTGCAGTATTTAGGATTAGTTGACCCGAAAATTATGTCATCTACATAAATCTGGACTAGAATAATGTCACTACCTTGTCTTTTGATAAACAAGGTAGTGTCAATTGAACCTTTGCTAAATCCAGATTTTAAAAGATAAGCAGTGATAGCATCATACCACGCACACGGAGCCTGTTTTAGACCATATATTGCCTTATCTAACCTGTAGACATAGTCAGGATGTTTTGAATTCACAAAGCCCTCTGGTTGATCAACATACACCTCTTCTTTGAGAATTCCATTCAAAAATGCAGTTTTGACATCCATCTGGTATAGGGTGAAATTCTTGTAGGCAGCATAAGCAAGAAACATCGGAATGGCCTCAATGCGAGCAACAGGTGCGAATGTCTCATCATAATCAATGCCATCTTGTTGGCAATATCCCTTAGCAACCAATCGTGCTTTGTTCCTCACAACTACTCCATTTTCATCCTTCTTATTCTTGAAAATCCATTTGGTTCCAATCGGCTCTTTATTCTTGTAGGGATTAGGAACCAATTTCCACACTTCGAGACGTTCAAACTGATTTAATTCTTCCTGCATTGCTTTCACCCAATCAGGACTACTAAGAGCTTCACTCACTGTCTTAGGTTCAACCATACTCAGAAAATTTACAAACAGGCATTCATTTCTAAAAGCTGATCTTGTCTGAATGCCCGAGGATGGATTACCAATAATCTGAGAGATTGGATGAGCTCTAGTCCATTTGGTAGAGTGTGGAAGTGGATCACTGGATTCTTCAGAATCAATAAAACCAGGAGTATGTTGCTCAGTCAATTGTTCAAAAGAAGTTGCAATTGGCTCAACAAAGTCATCGGAATCATAATCTTCAGGATTGGTTGTTGGATTTGTCACTTGAGTGATATGTGGAGGTGAAGTTTGCAAAACAGAATTATTAGTAGGTGGAGGAGAATCAGATGATGACGAAGAAACATCTGATGATTGTGATGATGAAGACTCACTGGGATTCGATACTGGCGAAGAATCATTAGTATGGGAACTGGATGCTTCATTTGTATGCAATCCAGGCTCAGAAACTTTGGAATGATCATGGTAAAATTCTTCAAACAAGATATCCAAATCTTGTGTAGTCGGAGTAGAGAATGAAGATTTGACAGTGGAAGCAGGTTTTGTTGCGGAAGCTTGTGGAATTTGAAGTTTGGGTCTTGAACTGTGTTGTTCAAGAACCATCCCTGAGAGTTCATCAAATCAAACATTCATACTCTCTTCAATCTTCTTGGTTATTCGGTTATACACACGATAAGCAATTGACTCTCTCGAATAACCGATGAAATACGCCTCATCGCCTTTTGATTCAAATTTGCCCAGATTATCCCGATCATTAAGAACATAACAAACACATCCAAATATGTGTAAGAAGTTCACATTGGGCTTTCTCTTGTTAATCACCTCATATGGAGTTGTTGGGTCGAAAATCGACCAAGTATAATTTGTTCAGAAATAGTTGAAGCTCAGTGAAGAATACTTGTACAGAATTCTGAAGCCGTTAAGAACTAGTTCACTGAAGCCTCACTTCAGTTCAGATCAACGTATCAGAATGCCATTCAGCTGAAGTCAAAGACTGAAGACTGAAGAAAGAGAATCAGCTCAGATGTGGAGCTCAGAAGTTGATTCTACCTGATCGAAGACTGAAGCATCTCAGTATAAAGTACTTACAACACTTTACACTGATTACGAGGAAGTCTTTTTACTTTACTAACCTTTACCCAGTTAATAGCTTTAACTATTAACAAGTACAAGGTTGAGTAAAAGGTTGGGAATAAAGTGTGAAATGTCACATCAATAACTTTCACACTTAAACCTTAAAAGTACGCATGTTAAGGAATTGACTTTAATTCCTTAAATGCTCCCAACCATATTTATTCGGCCTGGTCCACATCAGCATGAACCTTGCCTATAAATATAAAGGCCTCTCACAACTTCCAAAAGGCTTGAAATTTTAGCATTGCAACTTGTGAGATATACTCTAAGTAATTCTTACTAGTATTTCCAAGTTATTAGATCACTTGTATTTCTAGGTTGTTTAGATATTTACACTTGGGTGTTTATCTTTGTTCCGCAACAACCTTTGTATTTGTTTATATAAATAAATCAAATACATTGAAAAAGTACATCGTGTCTCAATGCTACATACTTGAAATATACATATTATTTATATAGTTTCAGCACTTATTGTTTCTTGCAATTACTTTCAGTACCTTTACCTTATTGTTTATCCATATCTGGATCGTATTCTGAACTGGTCTACTTCCAGTTAGAATTACTTGCCAGTCGGGTTTAATCATCTTATTTGGGACTTACAATTGGTATCAGAGCAGCAAGGTTGAATTATATTAATTCATTAACCTTTGATCTGCAAAGATGGTTGACCAAGTATTCAATGAAGTCCCTGACCCTAATGCTACTACTCCAACCCCTATCATCAACAACAATATACCATCGCATAATGTACACGTACACTTTCCAAATAATCCTGTTCCCAAGTTTGATGGGAACAGTGAAAATTTTCAAACATGGAAAGCATGCATGCTCAAATATATTGCTGGTGTTGAAAGACATTTGACCGATATTCTTAAAGAAGGACCCTTTGTCCCCATGAATGCCTCCTCTATTGTCAGAAATGCCGATGGGACTCCTAGGGTGTCACCTAAGGAGAAGGATCATTGGTCTGAGGAAGATCATAGGCTGGTAGACCTTGATACCAAGCTGCAAAATATGATCATGTATGCTGTTCCTGAAACTCTTATGCCCACCCTTGTTTTACTTGAAAATTCAAAATTAATGTGGGAGTAACTTATAACACAGTTTGAAGGCACCTCTGAGACAATAGTCACAAGAAAAGTTTGAAGGCACCTCTGAGGGTAAATCTGAAATAGCTCAGACAACTGTTTCAGAAAAAAAGGCTAAATCCAAAAAGCCATCCCCTCAGTCTTCATCTAAGGTTCCTAAAAACCAAAAGAAGAAGAAAAATGTCTCCCCCACTGAGCCTTCTACCTCAGATTCAGGTAAGGCTCAGGTGTCTAATGAAGAATCAATTTTGTTAAGGTTAGAGGGTCAATTTCAGTTATTGACTAGACAAGTGCAAAGTTGTAATGCACGTTTAAAAAATGTTGAAACAACTCCTCTTCAACCTAAACAAAAAGCTAAACCTTTTTCCAAACAAATCAAGCAAAAATCTGAGAAGAAAAAGGTTGAAACCCCCATCAAACCAACTATTTTTTTGTCATCTGAGATCATGACTGAGATCCCCTTTGATCCTTCAGTTTCTTCTGAACCAAAGAAATCTGAGACTACTAAGGGAGAGTCTAGTGAACCCATCAAGAGATGGGTTCGAAAAAAGAACTAATCTTTGTGTTTGTGCAGGGAGACCGAAAGAAGAATATATGGTATCTTGACAGCGCTGCTGGCAGAACCATGACTGGTTATCAAACCCTGTTGGAGGAATATAGGGTGCAAGAGGGGCCCTCAATAACTTTTGGTAATGATGAAAATGGAAAAACTGAGGGATATGGTGTGGTGAATAATGGACAGGTCAAATTCACATGTGTTGCATATGTGAATGGTTTGAAATATAACCTGATCAGTGTCAGTCAACTGTGTGATGATGGCTTCAAGGTATTATTTGATATTTCACAAGGCACCATATTCAACAGAGATGGAAAGGTAGTATTGATTGCACCAAGAAAAGGAAAATTTATATCATTGATATGAATAGTTCACTCACTGAACAATGTTTCTACACAAAGGCAGATGAAGACACAAACTGGTTGTGGCACAAAAGATTATCCCATCTGAACTTCAAGAATATTAATAAGTTGTCAAGAAAATAACTTGTTGATGGGATACCCTCAATGTATTTCAATAAAGACAAGCCATGTCCAGGTTGTGAAATGGGTAAGCAGAAAAGAGCTTCATTCAAGACAAAGCAAAGTTTTAGTATAACTGAACCTCTTCACATGCTTCACATGGACCTCTTTGGACCAGTGAATGTTCAGACAAGAGCAGGAAAGAATTATACCCTTGTTGTTGTTGATGAATATTCAAGATATTGCTGGGTAATTTTCCTCAGATCTAAGAGTGAAGCTGCTGCTGAAATCATTGCTCTCATCAAACAAATTGAACTCAAGCATAAGCGAAAAGTTTGTCAGCTCAGAAGTGACAATGGCACAGAATTCAGAAATGCCACTATGGAGTCCTTCTGCACTAAAAGTGGCATATCTTGGAACTTCTCTTCAGCCCACACACCAGAGCAGAATGGTGTAGTAGAAAGAAAGAATCGTACGCTGATTGAAGCTACTAGAAGTATGCTAAATGAATCTGGTCTTTCCAAGAATTTCTGGGCTGAAGCTGTTGCAACTGCTTGCTACACTCAAAACAGATATGTCTATGTCAAAAGACACAAGAAGACTGCCTATGAAGTTCTCAGAAATAGAAAGCCTAATATTGGATATTTCCATGTATTCGAATGTCCAGTATACATTCTGAATGATTCCAGTCAGCTTGGAAAATTTGATGCAAAAGCTGATGAAGGGTACTTCCTAGGATATTCAACAAATCGCAAAGCCTTTAGAGTCTATAACAAGAGACTTGAAAAGGTTGATGAGTCAATTCATGTTACCTTTGATGAATCTAATTCTGCAATCTTTAAGAATTCAACTCCTGTACCACCCTCAGAAAGTCCAATAAGTTTTGGTGATTCTGATCCTATTGTCCAATCTGATCAGTCACCTAAACCTGCTTCTGAACATCTCAGTTCAGAACCAATAATAAACAAGTCAAGCAACATTCCATTCTATCCTTCAGTCAGTTTTAAACTACCTTCTGAACTGACTATTGGATCAGATGTACATGCTGCTTTACCTCAGATATCAGGTTCCACTGAATTACCCCAATCTGAACAGTTTCATGATGCAAATCATGATCTGCAGGAGGAAGATGATGAGACTGAAGTAGTCTTTTCTGAAGCACCTCCTGAAGTAATTCAGAGGAGTTCTTGCACTGATATCATTATTCATCCTGGTCATTACACTAAGTGGACAAGAGCACATCCAATCGAGCAAATCATTGGAGATTCCACTAGTGGGGTTCAGACCAGAAGAGCCACAAGCGATCAATGCTTAAATGTCAGCTTCTTATCACTGATAGAACCGAAGAAGATTGACGAGGCTATGAAAGACCCTAGCTGGATTGAAGCCATGCAAGATGAGCTTAATTAGTTTAAAAGGAACGATGTTTGGGAACTTGTTCCTTGTCTCAGTGATCTGAATAAAGAACCAATTGGGACAAGATGGGTCTTCAGAAACAAGATGGATGAAGATGGTCATGTGATTCGAAACAAGGCAAGACTTGTTGCAAAGGGTTACTCACAAGAAGAAGGAGTAGACTTTGATGAAACTTTTGCACCAATTGCTAGACTAGAAGCTATCAGAATTTTCTTAGCTTTTGCAGCTCATCATGAGTTCAAAGTCTATCAAATGGATGTCAAAAGTGCATTCTTGAATGGTGAATTGGAAGAAGTTGTGTATGTATATCAGCCACCAGGGTTCATAAATGAAGAAAGACCTCATTGGGTGTACAGACTGAACAAAGCATTATATGATCTGAGACAAGCACCTAGAGCCTGGTATGATACTCTTACTAAACATCTTCTGAAACATGGTTTTAAAAGGGGTGCATTAGATAACACTTTATTCATATTGCATGATAAAAGTGATATCTTACTTGTACAAATTTATGTCGATGATATTGTGTTTGGGTCTACAAATAACAAAATGTGTGAACAGTTTTCTGAAATAATGTCATCTGAGTATGAAATGAGTATGATGGGTGAACTGACATATTTTCTGGGTCTTCAAGTGAAACAAACCAGTGATGGTATTTTTATAATCAAGAAAAATATGTCAGAGATTTATTAAAGAAATATCAATTTGATTTAGTCTCATCAAAAGATACTCCTATTTCTGCACCATTAACTTTGGACTCAGATCCCAATGGAAAACAAGTGGATCCCACAAAATATCGTGAGTATGATGGGTGAACTGACATATTTTCTAGGTCTTCAAGTGAAACAAACCAGTGATGGTATTTTTATAATCAAGAAAAATATGTCAGAGATTTATTAAAGAAATATCAATTTGATTTAGTCTCATCAAAAGATACTCCTATTTCTGCACCATTAACTTTGGACTCAGATCCCAATGGAAAACAAGTGGATCCCACAAAATATCGTGGTATGATGGGATCACTTATGTACTTAACTGCTAGTAGACCTGACATAATGTTTGCAACATGCCTTTGTGCAAGATTTCAGTCTGATCCCAGAGAAGCACACGCAAATGCTGTAAAAAGAATTTTCAGATACCTTAAAGGTGTCCCCAGACTTGGTCTTTGGTATCCCAAAGACTCAAGTCTAGATCTAATGGGTTATTCAGATTCTAATCATGCAGGTTGTAAAATAGATAGGAAAAGTACCACAGGTGGTTGTCATTTCCTAGGTGGCAAATTGGTCAGTTGGACAAGCAAGAAGCAAACTGCAGTATCACTCTCCACAGCTGAAGCTGAATACATTTCTGCAGCCAGTTGCTGCGCTCAGATTCTGTGGATGAAGAACCAGCTGACTGATTATGGTGTTAAATATACAAAAACTCCAATATTCTGTGATAACACCAGTGCCATTGCCATCTCTCACAATCCTGTAATGCACTCCAAAACCAAACATATCGACCTCAGGTATCATTTTATTAGAGATCACATTATTAAAGGTGACATTGAACTTCATTTCATTCCCACTGATAAACAACTCGCTGATGTTTTTACAAAACCCTTGGATGTTAAAACGTTTAAACATCTCATAAGTGAGTTAGGTATGCTAAATCCTGTATAGCATCACCTCAGGGGGAAGTGTCAAATATTTTTGTGTTCAAAAGAATTTTTCTCTAAGGGGGAACTTTGCTTTCTGAAAAATATTTTGACTGAAATGCTTCAGAATTTCTGAAATGATTTCAGAATAATTGTATAAACTGAGATGGTTCAGATTCCTTAAATCTGATCATGCTCAGATTTTATGTATTATTTCT
>CM067168.1:18222726-18238176 GCA_034093135.1 Erigeron breviscapus
AGAAAAGAAAAATAGAACACATCATTCATAGCAATCAAGTTTGTAAATCAAGCATACCCAACATGGTCTTCAAGAAATTAAACCTATGTTCATCCAAAGGTTTTGTGAATAGGTCAGCAAGTTGGTAGTCTGTTAGGACAAAGTAAAGTTCGATGTTATCTTTCTCGACATGATCCTTGAGAAAATGGTACCGTACATCGATGTGCTTTGTCTTGGTATGCTGAACAGGATTGCAAGAAATAGCAATAGCACTCTAAGTCACAGTAAATTGGAATTCTGTTGAATTGAGACCATTCTGCTCTGATACCACTTGTAAGTCCCAACTTGTTAGATGGTACTACTGAAGACACCTCTATGTCGATGGTGGAGTTACTTTGCAATATACTTGCTGAACTGGAGACGACCAGTTGCAGAGGTATATACCAAGTTCTAGATAGATTACTTATATAAAAGACAATAAGTAAAGAACAATGCAATAATACAAATAACTTGTAAACAATCTTGATGAGAAAATATGTAGTTTTCAATGTGTAATTTATTTATTGATATTAAACAAATTACAAGGTTGATGCGGAACCAAGATAATACACGAATGTAAATATCCTAACAACCTATGAAATACAATTGATCTATACTCGGAATTTCTCTTCAACAATCGAAACACTTAAAGTAGTGAAATGTTCTTTTTAGCGATTGAGAGAATATTGCACAAGTTCACCAAGAATATTGCAGGTTTGCAAAGTATGAAGTTATTCGTTTTTGTGAAGTAACTTGAATTCTGAATACTTGATATTCTTGGTTGTGCAATGACTTGTATTTATAGGCAAAGTTAACATTGGGATGTTAACTTTAGCCGTACAAATGTGGTTGGGAGCATTTAAGGAATAACATTTAATTCCTTAAAAAGCGTTGTAAAGGTCGGGGAGTTTGGCTGGGGCGGCACATCTGTTAAAAGATAACGCAGGTGTCCTAAGATGAGCTCAACGAGAACAGAAATCTCGTGTGGATGTTATACATAGACGAGACACGTACATGGACACCCAAGTATATAGATGTATATACTTGATGATTTTGAGATGCCATGATGGTCGGGTCGACGACATCATGAGTATCGTTGCATAGAAATGAGACGTACATGGACATCTGAGTATATAGACATATATGCTCGATGATTTTGAGATGTCACATTGGTCATGGTGATGACATGTGAGTATCGTTGCATTGATGACGTGGTTGACACACATATGATATATTTTATGACATTGAGATACATACGGCACACATATTGACATTGATATCTCATGTGCATACTCAATACACGCATTTGGTACATTTCCTGGCATTGACACGCATTTGGTACATTTCTTGGCATTGACATGCATTTGGTACATTTCTTGGCATTGACATGCATTTGGTACATTTCTTGGCATTGACATGCATTTGGTACACTTCTTGTTATTGATATCACTTGTGCATGATTATTATACGTTTTCTAACTATCTTGTATAGTTACTTGTATGATTACTTGTGTGTGACGAGGTTTTGCTATGAGCAAACCTATATTACGTGTCATGGTTGTAAGGGCTACATGTAAGTTATTACTTGCCTTTATCTTGTTCATATTGTGGTTGTTTAACGATGGTTCCTTGTGATCCATCACTACGAACTCACCAACCTAGTGTTGACTTTGTTTAGTACACTTTTCAGGAAATCATGTGAATCCAAGACGTGATGGTTGATTGATGCTTGTGCTAGGACTTGGGCTTGGACTTACATGGATCCAGGATTCATTTGCCCCATATTATGCATTTTGTACTTGATTGTTGAGGTTGGATTCACCGGATCCTTTTTATTCATATAGTTCTTGTTCTACGATAATTCCATGCTATTGCTATATCTTTTCCGTAATATTCCTTGTCTAGCTTTTGGGGTGTTACATTTAGCGTAATAAATCAAGAGTTTGTTCACGAGAACCAAATGATCTTGATTATTATTCCGTCTGTTTAAAGATGGATTTTTGATTTAAAGACTGATATGCATCAAGCTACGGACTTGCAGCTAAGGTTTACAGTTTAAAACTAGGCAGATTATTGCTGCCAAAGGAGCACTACAAGTTTGTTTTAGGACTTTCTTACCGGAGCAAGTACTTGACGGACGTTTGATTAAGTTGCAGCATCATTAGTGTGTTTAGCTAGTATCTCGGTTCAGGGAATCTGGTTGTATTAGCTTGTCAAGAAAGATGTCTTTTGTAGACAATATGGCTTGTAATTTTAGTCCTAACCGGTATGTCCTCACAAGTTAGTAGCCATTGTCGTACCGTCTTTCTTGTATTCTCTTATCTCATTTAACCATGAAATAAGATATTAAAACTCCTTTTTAACTCGATTTATAAGACATTCTCTTATCTTATTCAACCATTTTTGTGAAAAATTGTTTCAAACTTACGATTTAAGAAGGTTGATAATCACATTTCTTATCTTTTAGAAGGTCCCATGTGTAAGCTGTCGTATCAGGTCGAGAAAATGTAGTTCAACCATAGCCCAGAGGGCTGTGTGAATGTTCTGGTTGAATGCGTATGCCATTCAGTTAAGTACAGAGTAGCCTGTTATTGAGCTAACTTGCCAGGGCGGAGACCATCATAATGGTTGTGATTCGAATGGTAAATACATTATTATAGCTGCTATTAGTCCCAGATATTACATATTACAGCTGCTATTAGTCCCAGGAATCACTACTAAATCAAGTGCATAATTGGGCGATTGGATTTGGGGGGACTGCTACTAATGGGGTACTAAAATGGTTCTCACAGCGATAACATTGATTAAATGATGGGCCCCAACGTATGACTTTCTTGAGGGTAAGGTGGACCTGATGCGCATCTTATCTGAAGGGAACTTGCTTTTTTAATCGTGCACGTACGTAGATGATATATGTTGTTTGTGCCTCCTCACGGTTATTTCGTTCTGTTTTAAGAAGCAAATGCTCTTGATTTTTGTTTCCGTATGTTTATACTTTCGAGATGGTTTTTGATTCAAGACTAAGCTGCATCAAGCTATGGTATAGCAACTACAGTTTGCAGTTTAAGACTTACGCAGATTATTGCAGCCAAAGGAGTACTGCTTGTAAGTTTTAGGACTTTCTTAATGGAGCAAGAGCTATGGTTTGACAGGCATGGATTGGCTTATGATGATGTCAAATGGGATGCCTGAGTTTTCGTTGGACTGTTGTGGTAATCAATGATGTGCTGCTATCTGGACCAAGATTGTCACACCCCGTTGTAGCGGAAATACAGGGTTAACAAATAATTGCGTACTAATCAGAAGGTAAATAGATATTACATCGATTTATCCAAATACGAGTTTATTACAAGTAATCGTTCAGATAGTGGACCCCAATACACGGATACAAACTATCCTCAATTGGAAATGGGCCCACTAATTACAATATAACATATGGACAGTCTAGTACAATTAGGACTAATAATACGATAGTCCTCAGAAGTCTGACGCTAATTGTACGTCCAAAGTTCAAATGATGGCTTCTAAATGCCATATACGCTTCCAATACTTACTGTTGGTTCCCTGAAAAGCATGAAATTTGAGAGGATCAACTATCGAAATAGTTGGTGAGTTTACAGTATGTTTGACCAATGTTTATTCGTCATTGTGAGCACACAAATGACATATAGTTATAAAAGACCAAACAGTCAGTATATCTAAATCTGACAACACTTTTATAACAAGACAGCCAGTATATCTAAATCTGGACACATCTTATATCACAATTTATAATAAGATAGTCAGTATATCTAAATCTGAACTCATCTTATATCACGTCAATCAGTATATCTAGATCTGATGACAGCATATGCCTCGCACAGGATTTCCCTTCAACAATGGGGTGCGGACCATAACCTCGCACAGGATTTCCCTTCGACAATGGGGTGCGGACCAGAACCAAGACAGTCGAGATATCTAGATCCGACAATACAACCAATAGGGGAAACATTTTAGTTTGTCAAACACAAGAAACCATTTAATCAGCCATCACACGGCAATTCAACATCATTTCATTCAACATTTAATAAATGACACGTATACACATTTTCGACAGCCCAACATGGCAATTTAAGTCAAATGATTTAAGCATCCATATCACATGGCATACACAAAAACAATCATTTATTTAATAAATAGTGTGTACAACAGTACATGCTTTTCAGGCCCAAAGTAAAAGGAAAAGGGCGCCATAAACTCACCTTAGCGATCTAAGTGCTAAAAGGTGCAAAGTAGCTCGAGAAGATCCACAGTCAATTCTCCACATTATCCAAAACCTATGATATGATTACCAATAGTGAGGATCCAAGCTCACAACGACAAGTATTCTATGTAGAACTACTTAGCTATAGACCCTAGAACGCCATAACCGAGAATGTGATTTAAACTTTCATTTTATTTATCTTTAGTTGGTAATATCAATGACATTGTCATTATAAGGTAGTCTAAAGTACCATTCGATATTCACCAAGTTCAATCGTTCAAGTTAACGAAAACTGAAAATGTTAAACAGAACAAAATCTCGCGGCGCGAGATCCAATGATCGCGGCGCGATTTCCATTTTACACTGCATCGCGGAGCGAGACCTGGAGGGTCGTGGCGCGATGCCTATTTTCTACTACCTCGCGGCGCGATTCTGAAGGATCGCGGCGCGATATATGACCTGAACGAGTGAAAATGCAGTTTTCGACCATTTTCGCCAAACCAAATTACTTTCTATTGAACTCCTTTCAATCCAACAAGTATTAACAGGTTAAAGAATCTGGAATACATCCCATTTTACTAACCATTTCACAAATCCAACACTTTGATTTCCAAAACCTAAACCTAATTCAAATTAAGTTTCATTCTTCCAATTGAGCCAAAAAAAATCCATTTCATATTCATAGCCTATCAATCAAATTAACAAAACTATAACAAAACCTTTCATTGAATCAATCAAAATCAAAGTTTAATTTAAAAAAAGTGAAAACTTACCAATTTGTGTTCTTGAAGAATTTGATAAAGATGAAGATGATGATGATGGTAATAAAACTCTTAAAACTAAAAGATGATTATCCCCTTTGCCAAAAATCAGATTTTTGATGATGATATGATAGAGATTTTAGAGAGTTTGAGAGATTTTGTGATTTGTGTGTGTGTTGGGTGTTTGGGTCGATCAAAAAGGAAGAAGGGGATGGGGTTTTGGTGTTCCAACCCCTGCCTTTCATTTACAAACCAGCCCATGTGGCTCTTTTTAGATGATTTCAATACCCCTAATTTAGTAAAATGCTTACGATTAAATACCGTTTGACCAAAAAGTAAAAATGTAATGTAAAGGTATTTTCCCTCGCCTCATTTTAGTTAAGACAAGTCAATAAAATTTAGTCAAAGTAAACTTTTAGAAATATTAAGTTTAAACAGTCTATTTACCGTGTTCAATACATAACTTCTAAATCTTTATTTAAAGTTATTTTAAGACTCGGCATTCGTATAAATAGCTAATAGTCTACGTCATCAGGATATGTCTAATTGAACTATATCAAATGTTCAATTATATAATAATTTCCACGTCATAATCTCTAAATTAGACGAAATTATAATAATGATCAAGATTAAGACTAACCCGTTGCTAATAAGTTGTCACAAAGATTGGTCAATTTCTGCTTTTTTCTTAATTGCATAGTTCCAATGGTGCTTGGATGTTGGATGCGAATACATGTCATTGTTTGCTTGCAATATTTTGCATATATGTTATAATATGAACATTTCGTTCATAGTGCCATATACAAGGCTTATATAGAATACTTGACAACTTATAAAATATATACAAGGCTTATATAGAATACAAAATGGCTTTGGAAGTATCCATATGAACATGTTTCTTTTTTAGAGACAACACACAAAGGATGGGCTTTTGGGAATTTTTTTTTTAAACGGACGTATTTAGCGGGTATTTTGTCAAACAAGTTTTGCCAAAAAAAAAGTTTATGGAATAGGGTAAACCGGTAGTGGCACTACCGGGTTCTAAAAAGTCACCCGAACCCGGTATTGGCAAAACCGGGTTCATTTTTAGAATTTTGGGACCGGTATTAGCATCCCCGGTCTCGCAGTGTACAACCACTTTTGCAGACGATTTGACAATCTACAGTACTAGTCGCGATTAGCTACAGTTGCCCCTTGCACAAACAACGAGACCGGTATTGCCACTACCGGGTTCAATCTTCGAAAATGAGACCGTTTTGCCAATACCGGGTTCAATCTTCGATTGAGACCGATTTTGCCAATACCGGGTTCAATCTTCGATAAATGAGACCGATTTTGCCAATACCGGGTTCAATCTTCGATAAATGAGACCGATTTTGCCAATACCGGGTTCAATCTTCGATAAATGAGACCGATTTTGCCAATACCGGGTTCAATCTTCGATAAATGAGACCGATTTTGCCAATACCGGGTTCAATCTTCGATAAATGAGACCGATTTTGCCAATACCGGGTTCAATCTTCGATAAATGAGACCGATTTTGCCAATACCGGGTTCATCTTCGATTGAGACCGATTTTGCCAATACCGGGTTCAATCTTCGATAAATGAGACCGATTTTGCCAATACCGGGTTCAATCTTCGATAAATGAGACCGATTTTGCCAATACCGGGTTCAATCTTCGATAAATGAGACCGATTTTGCCAATACCGGGTTCAATCTTCGATAAATGAGACCGATTTTGCCAATACCGGGTTCAATCTTCGATAAATGAGACCGATTTTGCCAATACCGGGTTCAATCTTCGATAAATGAGACCGATTTTGCCAATACCGGGTTCAATCTTCGATAAATGAGACCGATTTTGCCAATACCGGGTTCGGGTGACTTCGACCTTCGAGACCGGTATTTGCAATACCGGGTTCAATCTTCGATAAATGAGACCGATTTTGCCAATACCGGGTTCAATCTTCGATAAATGAGACCGATTTTGCCAATACCGGGTTCAATCTTCGATAAATGAGACCGATTTTGCCAATACCGGGTTCAATCTTCGATAAATGAGACCGATTTTGCCAATACCGGGTTCAATCTTCGATAAATGAGACCGATTTTGCCAATACCGGGTTCAATCTTCGATAAATGAGACCGATTTTGCCAATACCGGGTTCAATCTTCGATAAATGAGACCGATTTTGCCAATACCGGGTTCAATCTTCGATAAATGAGACCGATTTTGCCAATACCGGGTTCAATCTTCGATAAATGAGACCGATTTTGCCAATACCGGGTTCAATCTTCGATAAATGAGACCGATTTTGCCAATACCGGGTTCAATCTTCGATAAATGAGACCGATTTTGCCAATACCGGGTTCATCTTCGATTGAGACCGATTTTGCCAATACCGGGTTCAATCTTCGATAAATGAGACCGATTTTGCCAATACCGGGTTCAATCTTCGATAAATGAGACCGATTTTGCCAATACCGGGTTCAATCTTCGATAAATGAGACCGATTTTGCCAATACCGGGTTCAATCTTCGATAAATGAGACCGATTTTGCCAATACCGGGTTCAATCTTCGATAAATGAGACCGATTTTGCCAATACCGGGTTCAATCTTCGATAAATGAGACCGATTTTGCCAATACCGGGTTCAATCTTCGATAAATGAGACCGATTTTGCCAATACCGGGTTCGGGTGACTTCGACCTTCGAGACCGGTATTTGCAATACCGGGTTCAATCTTCGATAAATGAGACCGATTTTGCCAATACCGGGTTCAATCTTCGATAAATGAGACCGATTTTGCCAATACCGGGTTCAATCTTCGATAAATGAGACCGGTATTGGCAATACCGGGTTCAATCTTCGATAAATGAGACCGATTTTGCCAATACCGGGTTCGGGTGACTTTTTTGTACCCGGTAGTGCCACTACCGGTTTACCCTATTCCACAAATTTTTTTTTGCCAAAACTTGTTTGGCAAAACACCTGCCAAATACGTCCGTTTCAAAAAAAAATCGGGCTTTTGGAGATCTGTTATAAAAGCCTTACATGACAAATAGTTGGGCGCCTCTCCCAGTTAGAAAGTCGAGCATGGGAAGTCATAGTGAATGTTATTATAAAAGTTATGTTTTGGGTATAGGGATTAATTAATTAAGTAATTATGAGAGAGGTTCGGGATGGCAATATTATTCGGTTTTGGTTAGACCCTTGGCTATGCAATGTCCTTCTGAAAGACAAATTTCTAAATCTATAAAAGCTAGAAATGGCAAATAGATGCAAAGTAAGTGATCTTTAACTCGAATATAAACTGTTTGGGGGGGTTTATGGAAATGGTCTGCAAGTGTTTGTGGCGATATCGAGCATGGTGAATGGGAGGAGATCAATTCGCTGATGGTTAGATTATTGACAGGGAATGACAGCTGGAAGTGGATGGGAGGTAATAAGTGTGATTTTTTTTTATGAAGGAAGTTAAGCATAAACTTTTGGGTGACAGGGATTTCTGTAATTGATGTGTTTGAATGGTCTAATTGGTCGAGTTCCAAAAAATGCAACATCTGTTAGAATAAACACGATTCGAATTCAGTGATAATGCAAACCCGATGATCCCGTGGAACCGTAAAATCATTAAGCATAGTTGTTATTGATTTCAGGTTCCTATAATGAGATGATTGTAAATAATAGGATGAAGATTTCGGCTGTATTAGAACCGAGATAGCACACGAATTTAACAAGAGATTAGGGTGAGATTAAGAGGTTAAAGTGAAGGTTATTTATTAGGTGAGAACTTTCACTTCTAACTCCAATGTTTAATGTGTGCGACATTAGTCCTTGAAGTTCCAATCACCTAATGAGAAACGTCATAGTATGTCTTTAAGAGTAAATACGTCCATCGTATATTTACTAGGCATAGAGATTTCAGTTATTGTCAATTATCATATCACGAATGATAAACGATTAGTGACGGACGACGGTCACATTTAACGTGGTTTCAACAACATCTTCATGTGTGCAATGCAAAGTGGATCCGGAATCCGTTGATCATCTACTTTGGGCTTACGAGATTGCTATTAAGCTCTGAACCTTATTAGTGTTTTTGGTGTAAGGCGAGTCCATTTTGGTACTCTTAATCAGAGTCTTAGTCGAGAAATATAAATATGTGGGGATTTGTTAAAGGGTTAAAAAGATATTAAAAATTATAGTTATGGTGACTTGTTGGTGTCTATGAAAAGTAAGAAATAACTATAGTTTTTGAAGATGGAGCTCAACGTTGAGCAGATTGTTCTTAAAATTAAGTTCTTGAGCTTTTTGTAGTATAAAAGTAGAACAAAAAATTATATAAATAGTTGAGAAGATTGGTATAAATTCAATGATGATGTACCATCTCCCTAATAGCTAGGGATAGTAATATCTCTTCTACCCTATGGAGGCTACTAGGCTCCAGCCCTGATGTAGCCTCTGGACTTGAGCATGACTGCTCAATGAAGGCTCCTGACATAGCCTCCGGACTTGAAGGTGCAAAGTAGCTCGAGAAGATCCACAGTCAATTCTCCACGTTATCCAAAACCTATGATATGATTACCAATAGTGAGGATCCAAGCTCACAACGACAAGTATTCTATGTAGAACTACTTAGCTATAGACCCTAGAATGCCATAACCGGGAATGTGATTTAAACTTTCATTTTATTTAACTTTAGTTGGTAATATCAATGACATTGTCATTATAAGGTAGTCTAAAGTACCATTCGATATTCACCAAGTTCAATCGTTCAAGTTAACAAAAACTGAAAATGTTAAACAGAACAAAATCTCGCGGCGCGAGATCCAATGATCGCGGCGCGATTTCCATTTTACACCGCATCGCGGCGCGAGACCTGGAGGGTCGCGGCACGATGCCTATTTTCTATTACTCGCGGCGCGATATATGACCTGAACGAGTGAAAATGCAGTTTTCGACCATTTTCGCCAAACCAAATTACTTTCTATTGAATTCCTTTCAATCCAACAAGTATTAACAGGTTAAAGAACCTGGAATACATCCCATTTTACTAACCATTTCACAAATCCAACACTTTGATTTTCAAAACCTAAACCTAATTCAAATTAAGTTTCATTCTTCCAATTGAGCCAAAAAAAATCCATTTCATATTCATAGCCTATCAATCAAATTAACAAAACTATAACAAAACCTTTCATTGAATCAATCAAAATCAAAGTTTAATTTAAAAAAAGTGAAAACTTACCAATTTGTGTTCTTGAAGAATTTGATAAAGATGAAGATGATGATGATGGTAATAAAACTCTTAAAACTAAAAGATGATTATCCCCTTTGCCAAAAATCAGATTTTTGATGATGATATGATAGAGATTTTAGAGAGTTTGAGAGATTTTGTGATTTGTGTGTGTGTTGGGTGTTTGGGTCGATCAAAAAGGAAGAAGGGGATGGGGTTTTGGTGTTCCAACCCCTGCCTTTCATTTACAAACCAGCCCATGTGGCTCTTTTTAGATGATTTCAATACCCCTAATTTAGTAAAATACTTACGATTAAATACCGTTTGACCAAAGAGTAAAAATGTAATGTAAATGTATTTTCCCTCGCCTCATTTTAGTTAAGACAAGTCAATAAAATTTAGTCAAAGTAAACTTTTAGAAATATTAAGTTTAAACAGTCTATTTACCGTGTTCAATACATAACTTCTAAATCTTTATTTAAAGTTATTTTAAGACTCGGCATTCGTCTAAATAGCTAATAGTCTACGTCATCAGGATACGTCTAATTGAACTATATCAAATGTTCAATTATCTAATAATTTCCACGTCATAATATCTAAATTAGACGAAATTATAATAATGATCGAGATTAAGACTAACCCGTTGCTAATAAATTACGAGTTGTCACAGCATCCCCGACTTCTAAGGATTTCGTCCCGAAATCAATTCTTGCTCAGTAAACAAATTAGGATACTTATCTCTCATATAATCGTTATGTTCCCAAGTGATGAGACCAATTTATATAGATCGCCCACATCATTATTGGCCTTTTTTGTATGTGTTTTGAGTCAATTTTGTATGCATTTGGCGCGTTTATGGGTTTGTTAGTGCTTTCAGGTTCTTAGCAGGTTGTGCGTCCATTTGGTGCATTTTCTGACATTTTAGGCCAAGATGTTGATCCGAGTGTTCGAGAGCTGTTAATAAGACGAACCAAAGATTTCAGCAAGTTTTAACTGCGCCGCAGTGGGAAGGATGTTGCCCCACTGCGCCGCAGTCACTGGTGAGAAGGCACATGAATTCCAGACGATTATCCATGCGCCGCAGTGGGAGTGCACCAGCCCCACTGCGCCGCAGTCAAGGTCGAGAAAAAAAGAAATAATTTCCAGAGGATTACCATTGCGCCGCAGTGGGAGTATTCACACCCCACTGCGCCGCAGTCATCATAAGAATAGAATTCCAGGGATGTTCCACTGCGCCGCAGTGGGAGTGCACCATGCCCACTGCGCCGCAGTGAGTGCACGGGGAAATCAGGGTTTCAACCTTTTTGCACCAGATTTTGGGGATGTATAAATAGAAAAATAAACCCTATTTCCCAAGTTATCAAAATTTCTTTCTAGGAGCTGTTCGACCACGAATTCTTTCAAGGATTATCTCAGATTTCATCATTGGATTCATTGAAGATTCAAGAACATCCATCTAGATCGTATCTAATTTTATGTCTTGCAATTTAATTTCAACAATCATTGGTACAATATGTTCTCTTTCTATTTCGTTTGTTATTTTCAATTTAGCATGAGTGGCTAGATTTCTAATCATCCACTTTGATGAAACTTGACGAATGATATGATTGCAATATTTTAATTCAAGAGTTGATTCAATTATCGTTGTGTCGTGATCTTTATCAATTAATTCCTTGTGATTTATTCTTTTGATGTTGATGGTTATTGTGTTCATCGTTAGTGCTACTAGGTGAATATGTTTATCGTTGCAATTCGATTGTCTATGGTCGGTTGTCACCGGTTCATGGTATGACGGTGAATGTAAAATCTATAATAGGAATTAATCGGTAAACGTGTTTAGAAATGGTTGGTGGTACCACGTTTTCATTCACATAGGCATAATTGGTAATTGGATAATCAAGCAAACTAATTGTTGGGGAGATTTTCTAGGCATTGGTGGTACCGACTTGGGTAATTAAACTAGCAACTTAGGTGTTTGGGTGATTTACGAGCGGTTGGTGGTACCACGCGAGCATTTTTATCCTTTCACGATTATCTTGTCAACTCTAAAGAATTTTATCTACATAGCTCTTTTGGCGATCCTGAGCCGCCTTCAGTCATGCCCTAATTTCAACAATCTGGTCAGTAGTCTTCTGAACCAGTCCATATTTGTACAAACGATGCTCACCAGCATCGAGCCAACAAACAGGCGATCTACATTTTCGTCCGTACAAAGCCTCAAAAGGCGCACATTTAATGCTTGTGTGATAGCTGTTATTATACGAAAATTCAGCTAACGGCAAAAAGGTATCCCAACTACCTTTGAAATCAATAACACATGCCCGAAGCATGTCTTCTAACGTCTGAATGGTACGCTCACTTTGCCCGTCCGTTTGTGGATAGTAAGCCGTACTCAAATTCAACTAAGTGCCTAAGGCGTCTTGAAAATATCTCCATGATTGTGAAGTGAAACGACCATCACGATCAGAGATAATAGACACAGGAACACCATGAAGTGACACGATCTTCTCAATATATAATTGAGACAATTTCTTTATTTTCCAATTCTCCCGTATGGGAATGAAGTGTGCAGACTTCGTTAATCGATCAACAATGACCGAAATAGTATCGTATCCTTTCAGGGTTCGAGGTAACTTCGTAATGAAGTCCATAGTGATCTGTTCCCATTTCCAGTCAGGAATTTGGGGTTGCTGGAGCAGCCCAGAAGGCTTTTGGTGCTCCGCCTTAACCATTGAACAATTTAAACATTTTGAAACATACGTGGCGATATCTCTTTTCATACCAGGCCACCAATAAAAATCCTTTAATCCGTGGTACATTTTGTCAGCACCAGGATGGATTGAATACTTAGATCGATGACTCTCGTTCATCAACAGTTCTCTAAGTCCATTATATTTGGGAATCCATACTCTGCCCTTGACATGTCGATACGCCCTGGCTGTAGGGCCTCGCTTTGATCATCCAAAACTCTATCCCTTAATGATGAGCCATGATAAGAACTTGCTCTTGTTATGACAGATAGTGAAATCCTATCTTTTCTACTCAGCGCGTCAGCAACCACATTTGCTTTACCTGGATGATATTTGAGTTCACAATCATAATCACTGAGTAATTCTACCCATCGTCTTTGTCTCATATTCAGCATTTTCTGATCAAAAATATGCAGAAGACTTTTGTGATCTGTGAATACCGTACACTTTGTACCATACAGCATTTTCTGATCAAAAATATGCAGAAGACTTTTGTGATCTGTGAATACCGTACACTTTGTACCATACAAGTAGTGCCTCCAAATTTTTAAGGCAAAAACAACCGCTCCGAGTCCGAGATCGTGGGTTGTATAATTCTTTTCGTGGATTTTGAGCTGTCTGGAAGCGTAAGCAATGACCTTACCTTCTTGCATAAGTACACATCCCATGCCCTGATGTGATGCATCACAGTATACCACGAAGTTTTCAATTCCATTGGGTAATGCCAAAATAGGAGCATTACATAGCTTGTCTTTCAACGTTTGAAATGCCTTTTCTTGGGCATCCTGCCAAATAAATTCCTTGGTCTTTTGAGTCAACAACGTCAAAGGTTGAGCAACCTTTGAGAAGTTCTCGATAAATCTCCTGTAATATCCAGCCAATCCAAGAAACTGGCGGATTTCTGTTAGAGTCTTAGGGGCTTCCCACTTCTTTATTGCTTCAATCTTAGATGGATCTACGTGGATCCCATCCATATTCACTACATGACCCAAGAAGTGTACTTCCCTAATCCAAAATTCACATTTTGAGAATTTCACGTACAACTTTTGATCCTTGAGTAGTTGTAAAATGGTTCTCGGATGACCTTCATGTTCGTCTTTATTTCTCGAGTAGATCAGTGTGTCATCAATGAATACAATGAAAAACTTGTCAAGATACGGTCGATATACTCGATTAATTAAGTCCATAAACACAGCAGGTGCATTGGTTAAGCCAAACGGCATAACCAAAAACTCATAATGTCCATAACGAGTTCCGAAGGCTGTTTTAGGAATGTCCGTCTCTCTGACTCTGAGTTGATGATACCCAGATCTGAGATCAATCTTGGAAAAGTGTGATGCACCTTCCAGTTGGTCAAACAAGTCATCAATACGAGGCAAAGGGTACCTGTTCTTGACAGTCAACTTGTTCAATTCTCTGTAATCAATACACATGCGCATAGAGCCGTCTTTCTTCTTGACAAATAGGATAGGAGCTCCCCATGGTGATGAACTTGGACGAATTAGTCCTTTAGCTAACAACTCTTGAAGTTGTTCGGACAATTCTTGCATTTCTGACGGCGCAAGGCGATAGGGTGCCTTGGCCACGGTGCAGCTCCAGGGACCAAATCTATTCCAAACTCAACTGGTCTGTGAGGTGGAAGTCCCGTCAAATCTTCAGGAAACACCTCCGGAAAATCTCTAACTACTGGAATATCTTGCATGTCTTTATCCTTTGGTTTTCTTTCTACTACTAATGCTAAGAAAGTAGGGTGTTCTTTTTGTAAATACTTATTTGCTTTTATCGCCGATACTAAGATCAATTTCTTTCCTGACTTGTCCCCTTGCACTATTAGGGTTTCGCCTTTCGGTAGGGGTATTCTAACAATCTTCTCATAACAACTTATATCAGCTCTAACCTGATAACCAGTCCATACCAACAATCACATCAAAACTACTTAGTTCTATAGGAATTAGGTCAATTTTAAAAGTCTTACCTGATAATACCAAACTGCAATCTACTAAATGATCTCTAGCAATATACTTTTGACCGTTTGCATATTCGACAACATAAGTGTCTTTCATAGGGATAGCTACTATACCAAATCGAGACTTAAATTCTAAGAATATGAAACTTTTATCAGCACCAGAGTCGAATAACACAAATACATAATGATTATTGAGTATGAATGTACCTATCACAATGTTAGGATCACGTCGTGCATCAGCAGCATCCAAAGCAAACACTCGGCCTCTACCTTGACCTCCTTGATTTCTCCCCTGATTTCCAGCTTGATTATTCCCCGCATTGTTCCTCACTGGAACTATAGCATTGTTGTTCGGGGCTTGATGAAGTCTTGGACACGCTGGTCGGAAATGAGTTTCACTTCCACACTCATAGCATTGATTAGGTACTTTCTCCCTACAGGACTTTGCTTGATGTCCTATCTTCTTACAACAG
>CM067168.1:18239176-18246676 GCA_034093135.1 Erigeron breviscapus
TGTTATGATGATTTAACCACATTCTTGATTTACATAATTTATTTATTGATTTACATGTCCTTTAATTACCATTTAAATTCAATAATTCATGGAAATTCTTAGAAATCATCACCAAACATTTTGGTCTAAAATCTCAGGCCTTTTAGGCAACTTTTATTCATACAAAATCATATCAATTCAACCTCTCTTGTGTCTTGCTTATTTTGAGGACTTTACGCTTAAAAATCGTTAACCAAAATAGTGATTTTAGCCTCATTTCTTAAGCAATTAAAATGCTTCAAAAAGGGTTTTCATTCTTGTTTCATTATTTACAGAAAGTTCATCATATTTTGGTGTTTCAGTTTCCTTCAAAAAGGAAAGGCCATGTCCAGGATGTGAGATGGGAAAGCAGAAACGTGCCAGTTTCAAGACCAGACAGAATTTCAGCATTACTGAACCACTTCACATGCTTCATATGGACCTCTTTGGTCCAGTGAATGTTCAGACTCGTGCTGGTAAAAGATACACCCTGGTGATCGTAGATGAATTCTCCAGATATTGTTGGGTGGTCTTTCTCAGGTCTAAAAGTGAAGCTGCTGCTGAAATCATCTCTCTTATTAAGCAGATTGAACTGAAGCATAAGCGAAAGGTGTGTCAGTTAAGAAGTGACAATGGAACAGAATTCCAGAATGCAACTCTGGAGAAATTCTGTACTGACACTGGCGTCTCCCAGAACTTCTCGTCAGCACGCACTCCAGAACAGAATGGAGTGGTAGAAAGGAAAAATCGAACGCTGATAGAAGCTGCCAGGAGTATGCTAGCTGAATCTGGTCTTCCTACCAGTTTCTGGGATGAAGCAATTGCAACTGCTTGCCACACCAGAATCGATCAGTGTACGTGAAGCGACACAAGAAGACTTCCTATGAAATATTGAGAAATAGAAAACCAAATATTAGTTATTTTCACGTTTTTGGATGTCCAGTTTACATCCTGAACGACTCCAGTCAGTTAGGCAAATTTGATGCCAAAGCTGATGAAGAATATTTCTTAGGATATTCAGCCATTCGCAAAGCCTTCAGAGTCTACAACAAGAGACTGGAGAAGTAATTCCAATTATCTTCGGTGAATCTGATCCCATCAACTGCAAAGATTCACCTGAAGAAGTTTCCAGTCATTCTGACTTGGAACCAGCTCAAAAGAAGAAAACCCCAGTAGTACACCTTTCTATCCTTCAATAAGTTTCAAACTACCCAATGAACTTGTTATTGGATCAGATGTACGTACTACTCCCCAGTATCAGTATCAGTTGAAACTATTCCTGAAATGTTTTCATATGAAGAATTTCAAACTGAACCAGTACTTCAGGAAATGCCTTCCATTGAAGAATTTCATGATGCAAATCGTGATCTTACTGATTCAGATGAAGATATTGAAATAGTTTACCAGGATCCTCATCCTGAAACTCAACTGAACTCTTGCACTGATATTGTTGTCAGTAACAATCCTGGTCAGTACTCCAGATGGACAAAAGCTCATCCTATCGATCAGATCATAGGTGACTCCAGTAGAGGAGTTCAGACCAGAAGAGCCTCCAGTGATCAATGCTTATATGTCAGTTTCTTATCACTGAATGAACCAAAGAAGATTGACGAGGCTATGGAAGAATCCAAGCTGGGTGACTGCTATGCAAGAAGAGCTTCACCAGTTTGAAAGGAACAAGGTTTGGTACCTGGTTCCTTTCCCAGTTGGAAAGAAAGAACCAATTGGAACAAGATGGGTCTTCAGGAACAAGGTTGATGAAGATGGCCACGTAATCAGAAACAAGGCCAGACTGGTAGCACAAGGCTACTGCCAGTCAGATGTCGATTTTGATGAATCTTTTGCTCCAGTGGCTAGACTTGAAGCGATCAGAATTTTTTTTTAGCATTCGCTGCTCATCATCAGTTCAAGGTCTACCAGATGGATGTAAAGAGTGCTTCTTGAATGGAAAGCTTGAAGAAGAAGTTTATGTCAGACAACCACCAGGTTTCGTTGATGAAAAGCATCCACATTGGGTATATCGTCTGGACAAAGCGCTTTATGGCCTCAGACAAGCCCCACGTGCCGGGTATGACACTCTGACTAAACATTTATTGAAAAATGGTTTCAAAAGAGGTGCAATTGACAATACCTTATTTATTCTTCATGAAAAAGGTAATCTGTTAATGGTACAAATTTATGTTGATGATATTATTTTTGGGTCTACTGATGAAAACATGTGCAAGAAAATTTCTAAAATAATGTCAACTGAATATGAAATGAGTTTGATGGGTGAATTAACATTTTTTCTAGGACTCCAGATTAAACAGACCAGAGATGGTATTTTTATTAATCAAGAAAAATATGTTAGAGATCTTTTAAAGAAATATGATATGAACTCTTCACCATCTAAACCCACTCCAATTTCTGCACCACTGACACTGGACTCTGATCCAGATGGTAAACCAGTGAACACCACTGTCTACAGAGGCATGGTTGGTTCACTGATGTATTTAACTGCCAGTAGACCAGATATTATGTTTTCAACATGTTTATGGGCCAGATATCAGTCTAATCCAAAGGAATCTCATATGCTTGCTGTAAAGCGCATACTGAAGTACCTTAAGGTGTCCCCAGTTTGGGTCTTTGGTATCCCAAAGGCTCAGGCATGGATCTAATGGGTTATTCAGATTCAGATCATGCAGGTTGTAAGATAGACAGGAAATCCACTACTGGTGGATGTCATTTCCTTGGTGGCAAACTGGTCAGCTGGACCAGTAAGAGCAAACTTCAGTTTCATTGTCCACTGCTGAAGCTGAATACGTGTCTGCAGCCAGTTGTTGTGCTCAGATACTCTGGATGAAGAACCAGTTGCTGGATTATGGTATTAAGTATTCAAAGACCCCAATCTTTTGTGATAATACCAGTGCCATTGCTATCTCGAACAATCCAGTCATGCACTCCAAGACGAAGCACATTGATCTCAGGTATCACTTCATTCGTGATCATATTATGAAAAACAACATTGAACTCCATTTTATTCCCACGGACAAACAAATCGCTGACATTTTTACTAAACCTCTGGATGTCAAAACTTTTGAATATCTTGTTGGTGAGTTGGGAATGTTAAACCCTTAAATCTGGAACCTTGGTATTGAACGCCATTTTGTACTACTGAGGATCTTTGATTTAAAGATTTATAAATTTATGACTGCTCAGATATTGAACGCCGTTGTGTACTATCTTTGCATTAATAGATTTCTGGATCAACATTCCAGGGGGAAGACTTGAAAGATATTTTGTTCTTAAAAATGTTTTAAGTTCAGGGGGAATTTATTAATTTATTTTCTCACTGGACAAAATTCTCAGAAAATATTACTGGTACTTTGTAAATATGTCCCTCTCACTGGTAATTGGACAGGTTGAAGTGCGTGTTTGAGGTGACTTTTGTCTCCTTGTAAATGTGTCCCTCTCATTTGTCTGTATTAGTTGACGTGCATGTTTGAGTTTACCAGTCTCTTTCAAATGGTTTTCACTGGTACTTTACTGGAGTGTCCCTCCAGTGTACCATCAGTACATGCTTCACTGGACTAATCCACCAGTGATACTGGAGTGTCCAGTCAACCTCCAGATGCACTGAAATGAGTCATAATATTTTTTAAATACTTGGTCATTGTGCGTGCCACGTAAGCAAACTTTTTAAAGATATTTATCTTATAATCCTACGTGGCATGTAAATCAAAGGAAGGAGGGGAGGGGGACGGGGGAAGACAAAAAGTGCAAAGGGAGACGGGGGGGGGGCGGGAACACCGGCACACATATGTGTGATGTGATGTAATTAATGCGGATCTCAGAACCCCGATCAAAATTATATTTGATAATTTCAAATAAACCGTTTGAGTTCCACATTCTCTCTCCTATATATACCCACTTTCACTTTCAATTGCATTTACTTCGAACATATTTACTCCCCAAATCCTTAAAATTCCTTCATTTATTTCAATTCATTCAATTTCCAATCATAATCATCTCTCATATTTACTCCATTTCCATTCAATTCTTCATCAAATCTTCATCAAAACCCTAAATATTCAATTTCATCTTCATCTATTAATATTCAAATGGCACCAAGACAATCTAACTCTCCTAAAAATCTGCTTGCGCAGAATATGCTCCGGTTGCCAATGTTGAAAAGGCACCCCATATTACTCTTGAGGCTAAGGCCATAAGGATAAATATGAATAACTGGATGGCAAAACTCTCACTTTCCAGTGTTCATAATGCCCGATCCATTATTGGGAGACTAAATACATTCTTTCTCTCATGTCCATTATATGGTGCTTTGACCTTAAATCCAGGGAGGATGTACCACGATTATCTATGTGAATTCTGGTACTCTACAATTTATAATGATGAAACTTCATCAATTACTTATACTCTCAAGGGAGGTACCAGATCCTTGAGTTTCTCTGTTAGTTTACTCAGGTCTGTTCTATAATTGAATTATTTTGAACAGAATGAGTTGCCCATCGAACTTCCCTCTGGTATAAATTTCAGGGAAGTATGCAGATTGATGGAGGCACACAGAAATTATGGATGAGCATGGCCAGCTATCCAGAAAGGGAACAGTCTACATGAGCAGGCTGACAGACTCATGGAGATTCTTCTTCACACATATTGTTGAATGTTTGGGAGGCAGTTCTGGAGGGTTGGACCAGATAAATCAGACTCATCTCCAGATTGCCTACTGCCTCTGGTTTGGTTATAGAGTGGATTTTGCTCAGATCTTTGATGATCTGGTAGAGCGTCTTAAAGTGAAAGGTAGAAAAGCCTTTGTTCCATATATCCGTTTTCTTTCACTGTTGTTTAAAAGCGCTCTAGGAGACCAGTACGATTTTGAAACTACTCACTTTTCTGTGAGTGAGTATATGAGGGATCTGACCAACCTAAGATCTCCACTGAATGAGGTAGATATTCCTCAGTCCATGCTCTCTTTTCAAAGGGAAGAAGTAGAAGTGGCTCCAGGTAGAGGTCAAGTTGGTGAAGGACCCTCTGGTGACCAAGATGTTCAGATTATAGAAGCTGTACAACCCATCAGACAAGTGGCTCCTGAAGGTCAAACAACCAAATGTTGAGCCTTCCAGACGACCAAGATCAAATAGGCGTCTGATGAGAGATGGAGTTCAGGTGGATCCAGAAAGACATCCTGGTGATGTAATGAACATTGATGGGTCTCCTATTTTTGAAGAGGAGAATGTTGAAAATATACAAGTTATTGAGCAGACAGAAAATGTTGTACAGACTGTCGTGCAAGAAGAAAATGTGGCTCAGATTGTTGAGCAGGTTGTTGAGCAGGTAGAACAAATTGTTCAGGCTGATGAACAAGTATCTGGTGAGCAAGAGGCTCGAATCGATTTGAATGTTGAAGCAAGTGAACAGGCTGGTGAACTGGTTGGTGCTCAGGCTGTGATACAACTGTTGGTGAAATGTTTTGGGATGAGGCTGATTCTCTCATGTCAGAAGATCAGAATTTTGATGTCAATATGAACTTTCTGGGTGAGGATGTTGTACAAGTTGAAAGTCTACCAGAAATGCCACCACCTCCACCAGAAACAAATATGCCGCCACCAGAATCAGAAATGCCACCACCACCACCACCTTCAATTCCAGAAAATACTCAATACTTCACTCCTCCAACCATTCAAACTTCACAATCTCAACCTCCACCACTTGAAACTCCAATCAACGTATCTGAACAACGTGTGCTGGACTCAACAGTTGTTACTGATGAAACTGCAACTGAAGAGGTCTGGGCACAAGTACCCTTAATGAACAGAATGACTTCAAACCTTGAACCTCCCAGTGGTCTCTCCACTTCGTCTTCAGCCGAGGTCCAAGGCCTTTTAAGTAAGGTGGCGGACCTGGAGAGATCACTCCAGTCATCATCTCAGGTTGTTTCCGATTTTAAATCTTTATTATCAAACAATCTAGCATCTGAAATGAATATATTTGCTGGGAATGAAAAGCTTGTTTTGAGAAGCTGGATGAGCTGGTACTGGCCACTAATAACAACACTGAAAACATCAAAGTGGAGACAGGGCTGGTGAATGCTGTTCAGACTGCAGTGAAAGGTGAACTTGTTCAACCACTGACAGGTCTGAAGGATGAGGTTCAGAAGTTGGTTACTAGGGTTAGTTCATTGGAAAGCAGGCCCACACTTGATCAGGCTGCTGTTGTTAGCACGATTAGTGATGAATGTGCAAAGAAGTTCAGACTTAGTATGTTGAAAGAAATATCTGAAGAAATTTCTGGGTCTGTTCTTCGAACTATTCAAGATGGGCTGTTACCCCAAGTGGAGAAGTTGATAGAAAAAGAATTGCCAAAGCACTTGCCTCAAGAAGTTGAAAATGTTAAAAAGGAAGTGCAGACACTCAGAAAGAATGTGAATGATACAACTCCAGTGACTGGAAGAACTTTTGGTGCACTGGACAGACACATGCTAGAACAATTATGGAATGATCTCAAGTCCAAAACTGGTGATCATTCCAAGGGGGAAAAGTCGTCTGGTGTCCAAGAAGGTTTGATTAAAAAGAAGAAAGAAGTTGTGGCCAGTGCTGTTGAAAAGGCCTTTGCTACTGAAAGCATTGTGCAACAAAAACAAGTGACTGGTACTGATGCCAGTGCACGATTAGCACAGAGAGCATTTGGCACTGAAGCCACTAAAGAAGCTGCTGGTACTGAAGCCAGTGAGCCCCAGTTTGAATCTTTCCCAGATATACCAACTACTCTGAAGTCTGTTAAAGGAAAAGAACAAATGTATCTGGAGAAGAAGAGCAAACTGTTGAAGAATCATCAGAGTTTCCCACTGCTGATGATGAAACCTCTAAGAAGCTGGAACAACAATGCATAATGATTGAAATCTTCAAGAGAAATCAAAGAGATGAACTGTTGGCCCATCATAGGGAGATGGCAACTATGGGGACTCTGGATTCTTATAATGCTGGCAGGTTGGGCATAAACATTGATGTGTACAAAAGATGAAGGAAGACCCCAGAGTTCATCAATGTCTGAATGCATTGAATGATGTTCATGTACGCTCCTTTTATGCTGAAGAAGAACAAATTTATGATTCAATAATTTATAGTGTTAGTGTACCAGAACTTATCAGGCAGAGAAAGGAGGAACTGGTGAACCTCCAGAAGAAGATAAGGAAAAATGCTGGTGCTCTAGAGTTAGAGTACAGGAAGAAATTGACTGGCTTACCTAAGCTTACTGCCAAACAGCTCAAAGCAATTAAAGATGCAGATGTGAGCACATTCATTCCCCTGGAAACTTCTCTGAAAATCAATCGTCAACAACTCCAGTCTGCTGTAGAACAA
The DNA here is from genome assembly GCA_034093135.1 of Erigeron breviscapus. NCBI lineage: Eukaryota > Viridiplantae > Streptophyta > Magnoliopsida > Asterales > Asteraceae > Erigeron > Erigeron breviscapus. The sequence goes on from CM067168.1 coordinate 18,246,553, forward strand.
CAGAGAATGTCAAAGGAAACTGAAGCAATGATCCAGACAGCCAAATGGAAAGACAAGTATAATGAAATGTTGAATTTCAGGGCTGATGCTAGAAGGATCACTGGTGCAGAGATTAAGCTTGCTG
>CM067168.1:18251676-18324176 GCA_034093135.1 Erigeron breviscapus
CACAAACAAGGCATGTCATCCAACTCAATCACAATGTTCACCAGGGCTCAACAAATCAACACGAACATACACTTTAGAAACGATACTACCATCGAGGGAGTCATAGACGCTTATATATAGGGTCACTCGTAGCCTTCCCACCACGTTTATAACACTTCGATGGCATTACTGTTGACCATGTATGCCTTACCAAGTTCAATCCACAATTCATATCGAATATCAAATGCACAATTCATCAATTAAACAATATCATCAACCGAGACAATAATGCGTATGCGCAATCAAGACAAATCAACACATGCGAAATCAATCAATGTCATCAGTCAAGACAATCAACGTGTGCACAATCAAACCACATCATCAATCAAGGCAAACATTTACATGCACAAACAAGCAATGTCAACACACAAAATTTGTACATTTTCTAGCCCGAATCTCTATTGAGTAGGGAACTATGGAACTCACCTGTCGAGTGTTATACAGAGTATCGCCTGCAAACTTGTCTTGATAACACTCGTGTAGCACAATCGTCTTAATCTAACAACAAACCAACACTAATCGGTATCCTTGAATCTCACTTGTATTCTGTGCTTACTAGTGTCCTAGAAATACCATTATATAGTGTCGTTTATGTATATGGTTACTTTAATACACCATTTGTTTAATTGTTGTTTATTCACATTAACCCTCGCGTCTCATACAAAATTAAACGATAATATTACATGTGTTATGTCCTATCGCAATCGTTTTCTAATTAATTAACTTGTCAAAAGGCACACTTATGACCCGAGAAAACAACAAATGCCTATTGAACCACCAAGGAAACCACTCGAACCCGCAACCACCTTTACACATTTCGGTTCACACATACACACACTCACTCAAATCTGGCGAAAACAAGAAAGATGAACAAGAAATCGAAGAATCAGAAAAAGATGAACAAAATCTGGTCAACAATGGTCAAACAGCCCCCAACACACCTAAACACACAATCTGTCCACACACATACACGAATCCACACCCAAACCCATAAATCTGACCGAAAAGAAAGAAAGAATAGGAACAAATCGAAAGAGGAGGTTGGTCAACCGAAAGTCAACAGGAACTACAATTCATGCCACACGATTCTACTTCAGATTCAGTTTTTGAAAGTTTATATTCACGAACTTGTGACATGACACACGACTTTGATGAACACCACCATAGATCGAGTTCGGACCCAAGAGAGAAGAGAAGAAGAAGGTTTTCGGCCAAATCGAGTTTTATATCACCCAAACACATAAAAACCAAACGGATCTTACCTATACCACACCCGATCTAGTGATTTTGCATATATATACTTCGGTTTCATAACAAATTCGTGAAACCCATCACGTTTTTCTCATAAATCGGCACATCCGAGTTGTATATACACATATGATACGTTTTTTGTATAGATTTAGGTTAAAACACCATTTACATGTTTAGATCTAAGAGATTTCTTACCAAATCTTGAAGAAGATGAAGAAATCGAAGAGAGAGAGAGAGGTAGAGAGAGAGTGGCGGCTGAGAGAGAGAGAGGTAGAGAGAGAGTGGGTTTGAGAGAAATGAGAGAGGTGGGGTGAACAAACTAGGGTTTTGGTGACCACTAGTTTTTTTTACCCGCACTTCGCGACGGGTCTTGATGTATTAGCAAATAATGATGGAACATCGTATAAGTAGATTTCGTGTTTAGATATCAAATTATAATTTTAGTACAAAAGAACATCATTAATTTAAAATCATTAAGAATACACATATATATAAATAATATAAAAGTCAATATTATAGTTTACGTAATATCTGTCATAATATTATTAATAAGTCGTTTTTTTACAAAACTACAATGGATATGGAGTTAGTTTTCAACAAAACCGAACCTTAACTTTTTAGTTATGTTTCTCACAAGACCAAATTTAAATGTTGCGGGTTGTACATACGCACTTGCAATGAGACATACAATAGAAACATGAGTATGGAATAGGGATGAGCATCTAGCCCGAAAACCCGCGACCCGTTTCTGACCCGCCTGTAACCGACCCGAACCGACCCGCCCGGAGACCAAACGGGTCGGGTCACGGTTCAGCAATTAAGTGTTTTTTCGGTTCCGGGCCGGGTAAAAACCCGTCAAATGCCGGGTTGACCCGTCAAAACCCGTGACATACTTCAGCAAAGAATTTTTTGGTTTTTGATATATATATATGTCTTTGTGTATATATGATAGAAGAAGAAGAAGGTAACCTAATAAAATAAAGAAATGGATTAAACAATAATAGGTTGTGATATACTTTGATTTTTTAGAGCTTTTTATTATGAGATCTGAATGATTTAGATGATTGAAATCGGAAACCATAGATTTAGATGAGAATGTAGAATTGTTATTCAGTAGACCCGTAGTTTGTTACCTGTTATTGGTTTTGTAAAGAAGAGGCTGAAAAGTGAGAGTGGTAAAAGAAAAAACCAAATGGGCAAAAAGGATGGTGGTGGTTTCAATCTCTCTGTGTGTGTACTAGACTACTAGTGTACGTATATTTATTTTTTATACTTTTTCATTTTTGAACGGCTATAGTAATATTATATTGTAAGGTTACAATCTCCATCTTAGACCGTGAGGAGTAGCCCGTCTTTTCTCGAAAATTTCATCCGGAACGCCTGGTCTCGGTCCCGGGGGGCGTTCCGCCCGTTACAAAAGTGAGCCCTTCCGATTTTAAACGCGTCGAATTGGCCTTCTTTTTTTTGTTTTTTCCTGCTTTTTGCCATCCCAATGCCACTATTTTTTTTTAAACCCCTAAATTAAAACACTATATATACATACACATTACCATTTAACAAATCAATCCTCATTTTATCTCAAATTCTTCTTATTTCCTTCATTCTTCTCCTAATATTTATACACTCAAACAACAAATGGCTAGAGCTTGGACAGCAGATGAGACTATGAATTTAGCGAGAGCTTGGATTCAGGTTGCCGAAGATCCAAACGTAGAGAGTTACCAACAACAAAGAACATTTTGGAGCCGTGTAAGGGAGGTCTTTATTAATCTAGAAAATCATCAAGGCGAGCAAAGGAGCCTTGAGAGTTTGCAAGGAAAATGGCGGAAGATGCGCTACTCAATTCAGGAGTTCGAGCACATCTATGCTCGTTTGAACAACGATTTAAACGAGATGCGTCTGGAAGTTGCTTTAGTCGAGTATCGTATGACGCATCCTGATTTTCTGTACATCCCGGAGTGGGCCTTGCTACGAGCTAGTCCAAGATTTATGATGTGATTTTATCGAAGATGTTTTAGTTTCTTATCTATCTATGTGTGTGTTTAAAATAAAAGTATGTTTTATCATATTTATGTATGTTTAAAATAAATGTGTGTTTAATGTATTTATGTTTTACTTGTTTTATTTAATGGACCTATGTTTTACTTGTTTTATTTAATGGACCTATGTTTTACTTGTTTTATTTAATGTATGTTTTACTTGTTTTATTTAATGTATGTTTTACTTGTTTTATTTAATGTATGTTTTACTTGTTTTATTTAATGTATGTTTTACTTGTTTTATTTAATGTATGTTTTACTTGTTTTATTTAATTTATGTTTTACTTGTTTTATTTAATGGACCTATGTTTTACTTGTTTTATTTAATTTATGTTTTACTTGTTTTATTTAATGGACCTATGTTTTACTTGTTTTATTTAATGTATGTTTTACTTGTTTTATTTAATGTATGTTTTACTTGTTTTATTTAATGTATGTTTTACTTGTTTTATTTAATGTATGTTTTACTTGTTTTATTTAATGTATGTTTTACTTGTTTTATTTAATTTATGTTTTACTTGTTTTATTTAATGGACCTATGTTTTACTTGTTTTATTTAATTTATGTTTTACTTGTTTTATTTAATGTATGTTTTACTTGTTTTATTTAATGTATGTTTTACTTGTTTTATTTAATGGACCTATGTTTTACTTGTTTTATTTAATGTATGTTTTACTTGTTTTATTTAATGGACCTATGTTTTACTTGTTTTATTTAATTATGTTTTACTTGTTTTATTAAAAGTATGTTTTATCATATTTATGTATGTTTAAAATAAATGTGTGTTTAATGTATTTATGTTTTACTTGTTTTATTTAATGGACCTATGTTTTACTTGTTTTATTTAATATGTCACAAAAAATTAAACACATCACATAAAACATTACATTTATTTTGATAACATTACAATTATTTTAAACACATCACATAAAACATTACATTTATTTTGATAACATTACAATTATTTTAAACACATCACATGAAATTAAAACATTACATTTATTTTGATAACATTACAATTATTTTAAACACATCACATGAAATTAAAACATTACATAACACTTAACACAAACACATTAAATAAAAATAAAAGGGGAATGCCTCTAATCATCATAAAATGCCACATGTTGTGTTGTGAGTGGTGGAGGGGCATTCCCAAAGAAAGGGGAATGTCTCCACTCCTCATAGTCATATATAAGGCAAATGAATAAATAACATGTAAGTGATCCAACGGCTAAAAGTAGTTTGAAGATTTTTAATGGGATAGATATCAGATGAGTCCCCAACCATGTCACTTCATTCAACTTTCTCTTTTATCAAAAGGCTTTTCCTTTCATCTAAAAACCTACTCAACTTCACCCTTCACATCCATCATCTCTCTGACTCTCTCTCACAAATTAAAAAACCACTCCCTCCCTTTCAAATCCATCAAAGAGAACATAAAAATAGGTGAATTTCTTCATGTATATAGACTTGTTTATTACTATATTCATGAATATTAAAGTTGATGGATTACTTGTATAACGACAGTCCAAGTTTTCAAATGGAGCCAATTTTCAGGCCAACCCTTAAAACATTTTCGGGTCAACTTTTAAAACCCGAACCCGACCCGTTAAAACCCGGGACCGAACCGACCCGCACGGGAAGTTAACGGGCCGGGTTACGGTTCCATTTTTCATGCAATCTCGGGCCACGGGTCATGTCGGTTCGGTCCTGGTTGGGCCGGGTTTCGACTCGTGCACATCCCTAGTATGGAATGTAAAATAAAAACTATGTGCTCTAAAATTAAATTTAAACTATGTATATAACATATACAATGAAAGTTGGTATAGTTAAATTATCTTATCTTAATATATATACTAAAAGACAACTGACCTAACCTCAATTGACCAATCACAACTCTCAATTTCTTAAAATTAATTAAATCAACACATGTCTAAATTAATTTACACTTTTTAACATATACATAAATTTATAGTAATTATCTTATCTTAATATATATACTAAAAGACAACTGACCTAACCTCAATTGACCAATCACAACTCTCAATTTCTTAAAATTAATTAAATCAACACATGTCTAAATTAATTTACACTTTTTGATTTTTCATCACCAATTTACACTTTAACCCAATTAAAAATAATTAATACTTTATTGCATAATATATAGCTAAAATATTTACATTAATTTATTATTTTATACTATTAATTGTAATCAAATTAATTGTAATATTGTTTTTATTAGTCTTTGTAATCATACCATAATTAGGATAATCATTGTTGTTATTAGTAACTGTAATCAAACTATATCTAGGATACAAATTCTTCTTATATAAACTGAACTCTACAAATAAAATCATAACACACAAAATCATTGAAAACTCCCACGAATCCGTTGCTACTTTTATTGTTATTAACAACCATGGTTAACGAATATAAAATTACTTTTTTGTAAGACATCGATGAGAACTCGGTCAATTGTGTAATTATAGATAAAGATATTGCTTATTTGGAAGTGTTTGTATAAAAGAAACTATGCTACATCATTCAGCCTTGATATGATTTAGCATTCAGTATTTATATTTGAATATCTAAAAAAAAAATAAGTATAATTATACATTTAACGTATAAATATTTTTTTTGTTCCATATACTAATTCTTATATTGATAATTGTAAAACCCGTGTATTTGACACGAGTCTATAATCCAGTTGTAAATTAAACTCTTTATAGTCTAATGAAGTAAGCAGAAATATCTATCTAATATTTAATAGTTTAATTTAATTTAAAACTCTATGAATATTTCCCCAATGCTACACGTGTTGCGTACACCTCTTCAATTGAAAAAGTATAACTGTCGAGTAATCTCCAAACCGTGGGCGTGCTTTATTTTCCATCTTTTTGTATACTTAAAACCGTAACGATGAGTTGGTATAGTGGTTTGGAGTTCCCTTGGTGACCTATAAGTCTCAGGTTCAAATCTTCATTCCACCAACTTTGAGATATAGGTAGTCTTGGCTTGGGTATACCCAGGTTCAAGTCTGAGGGGGCAGGGTTTACTCCTATTAATCATCGTGCTTTCAGACGGATTAGTAGGGGTTTTCCCCCATCGGGTATTTGAAATAGGCATTTCTACTTCGAGGAGCTCTCTAGCGCGGACCCGGTTAAGACAACGTATGCTAGACCTCTCACTGTCGAATCGCGACACGAAGTTTCAAGCGAAATTCACCTTTTAAAAAAAAACCGTAGTTTTCATTTTCCTCCATATCTACTACAGTTTTTATCTCCATTTATGCACATGAGAATACTTGCTCCTCATTCACTCATTAAGACTGAAATAGGCAAATTAAACTGGAGTTCCCATCGGTGATTGTTTCCATCGCCACGCTAATTCCGGCCACCACTACACCCGTGATTGTTTCCGGTAAGATCTCAATGATTTAATCCAAGAGAATAAAAAAAAGCTAATATATGTCGAGCGGCCAACCCTAAATTCAACGGTTTTCGGTTCGACCACCTATTACCGGTTCAACCGGTCGGCAGTCTCCCTCCGGTGGTTGTTACCGACGGTGGAGACCAAACGGCGATGCATGTTCTCGGAGGTGATTGTATACTTATATGTATATGTTGAGATGCACAGAGTTTAAAGCTACTGGCAGTGGTGATCAGCAGTGGTTACCGGTGGTGGTTGTTGTAGTGGTGGTTGTTTAAGAGTTGGTGGTTCATGTATATGTATGTTGTAGAAATTGTACATGCTGCTTCAGAAGTTCTATGTTAAGATGGACGGTGGTTAATGCAAACCGGCGGTGGTGGTTGTTCCTGGTGTTGGTTGAAGATTAATGATTCATATATGTATATATGTTGGGTGTATATATCTTATTGTTGTAGAAGTTGTAAGCTTTATAAGTTGTACCGGATGCATAAATGTTTCTATAATAATTACCTATAGTAGATGGTGTGAGTGCATTAGAAGTTGTACCTTATATAACAGAAGTTGTACTTTTAGCTACAGTAACTTTTCTGAGTGCCGACTAGTTTACATTTTAGTAGTTAGATATATATAATAATAATTTCTTTCCCTTGACCAACTTTGACCGCATTTGACTTTGTTTGACCGTCCAATACGAGAGACTCGAGATTAATTATATTATTTGAACGACACCATTGTTTGTATTTTTGAAATACCTTCCAAATGGTTATAAATATGTCAATATTAATTTATTCATATTTTGTTCAATTTAAAATATTTTACAATTAATTTGGCATTTCTACAGGACACTAGCTACTTTGTATTCTCGAATCGTCTTTGCTTTCACAATAATCAACAATCAAAATCATTAAAATGCACTCGGCTTCACAACTACCAGTCCCGATATGTTGACTAGCCAAAACGGGAGATGTTACACAAAACATTTACAAAAACAGATTTATAAATTTGATATAACTTATTTAAGCAAAAAAGAAGGTTAACGACAACTTTTTCAAAAACTATCAGAGCCATTACAGTCCTTTTAAGCCCATAGCTTCTATCTCCTTTTAAGCCGATATAGCTCTTATATAACCCATAGTTCCATTCTGAAACCCACTAAAGAGGGTCCAAGTCAACTTTTATCACTGGCCCATCGCATGCATCTTCATTTTTCCCCAACTTTATAAAAGACTAACCAAAACATTATTGCCATGAAGATTTGAGCTTTAATATAGAACCAGAAGATTGTATAATAATCATACTAGTAACATCAAAACAGAACCGAAGTACAGTCAGGAGGCATGAACCATTGTATTAGAAATTTAGAATGAAGACATTCGGGCCGTGAATATATTATGTGCAAAAACAAGAGAAGAAACTACCTCATCTCAGCTGTTATATTTAATAAATTTTAAAGGCAGTAAAGGCACGTACAAACGAATTATCTAGAGCACTCCCCAAAGATGATACATAAGGTTTCAAAACGCGATATTAGGAGCAGTACAACCAATCGATAAATGTTGATCAAGGATGCATTGTTGATACGTAAGCCATTGGGATTGATAACAGCCCTACCAAAAAATTCAAAACACAATTATGGACCTTGGTAAGTTAAGGCCATGACAGAAGCATGTAACATCAACTGAATGGAATTAACATTCAACCAAAAGCTATATACGCAGCTCTTCACTTAAAGGTTAAGACAGTTTCAATCCATAAGTATGCAGAATCAGATGCAGGGCCAGTTCGCTGAATTAGCAGCCATGTTCTCTGTCCTGGATCGAAACTTGTTTTTTGTTGTACTAATTAGTTTCGTACTAACATTTTTTTTTAATGAAAGTTTAATGTCGTTAAAAAAAAATAAACTACAACTAAACCTCATCTATGCATACAGAAATAGTGAAATGCCCCACTTTTTTACTAAATTAATTATCCCATTAATTATTACGTAGATATACAACATATATGCAATTATGCATATAGAGTAACTGAAATGGTTTATCTTAGGGGCCGTCTGTTTTTTTTAAGAGGTTTACGTCTGAATCTGAATACCACTTCTGAATGTTAAGAGGTGGTTCAAATGTGTGAAATTTGAATTATTATAGCTGTTTGTTTTTACAAAAACATTTGCATATGTATAATCATCTGAATAACCATTTTTCATGTTAAATTGTTGCAATTAATACAAAAACAGACTTATCTCGACATAAAACATCAAAAAGAAGTACAAGAACAAATACAACATGTTTTCAATACATTTAAGCATTCAAACTCAAAAGGAAATACTAAAACGAATACAAAATATTTCCAACACATCTAAGCTATCAATTTGATCAATAGATGGAACCTCTTGCTCAACTCTCAACATATAAAGTTGCACAAAGCTCATGGTTAGCTAATGGAGTCGTTTTAAGATATGATGCCTTCGGATGGACCTACATTAAAAGTGGAGTCGGTTTCATCATCAGCATATAACAGTTCTTTATCATGTATGATGGAGTTAAAATACTTTTAAAAAGTAGCTATAAACAAACCTTGCAAGCATAAGCCCGTTCTTGACTTGTTAGATTGAACATGTCTCTAAGAAGAGTATTTTTTGTACATTTGAAAATATTACCCGATGATCACCCATGGATAGTATATTTTTGCGCAATCGTTTTTAGAGACATAAGTATCTGACCATTTCCCCAATCCATAGAGTTAAAACTTAAAACAATAGCATTTACAATCATGTAACACGATATCAAACAACAATAAATAAACCTTACGAACTCACAAAACCAAGTAATCAAAAGCAAAATTATGTCGATTAGGCTACCAAGTTCTGTTTGTTCAACTATATACTTTTTACTTTAGAGTTACATATCTTTTGATATTGTTTTAACCATTTGCAATAAGCCAATAACCATTAAAGTACTGATCATAAGAATCCATGTTTTGAGATGTCAAAACTTTTATTTCAAAATACACTTCAATGTAGCAGATAGGGGTGTTCGTGGTCCGGTTTGGTTCGGTTTTGACTAAATCTCAAACCAAACCGGCATTCCCGGTTTCAACATATATTAAACCAAACCAGACCAAGTATGTTGTTTAACCAGACCAAACCAAACATTGTAAACCGGTCCGGTTTGCGCGGTTCGACGGTTTCAAGATCTTTTTTTTTATCTCTAAATAAATTATGCATATTTTCGTATTAATAATTTTTTCATTTTTTTTATCACACATATAGAAGTCAAGAACTCTATAATCTTAATATTAATAAAAACATTGATAAAGTTACAAATACCTTGTGTCTTATACTTACAAAATATGAAATATTGAAGGTAATGGAGGACTTAAGGCTTAATATTTTGATCTTTGAGAGGAAACATAATGAAGGAATGAAGATGAAAAGTTAAAAGGATAAAGTGAAAATAAGAAACTATGAAAGTAAAAGTAGGTTTATATAAATAAATTAGTGTATATATATACATATATATTTTTGGTCCGGTCCGGTTTTGACGGTTGACTCTTTGCTCAAACCATAACCGGACCAAGAAACCCGGTTTTTCAAAACTTAAACCGTCGGACCAGACTTTAACAACTCAATCCGACCAAACCAATCCAAATAACCCGGTTTGGTCCGGTTTTGTTTGATGAACACCCCTACTAGCAGATAAGTCGGGAACACAAAAACATCATCAGATATATATAACAAAAACATAAATCAAATAATCAACCATTTGCACAAACAATTATACGATCTCACTTGAATCAAATAATTAACAATTTTATAGAAACAATCCGTAGGGATCAGAAAATTAATACAAAAACCTAATTCGAGAAGGAAAATTGTAGTGGAAATATGTTCGTTACCTTGAAAAATCGAAAAAGGTGCTTCTGGCTTGAGGAAGATTGTTGAAGGTAGTGTTTAGAAGAGATATGGTTGCTGAGGAGACGTTGGAGAAGGGAAGAGGCGTTGCTCCTTTTTTTAGGGGGCTAAGGGGGGGCGGAGTGGTAGGAGGGTAGGAGAATTTATGCCTCCATACCGGAGGCTACACCACCGCCACCTTTGAATTTATGGCCGAGAGGGTTGATGGGAGGGTTATATACCCTTTGTTGATAAATGGAGAGAGAAGGAGGGGGAGCGTCTGCGAGTGGGCCCAGGAAGAAGAAAAGAGGCGTTGGCTCAGTTTTTCAAAAAAAAAAACCCTTTTTCTTTATTTTACATCTATATATCTATCAATTTAACTTTAAAAACTCAAACAAAAACATATATCTCTTCAAACCCAAAAACCTTTTCACAATTGAAAATGTCTTCAAGTTCTTCCGAGGATTTGATTTAGTATTATGTAGTTTTTTTAATTTTTAAAAAAATGTTGCATCGTATTTTTATTTTTCTAGTTTATGTAATGTTATGTTTTTTAATATTAAATAAAATGTTATGTTTTAATGTTAAATTGTTTAAGTTAAAAAAAGAAATGTTATGTTTTAAATTAAATAAAATGTTATGTTTTTAATATTAAATAAAATGTTGCATCGTTTTTTATTAATGTAATGTTATGTTTTTTAATATTAAATAAAATGTTATGTTTTAATGGTTAAATTGAGTTAGAGTGATTTTATTGGTGGAATTTGGAAGGGTTGATAAATTTCCTCCCTCCACTCCGCCCCCCCCAAGACGTTTTTAGAGTTAGGTTTATGTCTGACTCTCTTAGAGAATATTTAGAGGTTGAACACCTGGATGGGAAGTAAAAAACAAACGGTCATTCTTTTGGATTTGTTTGACCGAAAAAGAACTAAGAGAGTTTTTTGTTAAAAACAAACGGCCACTTACATTGATAAAATGGATAACCGAAAAGGACTAAAGATGACAAATATTTTGAAGAACTTGAACGTTGTGTTCTCAAGTTTTCCTTTTAAAAGAAATGAAATGAATGGAAGAGATGTGAATAGAAGAGAAGAGATCATTCTAAATCACGAAGAAAAAGTTGTTTTGAAATCATTTGTATCCCTAAACTTTTCTTCCCTAAAAAAAACTTTTTCTTCCTTCTAAAAAAAACTCAAGAACACAAGTTGTTTTGAAATCATTTGTATCCCTTTTTTCTTCTACTTTTTCTTCCTTAAAAAAAACTCAAGAACACAAGTTGTTTTGAAATCATTTGTATCCCTTTCTTTTCTTCCCTAAAAAAAACTCAAAGAACTGAGCAATAGAGTTTCACGACCATACCAATTACATTTTTTTGTCCAATCAAACCAAACTTTTTCTTCCCTAAAAAAAACTTTTTCTTCCCTAAAAAAAACTTTTTCTTCCCTAAAAAAAACTTTTTCTTCCCTAAAAAAAACTTTTTCTTCCCTAAAAAAAACTTTTTCTTCCCTAAAAAAAACTTTTTCTTCCCTAAAAAAAACTTTTTCTTCCCTAAAAAAAACTTTTTCTTCCCTAAAAAAAACTTTTTCTTCCCTAAAAAAAACTTTTTCTTCCCTAAAAAAAACTTTTTCTTCCCTAAAAAAAACTTTTTCTTCCCTAAAAAAAACTTTTTCTTCCCTAAAAAAAACTTTTTCTTCCCTAAAAAAAACTTTTTCTTCCCTAAAAAAAACTTTTTCTTCCCTAAAAAAAACTTTTTCTTCCCTAAAAAAAACTTTTTCTTCCCTAAAAAAAACTTTTTCTTCCCTAAAAAAAACTTTTTCTTCCCTAAAAAAAACTTTTTCTTCCCTAAAAAAAACTTTTTCTTCCCTAAAAAAAACTTTTTCTTCCCTAAAAAAAACTTTTTCTTCCCTAAAAAAAACTTTTTCTTCCCTAAAAAAAACTTTTTCTTCCCTAAAAAAAACTTTTTCTTCCCTAAAAAAAACTTTTTCTTCCCTAAAAAAAACTTTTTCTTCCCTAAAAAAAACTTTTTCTTCCCTAAAAAAAACTTTTTCTTCCCTAAAAAAAACTTTTTCTTCCCTAAAAAAAACTTTTTCTTCCCTAAAAAAAACTTTTTCTTCCCTAAAAAAAACTTTTTCTTCCCTAAAAAAAACTTTTTCTTCCCTAAAAAAAACTTTTTCTTCCCTAAAAAAAACTTTTTCTTCCCTAAAAAAAACTTTTTCTTCCCTAAAAAAAACTTTTTCTTCCCTAAAAAAAACTTTTTCTTCCCTAAAAAAAACTTTTTCTTCCCTAAAAAAAACTTTTTCTTCCCTAAAAAAAACTTTTTCTTCCCTAAAAAAAACTTTTTCTTCCCTAAAAAAAACTTTTTCTTCCCTAAAAAAAACTTTTTCTTCCCTAAAAAAAACTTTTTCTTCCCTAAAAAAAACTTTTTCTTCCCTAAAAAAAACTTTTTCTTCCCTAAAAAAAACTTTTTCTTCCCTAAAAAAAACTTTTTCTTCCCTAAAAAAAACTTTTTCTTCCCTAAAAAAAACTTTTTCTTCCCTAAAAAAAACTTTTTCTTCCCTAAAAAAAACTTTTTCTTCCCTAAAAAAAACTTTTTCTTCCCTAAAAAAAACTTTTTCTTCCCTAAAAAAAACTTTTTCTTCCCTAAAAAAAACTTTTTCTTCCCTAAAAAAAACTTTTTCTTCCCTAAAAAAAACTTTTTCTTCCCTAAAAAAAACTTTTTCTTCCCTAAAAAAAACTTTTTCTTCCCTAAAAAAAACTTTTTCTTCCCTAAAAAAAACTTTTTCTTCCCTAAAAAAAACTTTTTCTTCCCTAAAAAAAACTTTTTCTTCCCTAAAAAAAACTTTTTCTTCCCTAAAAAAAACTTTTTCTTCCCTAAAAAAAACTTTTTCTTCCCTAAAAAAAACTTTTTCTTCCCTAAAAAAAACTTTTTCTTCCCTAAAAAAAACTTTTTCTTCCCTAAAAAAAACTTTTTCTTCCCTAAAAAAAACTTTTTCTTCCCTAAAAAAAACTTTTTCTTCCCTAAAAAAAACTTTTTCTTCCCTAAAAAAAACTTTTTCTTCCCTAAAAAAAACTTTTTCTTCCCTAAAAAAAACTTTTTCTTCCCTAAAAAAAACTTTTTCTTCCCTAAAAAAAACTTTTTCTTCCCTAAAAAAAACTTTTTCTTCCCTAAAAAAAACTTTTTCTTCCCTAAAAAAAACTTTTTCTTCCCTAAAAAAAACTTTTTCTTCCCTAAAAAATAATAAGTCTACTTTCAATATAAACTGATTCTACTTAAATATTAACAATCAAAAAGTAAGTTTTATTCTCATTTAAAATTATATTCTCTAAAAAAAACTTAATATTCCGGCAACATGTTCAAACAATCAAACACCACAAGTTTAACAACCATTTTGTCCTCGCAACCTCGACAGCCTGAATACCAAACGAAGGATTCAATGCTCGAGCAAAGAAAATGTGACATTACCGGTAAATACGGATGGCTTTATATCCCGAGTATTAGAAACTTCTATATTTGCTCCTTTTTTTTTATTTTTATTGTCGATTTTATTAATTTGATAGCGCGCGCCTTATTTTTAATTAACCTTGTGAATTGTATTAATATTTAGAAATTTACTAATAAAAAACAGAGCACTTGGTCATAACCAAGTCTCATACAACAAACAATCAGGACTCAATTCAGCAAACAATCCTATCCAAGCCTCTCATGAAGAACTAAAACTGAAAAATACCTCAAACTCTATTAACCTATCAAGCATACAGACCAAATACACCAGTTCAAATACTAAACAAACTCAAAATATGCTAGAAAAGGATCAAGTAGCTTCATCTTTCACAGCTCACTATTCCAATTCGCAAGCATACTTCAAGTTTCACAGCCATAACAAGTCAACCCATCAATCAGCCATAAAACTGAAATTGATCCACTTCAGCTTCCATTGATTCCCTATGCTGATCACATTTTTTGTCTTCCTTACTCTAATAGAGAGAAGTTTATTCCTTACACTGTCCTTAATGCACTTGCATACAGCCTCCTCATTTCTTTCCTTCTTTTGAAAAATTCTTAAATTCCTTTCTTGCCATATGAAATATACTGGAGCAGCTAATATGAGCTTATTAAGCACAACTCCAATATTGTTCTTACCTTTCAACCTTGAAGTCTCATGCATTATCTCCTGCAGAGTATTTTGTTTTCCCATTCTCCACCCCATATTCCTTAAACTGGACCAAATAGCTTCAGTAAATTTGCATTTAAAAAACAAATGCTCATGACTATCATTTCCATTATTACATAACACACATTGCAGGCTGCTATTATGATTCCACTTTGACACTCTATCCTGAGTCATCAATTTTTCCTGCACAGCAATCCAAAGAATAAAAGTATGTCTAGGATTAAATTGCTTGAACCAAACCACATCTTTCCAATCAACATTTGGCCAGTTAATTCTCAAATCCTGCCAAGCTTGCTTAGTTGAAAATTCAACTTGTTGATTATTCCTTGTAACCCAAATAACTTTATCCTCCTTATCCATCTGCAGAATAGGTACAAGAATATTCTTTAAACAACTAAACCTTTCTTCCCAATTTTCTGGCCACTTCCATTTTCCATTGTCAATCAAAGAAGCTAATTTTGTGTCCACATCCATTCTTGCATCATAAAGAACTCTCTTAGTAATGAAACTGCTAAATGGACCTTCAGGAAACCATCTGTCATACCACATAGAGATATTTCTGCCATCACCAATCTTATAACCACAATCCTGTTTCACCAAGTCTCTAATATATAACATTGTTTTCTATCCCCAACTATCATATTTATCCTCAACCACCTCCCACATACTGACATTCTTTAACTTGACCACATTAACCCATTTAGCCCATAAAGAGTTTTTATTTTCCAATATCTTCCAAAATTGCCTAACAAGCAGCACTTCATTCCATTTTTTCACATCCTTAATCCCTAAACCTCCTTGATCTTTAGGCCTACAAACAATTTTCCAAGCAACTCTTGCTTTACCCAATGCAGAACCACCAGCATTCCAAAGGAATCCTTATAACAATTTCTCAATATCTTTAATAACAGTACTAGGCAGCATATATACAGAAGCCCAATACAGCTGCATAGATGACAAAACAGAAGCTATCAACTGAATTCTCCCTGCATACGACAACTTTTTATTTCTCCGGCATTCAATTCTGGTCTTGATTCTATCAATTAAAATCTTACAATCTGCAACCCCCAATCTCTTTGCCAACAAAGGTACACCTAAATACCTAACAGGAAGCTTTCCACACTTGAAAGGCAAGATTTTAAGTAATTCACTCTTATCCACCTCCTTAACACTACCAAAAAATATGACACTCTTTCCTAAATTAGGAACCAGGCCAGATACCTTTGCAAACTCATCCAGGCTTTTCTTAACCACTTTAATAGATCCCAAATTTCCTTTGCAAAATACTAAAAGATCATCAGCAAAACACATATGAGAAAGCTTAAGCTCCTTACACCCAAAATGATATCCATACTCCTCAGAATCTTGTATATTCTTGCACATGATGAGATTAAAGAACTCCATAACCAAAGTAAACAGATAATGTGAAATAGGTCACCCTGTCTAAGTCCTCTGCCACCCTTAAAATAACCATGTAATTCACCATTTAAGCAAATTGAGAACTTAGTAGAACTAACACATGTCATAATCCATCTGATCATATCCTTGTGAAACCCAAATTTCTGCAAAATGACTTCCAAAAACTTCCAACTCACAGTGTCATAAGCTTTTTGGATATCAATTTGCATAGCACATCTTTTGGGACCATTCTTCCTATTATAACCCCTTAGGAGTTCTTGTGCAATCAAAATATTATCCTGAATATGCCTTCCAGAAACAAAAGCACTTTGGTTGATGTTCACAATTTTAACCAGCCCACTTTGCATTCTATTTGTCAGAATTTTGCTAATGCACTTATAGATAACATTGCAGCAGGCTATAGGTCAAATTCAGACACTTTACTAGGTGTACTGACCTTAGGAATTAATGCAATAATAGTAGCATTGACCTCACCAAGCAATTTACCTGTTCTGAAGAATTCTTGTACTGCCAAACACACCTTTGATCCCACAAAATCCCAAGCTTTCTTAAGAAAACCAGCAGTAAATCCATCTGGCCAAGGAGCTTTATTACTATCCATACTAAAAATCACCTCTTTAATCTCATCATCAGTCACTGGTCTAATCATATCAATGGCATCTTCATTACTAAGCACCTCTATAAATAAACCTTCCATTAACTGCTCAACATGATCAACCTTCCCTAGAAAATTCTCAAAATGATTCAGAAACTGTTTAGCCACCCCTTCCCCTTCATGAGGATTACCTTCCTCATCATTAATACTCTCTACTCTATTTCTATTTCTTCTTGATCTTAACATGCTGTTGAGTCCCAATGTTAATTGTAAATTTAATGATGACAAATCTGACCTATAAACACTTAGTAATCTTTTGGTTATTGTAATCTGATCTGGGTCAGACTAAGCTGACACAGCTTACGATCTGTCTCTGACCCAGATCATGCTTCATACTTGTAATTGTAATATCTTATGGAAGCAAGTGTTATTCAAGCTGCATCAACAAGGTATTAGCATTCAGTCCAAGTCGAAGAGGAGGATTGAAGATAGAAGACCAAGCTATTAGTGGAAGACAGCTTGGGATTAGCAGTCAGCTTGGAAACACTTAGGCAGATTGGTGCTTTGACAAACGGCCCAATCTGTGTCTGACAATCAAGTGAAGATAACAACCTGGATTGAAGATAAGGACAAATGAAGTGACTAGGAAGATTCCCAGGATCCAGGTTGGTGGTTGTTTTACATATGCGTGTCCATACTCCTATTGTAGATGAAGAATGTGCGTCAGTACGTGGGGGACCACAAGTACCATGAAAGGCACGATTGATTATTCCTTCATCAACCACTGATTAAAGAACACGTAGCTGCAACGGACACCTAATGAAGGAGCGCTTGTGCCTATAAAAGCCTCATTCATGGATTGCATATGTGTGGCATTTCCTGAGAATCATTCTTCACATAAGTTTCTCTGCTCTTACACACAGCTTAGTCTGTACGAGATCAGCTTGGGCTGATTCTCTTGAGCTGAAACTTATTGATTGTTGTTTGTCATTTCATAGGGTTGTTTAGATCTATAGGCTATCTTTATTCCGCAACAACCCTGTAATTCTTTGTATAGATTATTTCTTAATAAAGGATTACATTTGAAAATAAAAATCTGTGTTCAAGAATGTTTTTATTTCTTTACTGCTTTACTGTTTTAATGATTCCTGCTCTTTACTTACTTGCTTAATTTTCATAATCTGAATCTTAAAAGTTTGTAAAGATTGAAGAAAGTTGTATTCACCCCCCTCTACAACTGTTCTGTGTTCAATATACTTTGGTATATTGATACACCGTGGGACGTATCAATTGGTATCAGAGCGGTGGTTGAGAATTAACTTGACTTGATCCTTGCATATTTTCATTTATAGTAAAGCATTATGTCATCTATATTGATAATGGTTCTTCAACCCGACCACCCATGTTTGACAAAGATGATTTCAGTGGGTGGAAAGGTAGAATGTCTTTGTTCCTTGAATCCATCGATAACAATATGCCTGACATCTTACGGATGGTCCTTATGTTCCTACACAAACCATTGTGGTAGAAGTTGTGGTCAGGGAAGGTCAACCAACCATTCCTGCCACAGTCAAATCTATTGTTAAGACAAGGCAGATTGGGGGGATTAGGATAGGAGGTTGGCAAACTTGGATGTGAAGGCTAGAAATTTCATTGTCCAAGCTGTGCCCAAAGACCTTTACCATTCAATTAAAATGTGTTCAATAACAAAGAAAATGTGGGGTACATTGACTGTTATGTTTGAGGGTTGATCTACCTCCATGGAATCCACAATTACTACATTGACCAGGAGGTATGAGAGATTTTTCTCTTTGAGAAATGAATCCTTAACTGACACTCATACCGCTTTAATGCTTTGGTAAATGATTTAGCTGCTGTTGGAATTAATAAGAAAAATGAGGTTTTAAAGAGCAAATTTCTTGATTCATTACCACCCAAATGGAACAACTATATTTCTTCTGTTAAATTAAGTTCTGTTTATCATGATCTTGATCTCCCTGGACTTTTTGTGCTTCATAACCAAGAATGTTCAGAGGCTGAAAAGTTAATTGCTATGGGTGATTCTTATAGTCAGCCTGTTGCTGCACTTGTTGCTTCTATGACTGAACACCCTAGTTCAATTAGTAATGAGATCATTCCTTGTGTTAATGATGATATTCCGGTGATGTCAAATCCTAACTCTGTTTGTGCTGAATCTGAGTGTGATGAATCTGATGGTGATGAACTAGCAAATGAAGTTGCTATGTTGCTGAAAGGATCAGAAGGAGATCCTTTAATAAGTTTAAAGGAAAAGGAAGAGGTGGCCAAGCTGACAAGACCAAGAAGCCATTTGATATGTCCAAGGTCACTTGTTACAAGTGTGGCAAGACTGGACGTATGGCTGGAGACTGCAGATCCAAAGAAACTGCTCAAGTTGTGCCAGCCAAAGGTGGAAAAGGTGAAAAATACTCTAAGCTAAAGACTAAGTACAAAGCCTTGAAAGCACAAGTAGCTGAGCTGACTGAGAAGGTGAACAAAAATGAGAAGAGTCTGGTAGCCAAAGACTGGGCTGAAAGTGCCACATCATCTGATGATGAGCTGTACAAAGATGCCAAGTGTTTCATGGCTAAAGAAGCTACTCAAAGATTTGCTGAAGATCTGATGAAAATACAACAGCAATCAGAGTCAGCTCACCAGGCATCTACCAGTCAGACTGCTCCACCTGAGGTAACTTCTTTTTCCAATCTGTCTGATAATGAGAAGCTGTCCAGACTGAACAAACTTGGTGATGAGGTTTTACTTCAAAAACATTTTAATCAAGAACTCAAAAAGGAAATACATTTTTTAAAACTTGATAACAGCTCTAAGAGTCACACCATTGAAAAACTAGAATCTGAAGTTAAAGCTCAAAAGCAATTAAACTCCATTGATTAAAGAAGCTAAAACTGCAGAAGAAAAGTTTTTAAAGGTTAAAAAGATTACTGAAACATGGTGTATAAGCTCTAAAAGAGTTGCTAAATGTGTAAATGAACAAATACCTCATCAGATCCAAGCTATCTTTGATGGTGATTATGATAGGGCCATAGCCATAGCTGAAGTATGTGCTATGGAGCCTTGTTATCAGCCTCCTTCACCACCCAAAGTCCAAACCAAAGAGACTATTTCTAAGCCAATTAAGTTGGTTCAGAAATCTGGTATTGGGTTTAAAGATCCTGAAACTATGGGTCAGACCATTGCTGAAGCTGTGTCTAAAGCTGATCAGGTTGTTGAGTTAAAACCTGAAGAAAGTCTTGACTTGTCTAAGCTGACCATCACCCAATCTGTGTCAGATTCAAAGACTAAAACAAACAAGAATAGTTTAAAGAGAAATAAAAGAAAGGATAGAGATCACAGTGTTCCTAAAGAGAAAATAAAACTTTTAAAGAGTAAGAAGTCTGGTTCTCTAGGAAATGAGTCACAAGCAAAATCTGAGTCTATTTCAAGTAACACCAAGTCTGACTCTGACAAGTTGATTTAAAATATGTTGAGTCCAAAACTGATAAGGTGTCAATGGAAACCAATTTTCTTGAGAAGGTGTCTGATCCAAAAATTGTTGATCAAAGAAAATTGAGAGCTGAATGTAAGAAAGCTGGAATAGGCAAAGGTTTTGTTAAGAAGGAAACTCTGAATGTTGCTAGAAAGAACTTTGAATCTGGTAAAGGACAGACCAAGCAACAATGGGTTTCAAAATGTGATAAGAGTCTATGTTTAGTTACCCAATCTGAGTCAGACCAGAAGGTCAGCTCTGGTGAACCAATCCTTGGATGGGTTCCCAAAATGAACTAATCTCTTATCATAATTGCAGGGCAGTCATGAAGATAATACCTGGCACTTGGACAGTGGATGTTCCAAGCATATGACCGGATGTAAGTCCCTGCTATGTAGCTTTAGGATTCGCGCTGGTCCTAATGTTACTTTTGGAGATGATTCTCAAGGAAAGACTGAAGGTTTTGGTGTTCTTTCAAATGGTCCTCTTACCTTCAGAAGAGTCTCATATGTAAATGGTTTGAAGCACAATCTGATCAGTGTGAGTCAGTTGTGTGATGCTGGTTATGAAGTGAGATTCAGGTCTGATAAGGGTATTGTTCTTGATTTAGAAGGCAATGTGGTTCTGATTGCAAAGAGGGATGAGTCTTTGTATTCTTTTGACATGAGAAATCCAACTGTCACAAGAGAAGTCTGTTTTATGTCAAAGTCTCAAGATGAGCTGAATTGGTTGTGGCATAAAAGGCTGTCTCATATGAATTTCAAAGACATCAACAAGCTGTGCAAGAAAGAGTTGGTGTCTGGTCTTCCTGTGATCAATTATGAGAAGGACAAGCTGTGTGGTGCTTGTGAGAAAGTCAAGCAACATAAAGCTTCTTTTAAGTCTAAAACATGCTCAACCATTGATAATTGTTTGGATCTGCTTCATATGGACTTATTTGGACCAATCAGTACTCCATCATTCACTAGAATGAGGTACTCCTTGGTAATTGTTGATGAGTATTCAAGATACACCTGGGTTTTCTTTCTAAGACACAAGAGTGAAGCTGCTGACAGCATTATTCATTTCATCAAGCAAGCTGAGGTTCTCTACAAAAGGCTTGTTAGGCAATTAAGAAGTGATAATGGTACTGAATTTAAGAATATCACTCTTAATTCATTCTGTAGTGAAAAGGGAATTTCACAAGTCTACTCAGCTGCCAGAACTCCTCAACAAAATGGTGTTGCAGAAAGAAGAAACAGAACTCTTATAGAAGCTGCCAGATCCATGATGGCTCAAAACAATGTCAAGTCTCATTTCTGGGCTGAAGCAGTACACACAGCTTGCTTTACCCAGAACAGATCCCTCATTATGAAAAGACACCAGAAGACTGCATATGAACTTCTTAGGGGGAGAAAACCTGAGATTGGTTTCCTAAGAATGTTTGGTAGTCCTTGCTATATTCTGAATCAGAAAGACCATCTTGGAAAGTTTGATGAGAAATCAGATGAAGGTATCCTACTTGGATATGAAACAATGATGAAGGCCTACAGAGTTTACAACAAGAGAACTAAAACAATTGAGAACTCTGTTAATGTAAGCATTGATGAAGGTTGTTCTAAGCCAGATTGCTCTCCTCCTGAAGATGAAGACTTCAATTTTGAAGAACTGGTTGTACCTGAGAATGAGCCTCCAACAAATCCTCCAGTTGGAGCTAATAATGATCAAACTCAGGGGGAGCAACTCATTGAAGAAGAAGAAGATGTTCCAATCTTTGAAGATGCACAAGTTGATCCTACTTCTACTGAATTATTGTTCGAATCCAATAAATGACTCTCCAACTGGTTCAGACTCCTCCATTCCTGTCCAAGCTGATCAACCTCTTCCTCAAGCTGATCATGCTGAACCATCTAATCTGAATCAGTCCATTGTCCCAGTTACAAGATGGACAAAGAGTCATCCAATTAACCAAATCATTGGTGATCCACTCTCTGGTGTGAAAACAAGAAGAAAGGCAACAGGCAACTTTTGTATGTTTGTCAATTTTGTAAGCAAGATGGAACCAACTGAGGTTGATGAAGCTCTGGAAGATCCCTCTTGGGTTAATGCAATGCAAGATGAGTTAACACAGTTTGAAAGAAATAAGGTTTGGGAACTTGTTCCAAGACCTCATCACAAGACTGTGATTGGAACCAAGTGGGTCTACAGAAACAAAATTGATGAAAGGGGAGTTGTGACCAGAAATAAAGCAAGATTGGTAGCTCTTGGTTACAGACAAGAGGATGGAATTGATTATGATGAGACTTTTGCACCAGTGGCAAGATTAGAGGCAATCAGAATGTTCTTGGCTTTCTCTGCTCACAAGGGTTTCAAAGTCTATCAAATGGATGTGAAGAGTGCTTTTCTCAATGGAAAATTGGAAGAAGAAGTCTATGTGAACAGCCTCCTGGTTTTGAAAACTCAAAGTTTCCTGACCATGTGTTCAAGCTTGACAAGGCTCTCTATGGGTTGAAGCAAGCTCCAAGGGCATGGTATGATACTTTGTCTAAATTCTTATTGGCTAATAACTTCAAAAGAGGTAATGTTGACAAGACTTTGTTTGTGAGAAAGTATGATGGTGATATCCTGCTTGTACAAATTTATGTAGATGATATAATATTTGGGTCTAGCAGTGAAAGACTTTGCAAAAAGTTTTCTGAATTAATGTCTAAAAAGTATGAAATGAGCATGATGGGAGAACTAAACTATTTTCTGGGTTACAAGTTAAACAGACTAAAAATGGAATTTTCATAAACCAAGGAAAGTATGTTAAAGATCTCTTAAACAAATTTGGTTTTAGTGATTGCTCACCTATGAAAACTCCTATGGGAACTGGTGATAAGCTGGATGAGGATAAAAATGGCAAATCTGTTGACATCACAGCTTATAGGGGTATGATAGGATCATTACTTTACTTGACTGCTAGTAGACCAGATATTATGCTTGCTACATGTCTTTGTGCAAGATATCAAGCTAGTCCTAAGGAATCTCATCTTAAGGCTGTGAAAAGAATCTTTAGATACCTTAAAGGTAGTCCCAATATGGGTCTTTGGTATCCCAAAGACTCAGGATTTGATCTAATTGGCTATTCAGATTCTGACTTTGCAGACTGTAAGATTGACAGAAAAAGCACTTCAGGAGCTTGTCAATTGCTTGGCAATAGACTTGTAAGCTGGTCCAGCAAGAAGCAGCATTCAGTTTCTATCTCCACTGCAGAAGCTGAATATGTTGCTGCAGGAAGTTGTTGCTCTCAAATTCTTTGGATGTAATATCAGCTTCAAGACTATGGTATCACTGCAACAAAAACTCCAATCTTTTGTGACAGTACCAGTGCCATAGCAATTTCAAACAACCCTGTGCTTCATTCAAGGACCAAGCACATTGATATAAGATATCATTTCATCAGGGATCATGTAAAGAAAGAAGATGTTGAACTCCACTTCATTCCAACAGACAATCAGCTTGCTGACTGTTCACAAAGCCATTGGATGAATCAAGGTTCAACTACCTCATAAGTAAGCTAGGTATGCTTAATTTGTAAAATGTAGTGAGCTAAGTAATAGCAAATCTGACCCCTTAGAGTTATACTAAAATTTTGAGGGTAAGCTGTGTCAGACCCAGACTACCCTTTCACACTTGGTGCATTTCAAGTGAAAGAGGGTAAGCTGAGTCTGACCCAGCTTCGTGGTTATTTTTGTTATTAAATATCTCAGTGCGTTTTATTACTTTCATTATTTTATTTAGTGTACTTGATGATCCTATTGGAGTGTGACACGTGTAGTGGTAACAACCGGTTACTGAAAAAGTACCACCACTACTTGTTGATCCTCCAATCAAAATCTTTCTCTCTCCAACTTTTTCAAATAAGATATTTTGGGTTTTGTATATAACTTTCATTTAACCTAAATCCCAAATCACTTGTTCATATTTTCTTAAATCAATTTTTCTCTCAAATATGATTACTGTTTTATTAAATTTAATTTCTTCTAAAATTTGTTTTCAAAATGGCATCATCATCTGTTTCTATTCATAATAATGATTCTCCATCTAGTTCTGAACCTGAAAGTCTATACCCAGCTCCGATAAGCGCCAATAAGCTTTCACCTTATGTGGTGGGAGATAAGGTAGTAGTGGTTCCGGCTGATCTTGATACTGGTAAAATCAAGATTGGTAGTCTGTTTATGCCAATATTCATCCTCCTTCATGGGCTAAAGGATACGATGAGATTGTGGCTTTCTTATGGCATCATCCATTCGGCAAGGTGATGATTGAGAAGCCAGACTGGGTGTTTCAAGATCTTTTGTGTGAATTTTGGGCGAGCTGTGTTGTGAAACAAAACAAGAAAGGAGATGACTGCAATCTATGGCTCCATCCTCAACGGTAAGAAAAAGGTATACATTTCTTATGAGAGGCTTAGGTCTGCTTTTGAGTTGTCATATATGCCTGATGATGAATATGATGTTGTTGTGTCACATACTGAAGCCAAAAATGTTTTACAAGAAGTTGGATATACTGGTCCATTGGCTTCAGTAGTCAAAATGAAACATTTAACTGGTATTTGGAACTACTTATTGAGCACAATTTCAAAAACCTTACAAGTAAAGGCAGGCAACTTTGATCAGCCTAATGTCCTAGAATTGCAGATTTTTCATGCAATGGTCACCATGACCAGAATAGATTTTGCTGCTTTAATCTTTAAGGACCTTGTTGATCGCGTTCATAAGAAGAGTCTTACCATACCTTATGGTAGGATTCTTGCTCTTATCATTGAAGCTATTCTTGACAATGATTACAGTCTGGCAACTGGTCAGACTGTTGAATGTAAGTCTATCAATAACAACATCTTCAATAGTCCCAAGGTATATGTGCAGGGTCTGACCCGAGCAATGCAGATCTACCTTGATTTTTGCAGGAAAAGAGAAGAGGATCAAGAAGCACTTGAGGAAGTTGTCCCTACTTCGACGCGATCTGAGTCTGACACTCAATCTGCTAATCAAGGGGACCCAGGTACACATGCTTCTGAACCCTCAAACTCTTCTGAATCTATTCAATATTCTACTCCTACAAAAGAAGGTGAAGGGTTGGCCAAAACATCAGCCACCCTAGCCACACCTTCGTCCACTCGTTCAAAATCCGACTCTAAAAGACCCCTTGTTGAGGACTTAGTACCTCTCAAGGCCAAAAAGAAAAGATCGCATAAGAAATCTGTGTCAGCTTCTGGGGTTGATATTGCAACATCTTCTCTTGAGATCCCCCAAGGTGCAGGGAAAGCTAAGGAACGTTCCAAAGCTGTCCCTGTCACCAAAGCTGACAAGCCGAAAACGCCACGCCCATCTGCACTCTCCCAAAAGAGTGTAGACGAGTTAAAGGGAACACTTACTGCTACCCAACCCTCCAAACAGGGTGAAGGTATTGAAAGAAAGACCTCCTCCCAAGGTCATACTGTGTCTAAACCGAATTTACCATCATCAGCCTCCCAAAAGGTTGATGATATCATTAAAGGGTAACAGAGGATCTAGCCCAGATCCAAAGTGAGTCAGAGTCAATGCACATCATTTCTGAGGATGGTCAGCCTAAGGAGAGAAGTATCGAACGCATTGGTGACACTGCTTCTCCTCCCCAAGCTGATCAGACTCCTTCTATCTTACACTCTGAGTCTGCACAGGCTGCCAATGCCCTTCTATGTCACAAGGAGGGGTACAGGCCTCAATTCTCCCTAAGGATACTTTGGTGCAACAACACACCTCTGTTGAAGGGCAATCAAATGCACAAAACATTACACCTGCAGAGTCTGTGTCTGCATCTGTCCTTGGACAGAGGGATTTTGCAGGTTACTTGGCTGTCTTTAAGGCAGTCATGTCAGCCCCTTGTGCAGCAATGGGAACCATTGATGGTCCTCTCGATGTCAATGAGAATCTGATCACTATCTCCGGAAGTGATTCTTCATTCGATGATGAGTTTGCCCATTCATCCTCAAGGGATGCTCTGATGGAAGATGCCAGTGGAGGAGTTGATCAAAATCTAGATCAACACATTCCCACTGGCCCTTAGCCTGAATTAAACGTTAATCTTTCTCAGGCTGACCAACTCATCATCAATTCTGACAGATCCACTCATGAGACTCACTCTCATGAGCAAATGTTTCAAAACTCCTTAAACCTCCACCCCCTTCTAAATATGCCCAATGACCCTGATATTAAGGATTGCAGGCTGCTCTTTCCAGAGTCAGTGGCTTTTAAGCCAACTGCAAGTTCTTCCCAAGCTGCCACTATCTCATTTTCAGATGTGGTGGGTCAACTCACTGAGTTCATTTCAACCTCTAAGGTTGAGAGCTCAAAGCTGACCGAATGCTTGGAAAAGATCCAAAAGGATCAGGATTTGACGGATAAGAAGGTGGATAAGCTGAGTCAATATCAGACTGCATTGGAAGATTATGTTAAGAAAGCAGTTGATTTGATGCAGCAGAACCAGAGCAAGCTGACAGAGTCTCTTGATAATCTTACAAAGGCAGTCAATGAAGAAAATGAAAGAAACAAGAGTACTCTGGGTCAGATTGAGAATGCTGCAACCAAATTTAAAAGGGAAGTCACCATAGAACTTCGATCTGCAAACAAGTCACAAGCTGACTTCAAAAATGATCTGATTGAAGCTTCTAAGGGTATTAAATCCAAGATTAAACTCCTCCATGAGGATTATGTTGAGCTAAGAAGAGCCTGATGTCTGACTAATATAAAGATTGACTTGATCAACCAAGAACTCAAAGGCCTCTTTGCTACTCCAGTGAGCTCTTTCCCTGCTGATGATGACAAAAAGGGGGAGAAGAATGCTACTAAAAGAAAAAGAGTGCAATGAGTGAAGCTGAATAGAGCTAGAAAGAGAAAGACAACAAGCTCAGGTTGACAAGGAGATTGAAGAATACTTTGATAGACTGAAAGAAAGACTGGATAAGGCCAGAGCTGAGGAAGCACAAAATGATAGAAGATTGGTTGTGCATGGTTCTAGGGTGGAAGGTGAGAAGGAAGATGTGGAAGAGATAAAAAGACCAGAATCTGAGTCTGGTGGTGAAACTGTTGGAAAATTGAATGAAGAAACTGAGAAGGAGAGTGATACAACCAAGGGGGAGACTATTAATGCTGTAATGGGAGATATAAGGAAGGAAGTTGGTGTTGAAAAAGATAAGAAAGGTGAAAAGAAAAGAAAGTCCTCCCAAGTTGTTCCTGTGCAAGTTGTGCCAACTCAAGCTGACCCAGCTCCCAAAGTACAAATTGATGAATCTTCATCTAGTGAAGACACAGCCACTCTGTCCCAGTTCATGATCAAGAAAAGAACAACAGAAGTTGGGTCAAGTGGTGTGAAGGTCTTAACTGAGAAAGAAAAGGATTGGGAGATTGCAACTGAAACTGCTCCACAGCTTGGGGTAACAGTTGAGGTGGCATACAAAATGATTAAGGAGGACAGATTAGAAAGAGAAAGAATTGCTGCAACTAAGTCTGATTCTGAAATTGCCAAGGTTGTTCAAGAACAATTAAATAAGGAAGATGAATAAGATCTTGCAGCCATTGGTTCTAAAAAGAAAGTTGTGAGCAAAGGAAAAGGAAAGAAGAAAGTGGTGGTTCATTCTACACCATCACAGAAGGTTAAAGATGTGAAAGAAAGTGTGAAAGCTCATAATTGGTTTGATTCTTTGGAGAAAAGACAAATTACTGAAAAGATCCATTATAGAAGGCATCCAGAACCAATCCTCCGGGTTCTACTGAAAAGACGAAAAGGAAAGAACATTCCCAGCATAAGGTTTACAAGGAGAGGTTATGAAACCAACTGGGAAACCCATGATCTTGACAAACTGCTTGATCTAGGATACACAGAGTGGGTGGAACTACATAATACCATTACTGGTATGTCTGGAGTTCACAAAGAGATAGTCTTGGAAGCCATTGAGAAGAAGTTAGCTGCTATTGTGAAGTACAAGATTGATATCCCTGGCCTTCCAAGACCAATTGCATATGATATGGATTATGAAGATGAGTCAGCTGAGCCACTGAAGAAGAAAAGAAGAAGGTTTGAAAAGATTGATGCTCCTGGAGGTGACCATTCAGTTTTTCTCCAAAACTTGTCTCCTTCAGAGTTGCTTGCACAATTATCTTCTGGTGTATTGACAAGATTCTTGATAATCTTAATCTGTCTCTACCTACTGGTGTTGAAGATGCAAGATGTGGGAAGTTCATAACTGAACCTGAGCATGGGATGAATTTGTAGATGCTAGAGGGAATTTGGTGTTTCAAAGGACTTCTGAACTAAAACAGGTACCATCTATGCACCTATTTACCTTATACAGATTCTGCAGAAACTTTAGTGAAGAAGGTAATGGGTATGAGCAGTTCCTTATAGATGAAGGGTTAGATAGGCAATTAGATGTGAGAGTTGCTCCATCATTTGAGGTTAAGCAAGAAGCTATTGAAATGCTTGGAGAATAGTGATGTAACATGTAATATCTTTGATTTATTCTCTATATATGCAAAGGCAGTTGTACAATCTAGTTTCTTTGTTAAAACTTCTTATCAGATTGAAAAGAACCCAAAAGATTCAAAGGGTCACAAGCTGTTAGTCATATTTTCGTTTGATTCTTTGTAAGCTGATAGTCAAAAGTGTAGTTGGGTTTTGTCATCATCAAATAGGGGGAGATTGTTGAGTCCCAATGTTAATTGTAAATTTAATGATGACAAATCTGACCTATAAACACTTAGTAATCTTTTGGTTCTTATAATCTGATCTGGGTCAGACTAAGCTGACACAGCTTACGATTTGTCTCTGACCCAGATCATGCTTCATACTTGTAATTGTAATATCTTATGGAAGCAAGTGTTATTCAAGTTGCATCAACAATGTATTAGCATTCAGTCCAAGTCGAAGAGGAGGATTGAAGATAGAAGACCAAGATGTTAGTGGAAGACAGCTTGGGATTAGCAGTCCGCTTGGAAACACTTAGGCAGATTGGTGCTTTGACAAACGGCCCAATCTGTGTCTGACAATCAAGTGAAGATAACAACCTGGATTGAAGATAATGACAAATGACGTGACTAGGAAGATTCCTAGGATCCAGGTTGGTGGTTGTTTTACATATGCGTGTCCATACTCCTATTGGTAGATGAAGAATGTGCGTCAGTACGTGGGGGACCACAAGTACCATGAAAGGCACGATTGATTATTCCTTCATCAACCACTGATTGAAGAACACGTAGCTGCAACGGACACCTAATGAAGGAGCGTTTGTGCCTATAAAAGCCTCATTCATGGATTGCATATGTGTGGCATTTCCTGACAATCATTCTTCACACAAGTTTCTCTGCTCTTACACACAGCTTAGTCTGTACGAGATCAGCTTAGGCTGATTCTCTTGAGCTGAAACTTATTGATTGTTGTTTGTCATTTCATAGGGTTGTTTATATATCTATAGGCTATCTTTATTCCGCAACAACCCTGTAATTCTTTGTATAGATTATTTCTTAATAAAGGATTACATTTGAAAATAACAATCTGTGTTCAAGAATATTTTTGGTTCTTTACTGCTTTACTGTTTTAATGATTCCTGCTCTTTACTTACTTGCTTAATTTTCATTATCTGAATCTTAAAACGTTTTGTGTTTAAAAGTTTGTAAAGATTGAAGAAAGTTGTATTCACCCCCCTCTACAACTGTTTTGTGTTCAATATACTTTGGTATATTGATACACCGTGGGACGTATCACATGCTATGAAAGAAAGCAATGTTCTTATCCCTTTCTTTTAACCATTGAATGTTAATTTTTTGTTGCAGCAATTTCATTTCATCATTGGCAGCAGTCAAATATTCATTCAAGGATTCACTTACCTTTCTTCTTATCAACTCCTCATGTGGATTGTCATTCATGGCTTGCTGATTTTTAATCAAATCCTCCTTTAGGACCTTGACTCTGTCAAAAATATTACCATCCTTCCAGCTCAATTTCTTTGAAGGCTTCGTCAGCCTCTTTAAGTTCTTAACCAGCTTGTACATATAGCACCCCTGAATATCATCATCCCACTCATCTTTAACCACCTTTAAAAAATCCTCCTTCTCAGTAATAAAATTTGAAAATCTGAATGCATTTTTCTTTTTGGGATAACCTTCCTTGATTATAAAACTGCAGGACTGTGGTCAGATATGGAATATGGCAGAAAAATCCCATGAGCTCTTTGAAAACTACTTAAAAAAGTGTCATTAACCATGATCCTGTCCAATTTCTTACGAACGGTGCATTGGTTGTTCTTCAAAGATTTTGTCCATGTGAAAGTTAAATCCACTACTGTTGATGTCTTCAACTTCAATCTTATTCACAATATCAGCAAATTCCTGCATGTCAATGGTTCTACAAGATCCTCCTAATGATTGTTCTGACATATCCATAATGACATTAAAATCTCCTAAAATAACCCAAGGTAACTTATTCACAACATGATTTTGTTTTTCCAAATCTTTCCACAGAATTCTTCTCTCATATCCACTATTACTAGCATAAACAATACTGCCAAAGAACCTATCTTTAATAGGTATTGTCTCCACTACAAAAAACACTGATTGCTTAGAAATTTCAATCACCATCAGCTTCACCATTCTAGGATTCCATCCTAATACTATCCTGCAACTAGCAGGACTATACTGCACATTAGAAATCCATTCCCAATTTCTAAAAATCTTATTTCCCACCTTATTGACAGTATTCATCTTAAGATGAGTTTCTATAAAAGCACAAATCTGAATTTTCTCATCCTGCATAATCTTAATAGCCTCATTCTGCTTTATAGAAGTATTCATACCTCTAATATTCCAAGACATTCTTTTTAAACTCCATATCTTTAATTGAAAATTTGAGTGTCACCACCATTCATTTCATCAGCCACTAAGTCATTAGTAGCATCATTTCCATCTTCCAAAATATCATCCTCTATATCCTGTATATCCTTACCCTGATATTTCTCTTTCCATTTATCTTTGAAATACTGATTCATCTGGTTGACCAATCTTTTACCTCTTCCATAGTAGGCATCTTTCCACTTTTAACATACCATTCTACCTTCAACTTTCTAAAGAAATCCAATTCCCCATTCATATTATTCTCATCATGTTCAGTACTCAACACATCATACTTATTTGTTGTACTAATCCCCTTTGCTGGTGACCCCTTCTTATCCTTATCCACCTTACTTATGTTGTTACTCTAGGGTGCTACTTGTCTATACACAACTTTGGGTTTTTCCTTTCCTCCACCAAATTTCTGTTCTTTTCGTGCTTGTTGACCAAATCTTTTACTTTTAGTCCACCCACCTTCATTTTGTTCTCTCCTCTGTTCATTATTACCAAATAAACTTTCTTCATCTCCCTTTCCATCCTTATTCTTCATATTTTTGTTGCACTTATCCTCATTGTGACCAAATACATTACAGTGTTGTCAATCCCTCGATAGCTACGGATCGCTCTCGAGATCGTCTATTGTTATGTCGTGAGTGCGGAATCCTCACGAGATAACTAGTTTGATTAGTTATCGTTAATATTGCTAATTATATCAATATAATCAGCCTTATGTGATCTATCTTCGTTTGCTATAGCTTAGCAACGAACTTAGTCGCTTTGATGTCTGTAATACGAACTGGAATCATCAATTTAGGGTTTCCAATCGTTTATATACGTTTATGATTGATATTGGGCCTGCTGGGCTTTGTTCTTACGAACTTAGCAGCCCAGCCCTTAAAACGAAGATTATCTTCGTTAGTTACCAACGAAGATCATCTTCGTTAGTACAACTTACCAACAACATCTGTGCTTTGTTATTTTCCAAGTACTTCATGTACATGGAACCTAACATATATTATGTTTGTACTTGTATAATATACATAACAAACATCATATATAAACATATAAATAACACCAAAACATGTAATCAATCATTACTACAACACGAAGTCCATAATCTATCAATTACATATAAATGAATAAGACATAATCAAATCTAAGTTGCTGTTGTCACATCAACATGCATCAACAAACTCCCCTTTGACATCAGCATCTTCGATTTCTTCAGTCTTCAAAAATCTTCATCATCCATCAAATAACAATCGTTTGCTATTTGCATGGATATTCTCATGTAAACAGACTTGAAGAATCTTACGATATCGATCTTCTTCATTCTTCCAAAATGGCAAAAATGAACATTCAGTATCATATAGTTTTCTCTGATCATTTCTTGAGAAGTTCACCAACTGCATTGGATCATACATCCTTCTCAACAATATCTTCTTCTTTGAATCTGCATACATCTTGGCTTCACCAGAATTTCGATCAATCTCCCAATTATCCATTTTATCTAAGACATCTTGTGCCCATTTCTTGGCAGGGACTTTGATCATACATTTGATATCTCGTTGAATAAACTCAACACTTTTATCTGGTTTAACCACTTTCTTCTTTCGTCTTGGTTCAATATGAAAATTTGGTTTTTCAGAATCTTTCATATTCGATCTTAACTTGAAATCTTCATGAAGATTCTTACTAACCACATCTGCAAGACCATAACCACTTGGATTGATAATCCTGTTATTTCCTAGTTCATGTAAGTCTTCTTCACACAAACTTCTGAAATGTCTCTCACGCCATGCTAGATACTGACAACCTTCTGGTCTTTTAAGAACAAACAGCTTCAGTTCTTCATCATAAAACCAACTCCAGATTATTGTCTTATATCTTGCAGCATCTTTATCTGAGATATGAGTCCAATACATGATGGGTTTCATAGTATCCCATGTGACTATATAATCATTGATTCTTTGACCAGGTACAAGTCGATCAATTTCATGTAGTGGATCATCTTCTCTGAGAGGTACAGGATAATTATTTGGATTAAAAGATCTTGTCAAATTGATTTCCCAGTGAAAAGGAATCAATGCATCATCAATCCTAGCATATACCACGAAGTTTAAAACTTTAGCGGAGCTACTAATTGAAGTTTGAAGCATTCTTTCCTTAACTTCTTTCCTCTTTATCTCCAACTCTTTTCTTTCATCCAAAGATGGGTCTACAGGAGTTGAATCCCAAACATCATCAAACCCATAAGGTTTCTTGAATATACTTATATCCGGTTCAGGAACAATCTCACCCTCCTCAAGTTCATCACCTTCGAAGAGTAACTCTGTATCATCTGTATCATCTGAATCAAGTGCTTCAATAACTTCAGCCTCTCGAGGAGCACTTGAACCACCCGCACCAGAAGTACCAGTCTGGGTAGTATCTCTTTTTGTCTCCCCCTGAGTCTCAACCCCTTTTCCTTTGTCAGAAACTGGGCGAGAATCACTCCTATTACCAGCATCATCATCATCATCATCATCATCATCATTCTGACGTCTTGGCTGAACTGCTGATAATCTGCAGACTTCTTCCGGAACATCTCCCCCTTGATTCTTGACCCAGTTGATTAAAAAAGTCAGAGCACCTCGAACATTCGTAAGATCAAACTCCAAAGTATCAACACGAGTCTGAAGAACATCTATTCGCCTAACGAGGGAGTAATCTGAAGGAATAGGAGGAAAAGTAGGCAATCTGGGCAAAATTGATCTGGCAGGAGGCAAAAGTGGACGTAACAGTACACTGCCAGCAACAGTAGGAACTGGTGCTGTTGAGACAGCAGGAATATCAGCAGCAGCTACAGATACTGAAGTATCCTCATAAATTCTTGCACGCTTAGCTCTGCGATAAGTGAGAGTAGCATCCAGTGTCCTCTTTGGTCCAACATTACTTGTACCTTCATGTAATGGACTTGATGCCATATCTCTATGTTCCAATTGTTCTTGATAATCAGATACAACTTCTTGTTCAGCACCAACATTCTCATCCTGATTAACATGTTCATCATGAACGGATTGATTGGTTTCAGAAAGAACCGGTGAAGAATGACATGCCTTACTCCGACGCTCTCGGCGTAAAGCACCAGGTACATCTTCTCGAGAAAAGTGATATGAATGATCACTTCCTGAAACAGCAGGTACATCATGAGCCATCTTAGTTCGATGCTCATTACCAGAATCAGCCGCGACACTATCATAATCATCTGTGTCTTCTTCAACAACATCATCATCACCATCACTCCCACTATCAGAATCATCAGAATCATCATCAGAAGTGTCATCTGAACTCTCGTCATCCTCATGATCAGAGTTATCTTCATCATCCACTAACATATCATCCTCAAAACGAGAACGATAATTTGGATTAATCAGATGGCCAAACAGTGGTGGATCAGTAAGACCAGCCACATTGCCAGTGTTAGCTGCTAAATCAGCATATAAACGTAATGGCCAAGCATGAGGTACATAACGGGGACCTTGATGAAATACCAAGTTCGGACAGAAATGTCTAACTATCGCCATAACAAAACGAGGATATAATAGAAACCTATTTCTCGGTTTAGCATTAATTTGACCAATAAACTCATGAAAGAAGTATGTTGAAAACGGATAAGGTCGATTATAAACCAAAGCAATCATCTGTGAAGAAATCGTAGCAGAAAGTTGATCAAATCCAGCCTTTCGATTGCTCAGACTTACTAACAAAACATAAGCCAGGTATCTCCAACGTCCTTGAAATCCACTCTTATCAAATGGAAGCTTTATTTGACCAACAAATCCCATTCGTTGAAAACACCTACGAATAAGGTCAAATTCATAAGCTAATTCTACTGGTGCGTCTGATTCATCACCCAAGTGCAGAATTTCACGAAGTATTGCAGCATTAAAATCAAAAGTGATTCCTTGGACAGTTGCTCGAACAAAACTATGACCATTAACCATTACTTGATGAGCAGTCCTCCAGAAATCATCAATATATTGCCTAACCAATCTAGGTGAATCAGTGAAAGCAAAAGAAAGCCTCGAACGAGCAATGTACGAATTTAGACTTTAAATTCGTTAGTTAGGAATGAACGAAGATAGACTTTAAATTCGTTAGTTAGGAATGAACGAAGATAGACTTTAAATTCGTTAGTTAGGAATGAACGAAGATAGACTTTAAATTCGTTAGTTAGGAATGAACGAAGATAGACTTTAAATTCGTTAGTTAGGAATGAACGAAGATAGACTTTAAATTCGTTAGTTAGGAATGAACGAAGATAGACTTTAAATTCGTTAGTTAGGAATGAACGAAGATAGACTTTAAATTCGTTAGTTAGGAATGAACGAAGATAGACTTTAAATTCGTTAGTTAGGAATGAACGAAGATAGACTTTAAATTCGTTAGTTAGGAATGAACGAAGATAGACTTTAAATTCGTTAGTTAGGAATGAACGAAGATAGACTTTAAATTCGTTAGTTAGGAATGAACGAAGATAGACTTTAAATTCGTTAGTTAGGAATGAACGAAGATAGACTTTAAATTCGTTAGTTAGGAATGAACGAAGATAGACTTTAAATTCGTTAGTTAGGAATGAACGAAGATAGACTTTAAATTCGTTAGTTAGGAATGAACGAAGATAGACTTTAAATTCGTTAGTTAGGAATGAACGAAGATAGACTTTAAATTCGTTAGTTAGGAATGAACGAAGATAGACTTTAAATTCGTTAGTTAGGAATGAACGAAGATAGACTTTAAATTCGTTAGTTAGGAATGAACGAAGATAGACTTTAAATTCGTTAGTTAGGAATGAACGAAGATAGACTTTAAATTCGTTAGTTAGGAATGAACGAAGATAGACTTTAAATTCGTTAGTTAGGAATGAACGAAGATAGACTTTAAATTCGTTAGTTAGGAATGAACGAAGATAGACTTTAAATTCGTTAGTTAGGAATGAACGAAGATAGACTTTAAATTCGTTAGTTAGGAATGAACGAAGATAGACTTTAAATTCGTTAGTTAGGAATGAACGAAGATAGACTTTAAATTCGTTAGTTAGGAATGAACGAAGATAGACTTTAAATTCGTTAGTTAGGAATGAACGAAGATAGACTTTAAATTCGTTAGTTAGGAATGAACGAAGATAGACTTTAAATTCGTTAGTTAGGAATGAACGAAGATAGACTTTAAATTCGTTAGTTAGGAATGAACGAAGATAGACTTTAAATTCGTTAGTTAGGAATGAACGAAGATAGACTTTAAATTCGTTAGTTAGGAATGAACGAAGATAGACTTTAAATTCGTTAGTTAGGAATGAACGAAGATAGACTTTAAATTCGTTAGTTAGGAATGAACGAAGATAGACTTTAAATTCGTTAGTTAGGAATGAACGAAGATAGACTTTAAATTCGTTAGTTAGGAATGAACGAAGATAGACTTTAAATTCGTTAGTTAGGAATGAACGAAGATAGACTTTAAATTCGTTAGTTAGGAATGAACGAAGATAGACTTTAAATTCGTTAGTTAGGAATGAACGAAGATAGACTTTAAATTCGTTAGTTAGGAATGAACGAAGATAGACTTTAAATTCGTTAGTTAGGAATGAACGAAGATAGACTTTAAATTCGTTAGTTAGGAATGAACGAAGATAGACTTTAAATTCGTTAGTTAGGAATGAACGAAGATAGACTTTAAATTCGTTAGTTAGGAATGAACGAAGATAGACTTTAAATTCGTTAGTTAGGAATGAACGAAGATAGACTTTAAATTCGTTAGTTAGGAATGAACGAAGATAGACTTTAAATTCGTTAGTTAGGAATGAACGAAGATAGACTTTAAATTCGTTAGTTAGGAATGAACGAAGATAGACTTTAAATTCGTTAGTTAGGAATGAACGAAGATAGACTTTAAATTCGTTAGTTAGGAATGAACGAAGATAGACTTTAAATTCGTTAGTTAGGAATGAACGAAGATAGACTTTAAATTCGTTAGTTAGGAATGAACGAAGATAGACTTTAAATTCGTTAGTTAGGAATGAACGAAGATAGACTTTAAATTCGTTTGATAAAAATAAACGAAAATAGGTGTTAAGTTCGTTGGGTAACAATGAACGAAGATAGCTTAGAAGCATTACTAAGTTCGTTTGTCACAAAAAACTTCTAAATTCGTTAGTTGAAAGAAGAGTCTAAGTTCGTAAGTCCTGTTTGAGAACCTAAGTTCGTAGAGATGAACGAAGTCTAAGTTCGTTGCCATTCTGAATAATTGTGTGTGCTAAAATCAAATATTTGATTCTTAAAACATTGATGAACACTTGATTTGCCCAAAACAATTACAAAATCATTTGTAACACTTAAAAGAAACATAACCCATATTGATTTTACAAACGAATTAAGGATCCAAAGGATTAAAATTAAAAAACGAAATTAAAACCCTAAAATAAAAATAACTATGAAAACCGAATGAGTTCATTTAAAAATTGGGCCAAAACAAGAATCAAGAATGGTGGATTTGTGAATGACGAAGCTAAATAAGATACCTGAATTACTTATTTCAACAAAATTCGAAACAACAAACTGAGAATCAAATGAAATCAAGGTATTTGATTGATGAAGATATGGGGGTTTAAGCAACTTAAATTCGTGTTCTGTAACGATTTTGGCAAGGAAAAAGAGAAAACGAATTAAGGTAAGATATATATATGGATGGTTAAAAGATGGGTCAAAATGAGTCGGGTCAAAAGGTCGGTCGAAAATAAGTGGAACGAATTTAACCTTCGTAAATTCAAGTGGAACGAAGATAGAAGTCATCTTCGTTTAAAACCTAATGAAACGAATTTAGATTGTAACATAATGAGTTCAATTTTTCTGAAGTACAATTCCAAACGAAGTTAATCACTATCTTCGTAAGAACAAATCAAAACGAAGTTAATCACTATCTTCGTAAGAACAAGTCTGTACTTAGAAAATTTTTCAAGATTCGTCATCACGAAACTGTCCACAATGCGACCCCTTTGACCTAATCCTGTACATAGCAACAACTTGTTAAAAACAACTTGTTCATGCCTTGTACCAAAAAGTACCACCATCTAAAATCATCATCATAATGTAAGTATTTTACAAACATTATAATCTTGAATAAAAACAAAACCCCAAGGTCTAAAATCAACCATTAACAAACCTGAAAATAATCAATGAACATATTAACAGCGATACCAACCACGACCATGATACGGAGAGTATTTCTCTAATCATTGAGATGCTTGACGGCAAACCATCTTGAAACACTTAAGTCCCATCTTAGATGCCGTCTACAAAATTAACAACCAATGAATAGTCCAAAAATCCAATGAAGAACTTTATAAAGTTTCCGAATTCATGTCATAAGTTAAGGTACGAGAATCAAAAGAAACACGTATCAACACTGATTATTTTCACTAAATACATGAAATGTAAAGTAAATAAATACTCTAAAAACAGATTCATGTATTCTTCCTTCATGTGCTCATATTTGCATCACAATATTGTCATTTCACACCAAAGATCTTATCTCCACGATATCATCAGTATGAATAACACTGTATTGCAACAAAGATCAGCACTCCAACTCTATCTTCTTAACCTGAACACTGCACACTTACCAAAAACTCATTAACGCAACAAGAGCAAAGGCATAACAATGCAGAAAAGTTAAGCTAAAACACACAAAATTAGGATTAACAATTATGAACTACTCAAGATTTTAACATAAGATCAAGGGAGGTCATTCCATTGTCAAACCCTAAAATGTCACCAAGTTATTAATTAAATTCATAACTTGTAAAAACTGAAACTTGTGAGATTTCAAATAACATTGACTTGTCACAAAGTTTAAAAGATCATTTTCTAAACTTAAACAAATTAATGTCCATATCAGAAAATCTTCTTTGTACAAATCGCATAACCTCATCAAGAATTCAAATGAATGAATTCAACAAAACATATACTCAACAGAATTTAAGTAGAATCTCTCGTGCAATAAGAACTTTGAAAATACTTATTTTGACTCAATAAAATAGAAAAATAACTTAGAATAAAAATTACAGAATAATAAACTATACTATACACAATAGTTATCTAAATGTATTCATTATTCACATGTGACTAGGGTACTGCTGATCAGATCAGAATAGCATTTACATAAGCCTACAAGCGAGAAATAATTCTCTTATTATTAGTTATGAACAGTGATCCAAAAACGATTACCAATATGTTTATCCTCTTAAACACTCGGTACTTCCAGTCTCCTTTTTGGTTTGTGGCACTTTCGTATTACTTGAGCCAAGGACAGTCACCATGTAACCTAGTAAGTTACTCATGCCACAATTTTAGTTTGCGAACTTATGTGCCCCATATTCAGATACACTCTCATAATCGAAACAAGCACTAAGATTAAGACATTTGGTGAGTAAAGTGAGAAGGTCTTTAAGAATCAAGTCAGCGGTGACAGGTCGGTGATTCCTCACGCGCAAAGCGACTTAACTTGACTCACGTACGAAAATATACTTAACATTTCATAATGCCAAGTACTTGCATATTTGTGACATTAATTTTATTTTAAAGCACTTATGAAAACCCGTGACTTTCTATGAGACCCGTGTAGCGAACTTTCTGACAACCTATCCCAAGTTGAAAACTTTAGGTAGGCTAGGTATACAAAGACACCCCAAGGACTTACTTGTTCGAATCTCAAAGGCCACATTAGCTTCATACTTTCAACAGATTTATTTGATATTCGAATTTGAATATTTTGTCACAAATATACATCCAAAAAGCAATACATACACATATATGTACCCGAGACCTTCTTTATACAGACCGAATATACATAATGACAATGCAAGATCTTTCATAAGATTTAAAGGACTTGTCTATTTTAAGAACAAGCATTCTCAGCCATATATCTGAATATGTTTCCCATAAGAACATTGTATACTTTTAAGTTCAGATTAAAAGGAAACCTTGGTACTTTGTGCCTATTGATACATCATATAATGGTATCACTGAACTGAGCATTTTAAAGTACAATTAAGCAGGCTTAAAAGCTAAAGTATCGTCACGTCTAATCATGTAGTGCAATAACCTTACTTTATTTATTATATTTTTGGATTTTCTATTTTTCAGATGTTTTTGTATTTTTCTGACACTAGATATATACAGACTTATACTAAGACAACTCTTTTTGTATTTTTGACTCTATCTATGTACGACTTAAACTACTAAGACACAAAAACAAATTTAAGTTCTTTGAGAGAAACTACTCAGCATTCTTCATACCATTGAGTTGATATAACAACTCATGACGAGGTCTATCAAAAGCTTTAGTATAAAGATCAGCAAGATTATCATCAGTAATAACCTTTTCTAAATGTATAAGCTTTTTCTCAAAACAGTCACGTAAAAAGTGATGCTTTATATCAATGTGCTTGGTGACTTTAAAGTTTTTCGGATTCTTAGTAATATCTATGGCAGACTTATTATCAATACAAATAGGAGAGTCTGAGATATCCATACCATAGTCGCGCAATTGTTGCTGTATCCAAAGTACCTAAGAACAGCATTGACCAGCAGCTATGTATTCTGCTTCACAGGTAGACTGTGCAACAGATGTCTGCTTTTTGCACTGCCACGATATAATTCTCCCCCCTAAAAGTTGACATCCACCTGACGTTGATTTCCTATCCGAAACTGCAGCCACCATAATCCGAATCAGTATAAGCTTTGAATTCAAAAGAACCATGCATGGGATACCAAAGCCCTAGACGAGGCTTGGCCTTCACATAACGTAGAATCCTTTTCGCAGCTTTCATATGTGACTCTTTCGGATTAGCCTGATATCTAGCACACATACAAACAGCAAAGGTAATGTCTGGACGTGAAGCCGTCAGATACATCAAGGAACCAATGATAGCCCGATATTGAGTTGCATCGACCTCTGGATCATTAGTCTTATCAGGACACAGCCCATGATTAGTCTGAATGGGAGTAATTGCATCTTTAGCATCGGTCATTCGAAACCTGGTAAGAAGATCTTGAACATACTTGCTCTGATGAATAAAGAACCCATCCTTCAGTTGATCCACCTGTAGTCCAAGGAAGAAAGTTAATTCCCCCATAGCACTCATTTCGAACTTAGCCTTCATGCTCTGCTCAAATTCCTTGCACATATTCTTATCAGATGATCCAAAGATAATATCATCGACGTAAACCTGTACAAGCAAGTAGTCCTTCCCTTTCCATTTGATGAACAACGTACTGTCAATAGAACCCCGAGTAAAACCATTTTCATGCAGATGAGTAGACAGTTTTTCATACCATGATCGAGGAGCCTGATGTAAACCATATAAAGCCTTATCAAGACGATATACTCTATTAGGGAAATCTGGATCCTCAAACCCCTGAGGTTGATCGACATACACTTCTTCTCTAATTTCTCCATACAAAAAGGCACTCTTTACATCAAGTTGATACACCTTTATACCTTGATAACTAGCAAATGCTAGAAATAATCGAATAGCTTCTAGTCTAGCTACAGGTGCAAAAGTCTCATCGTAATCAAAGCCTTCTTGTTGCTCAAATCCTCTAACCACCAACCGAGCCTTATTGCGAGTGACTACACCTTTGTCATCCTTTTTACAACGAAACACCCATCGCGTTGATAAAGGAGATTCACCCGGAGGTAGGTCAACTAACTTCCATACATCAAGCTTCCGAAACTGAGCCAATTCTTCTTGCATCGCCTCAACCCATGACGGATCTTTAAGAGCCATTCCAACATTTTTAGGCTCAATTTGAGAGATGAAGCAAAAGTACAAGTACCAAGTAATTGCCCCAGAATCCTTAACTTCAGCAAACATACTTGACAAATTTTTCCTATTCTGATTTCTCGTGCGAACAGAGGCAGAAGCATCACCAATGATTTGCTCAACTGGATGATTCTTGTTGACTCTAGTTTGAGGAACCGTGTCAACGGTAAGATCATTTCCCAAGTTAGTCTGCACATGTTGCTCTGGAGTTTTAGGTTCCTCCTGATTTTCACCTTCCGTGTCGTCAGTATCATAGAAAGGATCATCAGGTAGCGGTATATGTAAAGGATCAGTAAGAACTTTAGGAGCAGTCTCTAAAGTAGAGTCTGCCTCTTTGGTCCCACTTGTCTCTCCAGAATTAGAAGCAGGCTTAATGAATGGTGAGGAAACAGGAGAAGAAACAGGAACCGGCCCACCTTCAAGTGGATCATGAAGAGTAACTACATCTTCCATAATCGGAACACCTGTAAAAGAAACAGGACCACGAAAAGAGGTGAAGACACCATCATAATCGAAGTCAATAGCAGGACCAATGTGTATAGCAGGTTTATGACTGACAATAACCACATTTGTACCAAAATTTACTTTGCCAGTCTTCTGATTATACACACGCCGAATTGGTGTACTAGGTACATAACCTAAAAAGAAACCCTCCTCTGATTTAGGATCAAATTTACCCTGAGGAAGTACCGTAAGAAAAGTACAAGGAACACCAAATGGCTCAACATTTTGCAAATTGGGCTTTTTGTTGTGCAAAAGTTCATAACAAGTTTTCTTGAACCGTTTAACTGTTAAAACCCGATTTAAAATGTGACAAGCTGTATTCACTGCCTCCCCCCAGAAAGTAACAGGAAGCCCTGAATCAGCAAGCATCGTCCTAGCCGTTTCTATCAATGTCCTGTTTTTCCTTTCAGCTACTCCATTCTGCTGTGGCTCATACGGTGCACTAAATTGATGTTGAATACCCTTGGTCAAACAAAAGACCGTAAGAGTATTGTTCTTGAACTCAGTGCCATTGTCACTCCTGATTTTCTTAACTTTAACTTCATGGACATTCTCAATTTGTCTAACAAAATCCATAAACCGGTATGCGGTCTCGTCTTTTGTCTTCAAGAAAAATACCCATGAGTACCTTGAGTAATCATCAGTGATCACCAAACAGTAGAACATCCCTCCAATGCTTCTGACATTCACAGGACCAAAGAGAT
The DNA here is from genome assembly GCA_034093135.1 of Erigeron breviscapus. Lineage (NCBI taxonomy): Eukaryota > Viridiplantae > Streptophyta > Magnoliopsida > Asterales > Asteraceae > Erigeron > Erigeron breviscapus. Next base: position 18,294,970 of record CM067168.1, read on the forward strand.
CCATATGAAGTAGTTCGAATGGTTTGAATATAGTGTTGTGCACCTTTGGTTTATGAGAATTCTTGTGTTGCTTTCCTTTCAAACACGGTACACATTTATCTTCCATCCCAAACTTCTTGACTGGAACACCATCAACTAATCCAAGACTAACAAGTTCATTCATCTTTCGAAAGTGGATATGTCCCATTCTACGATGCCAAAGGAGAGATTCAGACTCATTTGCTTTGCTCAACAAACAGAGGGGCTCCGTTGGATTATCAACACCTAAAACTAAGCCATAGATGTCTCTCTTCCTAGGAGCTCTGAGCATAATCCATTCTTCTGGAATAACGAAACCCGGCTTCAAGATGAATGCCTCTTTTTCTGTGAAATGAACATTGTTGCCCTTGTCACAGATCTGTGAGACACTCATTAATATGAGTAAGTTGTTCCACATAGTTTACTCTTTCTAGAGTAAGTTGTCCATTGACGACATCTCCCTGACCTGTGATGTTGCCGCCCTTGGATCCAGCAAAACAAACATACGACCCATTTATACCAGTATAATTGGACAAGAGTTTCCTGTCCCCTGTCATGTGCCTGGAGCATCCACTGTCAAGGTACCATAAATGGATTGGTTTCCTAGGAACTCCCTGCACATAAAATGAGAAGAATTAGTTTTCATTGGGGACCCAAACCTTCTGAGGTTTGGGTCGACCCTTCTCATCTCTTAGAATCAGTTCAGTCCAATACCCATTGCTAGAAGCCGTGGGTGGAACATGATTCTCATCTCGTCTTCTCACAGGAGAAGACTTCTGACCTCTCGTCGGAGAAGGTCTAGGAGAATGAGGGCCATAAGAAGATCGAACACTCGAATGAATTTGATCATAAAATGAATTTTGACTTTTAGGAACAGAACGATCAGGTCGTGGAGGTGATTGAAAACGATTTGAATTCCTATGAACATTTCCTAAGGAACCTTTCAGTGGAGATTCACGTCGTTGAGGTATAGTAAACGGTTTTGGAGAAGATCGAACTTTAGCCTCATAAACCTGTTTATTATTACCCAACCCCCTTTTTCCTTCTGAAGTGGTAGCCTTTGAAGGAGAACCTGATCTTCGAGGTCTATTAGGACATACACTATAAACATGACCCTTTTCATGACAAGCAAAGCAAGAGAGGACCTTGAACTTTTTGTTGGTATCAACCTTTTTATCGGTACCTACAAATTCATTATTAGCACTAGTGTCCACTGACTTACTTGTTTTTCTTGAATTTTCTTTTTCAGGGTCTTGTTTAGTTGGTGAAATCCTAGACTTCCTAGCACCATCTTTCTCATGTTTTGTAACACCCGTCGTTTAAAAATATGGGTTTTCAAAAACTTTTCACCCAACGGTGTCATATTGCGGAAGAAAGGACCTTAAAAGTCAAAACCAATAAAACATTTTGGTTTCTGCATTTAGTTGGTGTTACTTGCGACATCATAGAATAGTTCAAATGAAAACCCAACGGTTGCCCAACATAAAACAACCGTCCAAACGTCATTACATAAATTCGACATTAAGTACTGAATGTAAACAAATGTCTAAACAAAGCGTCTATAGGGTAGCTAAGGCTCCTGCATTGCAACTACCCAAGCCTCACTCGTTCTGCATATAGTTCCTTCAAGCTAAACCTGAGGGAACAACCACATTAAAAGAAACAAGTGTTAGCTATTAAAATAGCTAAGTAAGATGACACTTAATTTAAAAGCATTTGTCCAATTAAAACAATCTTCATTATTAGACAAGTTCTTTAGGCACGTCACACATCACACAAATCTGCATAACAACTTCATATCAAATAGGATATCATCCTAAATGTGCCTATCCTGCATTACTTCATTACACACGATTAACCACATAACTGCTTTCTACATTGACTGCTTTACTACGTTTTAACTGCTTTATAACATTAACTGCTTTACTACGTTATTAACTGCGTTAATGTGTAACATAAGTTACACCCGACTAGATGAAAAACCCCACACGGTTGTACATCAAGCGTCGTTAAGGAATGGCAAGCCAATCCGAGAGTAATCCAAAATCCTGAGGGGGTCAATCCTCCGTTAATTACTCAAACTGCGTGCGACCACGTTGCTAGGAGCCACCCAAGCAACAACTGCGTTAGCGTACTCATCCGGCTAAGACTTGTACGGGTTAAGCTTAACACTTTACTGCATCAAAGTTTAACGAGCTCGAACCTACGTTATTTAGTTTAGGTGACTGCATTACCTAAACATTTACTGCGTTACTGCTTTACGTTTTGGGCCCTTAAACGTGCAAGTGACATGGCAACCTAGCAAGTCTAGTGCACTAGGTGTTCAAGCCATACAAACATGCACACAACATACATCAACTTCATTTCGACATTTCATGCATAATACAATACTTCATTAGACTACATCAACTGCATAGCGTCATACTACATTAAGCAATACTTCATTATACTACATAACTGCATAATAGATCACTACATTAGGGACTGCATTTCAGGTCTCATGGTCAACTACGTAATCCCATAATACCTCCCAAGTAACCCCATAAGTCCACATGCATTATAAGTTACCAATTGGAAGTATGTAAGTTTGAAACCTGCTTTTAGTTGATCCCCAGCGTGACAAAAGTAGTGTATCTTACCTGATAGAAGTATACGTGCGCAACCAAAGCTAGTATTGCCTATAGGTAACCTCCGACACCTATCGTACATTAACATAATGAATATAAGTCATTTAGGACCTTAAATAGACCCTCGTACGAATTTAAGACTGGCTACGTAAAATTCCAGAATTACACCTAACGAATTTATACTTCGTACGAACTTAAACTTCGTTCAACTTGTTCTTACGAACTTAACATTAACTTCGTTACTTAGTTCTTACGAACTTAACTTAACTTCGTTCACTCTGTTCTTACGAACTTAATCTTCGTACGAACTTTATCTTCGTTTGGTTCTACTTTACGAATATAGCTTCTTACGAATATATTTATACTTTACGAAGATAGGCATTTAAACGAATTTAACTTCATTTTCGTTTTGTTTTCCAGTTTACGAATTTGCCAACGACTTTGACTTCAACGAATTTAAACAACGAACTTCATCTTCGTTAGGGCAAACGAATTTAGACTTCGTTAAACGAACTTGGCATCAGGCACATCTTTATAAGAAATCTTAGCAGTTTCAAGACTCTTAGAAGAAGAATTCTCAAACTTTTTCATATGCATCAAAAGCTCAGAATGTCTAGCAGAATCAGATTTAGCCTTAAATTCCAATTTCTATCCTAGCATCAGCAAGTTCCTTTTCTACTGTAGCACACTTTCTAGCTAACAAGGAATAAGATTCACTACTTACTCTTTCTATGGCCACAGACTGATTGACTTTATCTTTCATTGCTCTAATGTCAGACTCTAAGGATCTAATCTTTTCTTTGAAGAATTTTTCTTTATCATTTACAGTTAGACCCTTTTTAATTAATTTGTCTCTTTCATCATGAGCAATATTGACAACAGATTCTAATTTCTTAATTAGTTCATTCTTTTGTTCAAGTTCATCGAACATGCGATTTACAATTTTGCAAACATGAACAATAGTATGTAAAGAATAAGATACCTGTTGGTCTGCCTCTCTGCAATCTGCCATGTAAGCAACAAAGTCATCCACAGTCATGCCAGCCGGAATCTCAAAATCTTGCATCTGCTCCTCAATAGTCTTTTCACTCTTTTCTGTGGCAGAATCATCTTTAACCTCTTCAGTAGCATTCACCTCATTGTCAGATTCGGAATCAGTATCATATACACCAGCAGCAACAGATTCCACATTCGAACTTTTAGTATTTTCATACAATTGCTCTTCACTGTGGTAGACTGTGGTATCCAAGAAATCATCGGGAGAATCAACTATTTGAGCCATATCATCAAGAATTTCAGCCAAATAAGCATTATTGTTCTCATCATGTGGAAGATTCCAAACATAAGAACCATCTGGTTGAACAGCTACTACAGCCTTGTCATTTCCATTTACATTTGTAGTAGGATCATCAGTCAACAAAAGAGCTCTAGTAGAATTTTGATTGAACGGACGATTACCACCTCTATCTTGACGTGCAGGAGTAACATTTGCCTCTCTCTTAGGCCGTTGACATTCTCTGGCAAAATGTCCAAAACCATCGCAGTTATAGCATTTCACCTTTGACTTGTCAAATCCTTGAGTACCTCCAGTAAGCTGTCTTCCTGTTCTGTTCATAAACTTCTGTACTCTCCTGGTGATCATTGCCAATTGCCATTTCAGATCCATTTCTTCAACATCATCTGGATCTATCTGATCGTAATCTTCATCAATAAGTGCTGGATCTGTGATTCTTCCTGCAACAAAAGCTTCATGTGCAGCACACATTGCAGCAAATACATTCATCCTACCCTCAGCTGATTTCATATTCATAGGCATGGACGTGTAACCCGCAGAAGAAGATGAAATGTTTCCGAATTTCATATTTCCAGTCTTTGCACCATCATTAGTCCTTTTTCCCTTGTTGCCAGCATCAGTAGCTATGAATCCAAAAGAATCATCTCCATCCATTTGTGCACCACAATTGTCCGTCTCACCAGAATTACCAACTCCAGAAAAGAAAGCATTAACATCAGCTGTTGGATTTTTCATAGTGGCATGATAGAGAGATGGATCTTGTGTGAAGTTGTCTTGAAGATCCTTTGCCTTATCCTTCATTTCTCTGTTTCTCAGTGTGGATATTACTCCATCTATTCGAAGAGAAGCATAATCAGCTCTTTCTTGCAATCCATGACGAAATTCTCTGTAAGTTTTTGGCAAACCATCCAAGAATTTATCCACTATCTCAGTAGGAGTGTATCTAAGTTCAAAATAAGCTAATTCAGCAAGAAGATGTTGATATCTTAGAATAAGATCCTCAACTTGTTCATTCTTTGTGGCATTGAAGCAATCAAATTGTTTCTTAAGCATTTTAATTCTATTTTGCTTCAATAGAGGATCACCTTCACAATGAGCTTCAATAGCATCGAACAATTGCTTTGAAGTCTTGTATTCTTGTTTAGGAAACAAGTGCACCAACTCTTGAGGAATACACATACGAAGAGTAGAGAGAGCCTTTACTTCAATTGCATAGTTAGTCTTTTCTTCACCTGTTAATTCTCCCACCTTGTATGTAGAAGTTACTCCATTCACAGTAAGAGTGGGCCATTCATAACCTTCAGTGATCATGAGCCACATGTTCAGGTCTTCTCGTTGAATGAAATCTTCAAATCGACCTCTCCACGCCCAAAAGTCAGCTAATGAGACTAACTTTGGTGGAGAATTAGTACGTCCTACCAGATGATCATGATAAACTAGAGAATTGAGGTATTGGGCAACAGCATTGTTGGTTGTAGATGAGGAAGCCATAAAGAAAAATCACTGTTCAAATGAAGATAAGAAATGAACGAAAATAGGCTAAGTTCGTAAGAGCAAAATCTGAACGAAGATAACTAAATTCGTAGTCAAAACTCTGAACGAAGATGACTAAATTCGTTGACAAAGGTTCTGAACGAAGATAAATTAAGTTCGTAGACAAGGATCTGAACGAAGATAAGTTAAATTCGTGAACTAAATTCGTTTGAAGAAGATTCAAAACGAAAAGAAGATAACTTTGTTTTCTATCTTCGTTAGATGAAAAATTAGAACGAAATTAAGTTAACTTCGTTTGCTAACTTCGTTTCGCTAAGTTCGTAAGGTGAACGAACTTAACGACAGAAAGGTGGTTCGGGAGATTTTGAGAGAATAACAACCAAACAAACGATCTCAACCCTTCGATAAGATATCGAAAGGCTCTGATACCACTTGTGAATCCCTCGATAGCTACGGATCGCTCTCGAGATCGTCTATTGTTATGTCGTGAGTGCGGAATCCTCACGAGATAACTAGTTTGATTAGTTATCATTTATATTGCTAATTATATCAATATAATCAGCCTTATGTGATCTATCTTCGTTTGCTATAGCTTAGCAACGAACTTAGTCGCTTTGATGTCTGTAATACGAACTGGAATCATCAATTTAGGGTTTCCAATCGTTTATATACGTTTATGATTGATATTGGGCCTGCTGGGCTTTGTTCTTACGAACTTAGCAGCCCAGCCCTTAAAACGAAGATTATCTTCGTTAGTTACCAACGAAGATCATCTTCGTTAGTACAACTTACCAACAACATCTGTGCTTTGTTATTTTCCAAGTACTTCATGTACATGGAACCTAACATATATTATGTTTGTACTTGTATAACATACATAACAAACATCATATATAAACATATAAATAACACCAAAACATGTAATCAATCATTACTACAACACGAAGTCCATAATCTATCAATTACATATAAATGAATAAGACATAATCAAATCTAAGTTGCTGTTGTCACATCAACATGCATCATTTTTTTTTTTTTTTTTTTTTTTTTTTTTTTTTTTTTTTTTTTTTTTTTTTTTTTTTTTTTTTTTTTTTTTTTTTTTTTTTTTTTTTTTTTTTTTTTTTTTTTTTTTTTTTTTTTTTTTTTTTTTTTTTTTTTTTTTTTTTTTTTTTTTTTTTTTTTTTTTTTTTTTTTTTTTTTTTTTTTTTTTTTTTTTTTTTTTTTTTTTTTTTTTTTTTTTTTTTTTTTTTTTTTTTTTTTTTTTTTTTTTTTTTTTTTTTTTTTTTTTTTTTTTTTTTTTTTTTTTTTTTTTTTTTTTTTTTTTTTTTTTTTTTTTTTTTTTTTTTTTTTTTTTTTTTTTTTTTTTTTTTTTTTTTTTTTTTTTTTTTTTTTTTTTTTTTTTTTTTTTTTTTTTTTTTTTTTTTTTTTTTTTTTTTTTTTTTTTTTTTTTTTTTTTTTTTTTTTTTTTTTTTTTTTTTTTTTTTTTTTTTTTTTTTTTTTTTTTTTTTTTTTTTTTTTTTTTTTTTTTTTTTTTTTTTTTTTTTTTTTTTTTTTTTTTTTTTTTTTTTTTTTTTTTTTTTTTTTTTTTTTTTTTTTTTTTTTTTTTTTTTTTTTTTTTTTTTTTTTTTTTTTTTTTTTTTTTTTTTTTTTTTTTTTTTTTTTTTTTTTTTTTTTTTTTTTTTTTTTTTTTTTTTTTTTTTTTTTTTTTTTTTTTTTTTTTTTTTTTTTTTTTTTTTTTTTTTTTTTTTTTTTTTTTTTTTTTTTTTTTTTTTTTTTTTTTTTTTTTTTTTTTTTTTTTTTTTTTTTTTTTTTTTTTTTTTTTTTTTTTTTTTTTTTTTTTTTTTTTTTTTTTTTTTTTTTTTTTTTTTTTTTTTTTTTTTTTTTTTTTTTTTTTTTTTTTTTTTTTTTTTTTTTTTTTTTTTTTTTTTTTTTTTTTTTTTTTTTTTTTTTTTTTTTTTTTTTTTTTTTTTTTTTTTTTTTTTTTTTTTTTTTTTTTTTTTTTTTTTTTTTTTTTTTTTTTTTTTTTTTTTTTTTTTTTTTTTTTTTTTTTTTTTTTTTTTTTTTTTTTTTTTTTTTTTTTTTTTTTTTTTTTTTTTTTTTTTTTTTTTTTTTTTTTTTTTTTTTTTTTTTTTTTTTTTTTTTTTTTTTTTTTTTTTTTTTTTTTTTTTTTTTTTTTTTTTTTTTTTTTTTTTTTTTTTTTTTTTTTTTTTTTTTTTTTTTTTTTTTTTTTTTTTTTTTTTTTTTTTTTTTTTTTTTTTTTTTTTTTTTTTTTTTTTTTTTTTTTTTTTTTTTTTTTTTTTTTTTTTTTTTTTTTTTTTTTTTTTTTTTTTTTTTTTTTTTTTTTTTTTTTTTTTTTTTTTTTTTTTTTTTTTTTTTTTTTTTTTTTTTTTTTTTTTTTTTTTTTTTTTTTTTTTTTTTTTTTTTTTTTTTTTTTTTTTTTTTTTTTTTTTTTTTTTTTTTTTTTTTTTTTTTTTTTTTTTTTTTTTTTTTTTTTTTTTTTTTTTTTTTTTTTTTTTTTTTTTTTTTTTTTTTTTTTTTTTTTTTTTTTTTTTTTTTTTTTTTTTTTTTTTTTTTTTTTTTTTTTTTTTTTTTTTTTTTTTTTTTTTTTTTTTTTTTTTTTTTTGGGTAAAAATTTCCATTTCTCACAACCTTCCATAACCAAATCCTCTTCAAAAATAACAACCTCCTCACCTCTATCATTCACCTCAGTTGGAACATAAAACAAGTTCTTTTCAATCTCACTGTTCTTATTTTTAACAATCTTAGCATATGAGACATTTGGAAACTTATTCTCAACTGAATTAGCATTACTATCATGATTAATACTTTTAACATCAGAATTATGGCTGCCAGAATCACTTACAATATGAGCTTCCACAGGCATTTCTTCTATTCCTTTGCCATCCTCTCCTTCCTCTCTTTCTTTGTTCAAATCCTTATTCTTATCACCTTCACTGCCATTCTCAACCTCCAAATCAATTTTCCCTTTCAATATGTTGACGTCATCCTCTTCGTTATTGCAATTCAATGCAGTCTCAGCTTTATTTTTGCTATTACTCTTATTATTTAGTACATAATCACCTAAATTTATTGGAGTTCTAGTATTTCTACCAGAAGATCTTTTTTTAGGCATTTTGAAAAAAAATCCCAATTTCTAGGGTTTTTTATGCATCAGAAATTCAGCGAAAAACCTCCAATAGTGATATGCGGAAAGCGTAAATAGACTAAAAACAACGAAGAATGATGAAAAAACGAGCTATTTTGATGAAGAATTGAGGTTATTAATGGTGGAAAACGGTTACGAAATTGAAACAGAATTCCCGCCAAAATCGCCTTTTGGACGGGAGAGAGAGAGAAATAATATTTTCCAAAAAGATAAAATAAAAAAAACATATATATGTGCGCGCCTTATTATTATTAACGAAATGATAGTTTTTAATAATTTAAAAGTGATTCGGTAAAGTTTAGTTGGTAACATACTAGCATTTGCTAAAAATTGTCAACCACATCCTTAAATTTGACATTTTTTAGGCATAGTTTAACATATTTTGTTGGAAGCTACATGACTCTTCCTAGTACCTATGACTATACAAAGTTTTGATATATATGGTGATAACCATAACCATACCTTCACCCTAAATGTTATCTTATTATAGTTTTTCGTAATATGGTTATTTTAGACTTTTAGTTATGGTTGAATAATCATTGTATCCATTTCTTTTAAATGACTATAATTGAATGTCACGGAAAATAATTGAGAATAACCTTGTTACTGAAATAGTCATATTCCAAGTAAATGAAACTCGATCCCTTAGCTAGAGAAATAAAGACATCTTTTTATTATTATTATACCATATACAATGACATATCATGATACAACTCATTTGATTAACCAAGTCTAAAACAGGTGCTTAAACCTTTATGATTTGAGGTGGCTAAACAATTAACCGAATCACTTGGTGGTCCAGATAACCTGTATTGTATACAGATCTATTCTATTTCAATATCACCCATAAATACAGTATATATATATATATATATATATATATATATATATATATATATATATATATATATATATATATATATATATATATATATATATATATATATATATATATATATATATATATATATATATATATATATATATATATATATATATATATATATATATATATATATATATATATATATATATATATATATATATATATATATATATATATATATATATATATATATATATATATATATATATATATATATATATATATATATATATATATATATATATATATATATATATATATATATATATATATATATATATATATATATATATATATATATATATATATATATATATATATATATATATATATATATATATATATATATATATATATATATATATATATATATATATATATATATATATATATATATATATATATATATATATATATATATATATATATATATATATATATATATATATATATATATATATATATATATATATATATATATATATATATATATATATATATATATATATATATATATATATATATATATATATATATATATATATATATATATATATATATATATATATATATATATATATATATATATATATATATATATATATATATATATATATATATATATATATATATATATATATATATATATATATATATATATATATATATATATATATATATATATATATATATATATATATATATATATATATATATATATATATATATATATATATATATATATATATATATATATATATATATATATATATATATATATATATATATATATATATATATATATATATATATATATATATATATATATATATATATATATATATATATATATATATATATATATATATATATATATATATATATATATATATATATATATATATATATATATATATATATATATATATATATATATATATATATATATATATATATATATATATATATATATATATATATATATATATATATATATATATATATATATATATATATATATATATATATATATATATATATATATATATATATATATATATATATATATATATATATATATATATATATATATATATATATATATATATATATATATATATATATATATATATATATATATATATATATATATATATATATATATATATATATATATATATATATATATATATATATATATATATATATATATATATATATATATATATATATATATATATATATATATATATATATATATATATATATATATATATATATATATATATATATATATATATATATATATATATATATATATATATATATATATATATATATATATATATATATATATATATATATATATATATATATATATATATATATATATATATATATATATATATATATATATATATATATATATATATATATATATATATATATATATATATATATATATATATATATATATATATATATATATATATATATATATATATATATATATATATATATATATATATATATATATATATATATATATATATATATATATATATATATATATATATATATATATATATATATATATATATATATATATATATATATATATATATATATATATATATATATATATATATATATATATATATATATATATATATATATATATATATATATATATATATATATATATATATATATATATATATATATATATATATATATATATATATATATATATATATATATATATATATATATATATATATATATTATATATATATATATATATATATCAAAATATCTTTATTTATTATATCTGATAATATTTTTTGACAAAAACCCTAAATCTATTTATTCTACGTTTCTGCTCGTGTGTAGGGTTTGATTCTTTATAGAATATCTAACCTTGCCACTTGTAGCGGTATATTACAAGATTTGTTTATCATCACTATCTTTCTAGATTTGTGTTTGATTCATTATATCTTGTTTATCTCTCCTATTCCTGGAATCAATTCTTGTTTAAAGGGGTTGATCATTGGTTGGAGTATATTTCTTGTCCCTTTATGGATTAATATTGGAATTACTGTTGGCGACCCCACTGTAAGTTTCTTATCCTACCCTTTTTTTTTTTTTTTTTTTTTTTTTTTTTTTTTTTTTTTTTTTTTTTTTTTTTTTTTTTTTTTTTTTTTTTTTTTTTTTTTTTTTTTTTTTTTTTTTTTTTTTTTTTTTTTTTTTTTTTTTTTTTTTTTTTTTTTTTTTTTTTTTTTTTTTTTTTTTTTTTTTTTTTTTTTTTTTTTTTTTTTTTTTTTTTTTTTTTTTTTTTTTTTTTTTTTTTTTTTTTTTTTTTTTTTTTTTTTTTTTTTTTTTTTTTTTTTTTTTTTTTTTTTTTTTTTTTTTTTTTTTTTTTTTTTTTTTTTTTTTTTTTTTTTTTTTTTTTTTTTTTTTTTTTTTTTTTTTTTTTTTTTTTTTTTTTTTTTTTTTTTTTTTTTTTTTTTTTTTTTTTTTTTTTTTTTTTTTTTTTTTTTTTTTTTTTTTTTTTTTTTTTTTTTTTTTTTTTTTTTTTTTTTTTTTTTTTTTTTTTTTTTTTTTTTTTTTTTTTTTTTTTTTTTTTTTTTTTTTTTTTTTTTTTTTTTTTTTTTTTTTTTTTTTTTTTTTTTTTTTTTTTTTTTTTTTTTTTTTTTTTTTTTTTTTTTTTTTTTTTTTTTTTTTTTTTTTTTTTTTTTTTTTTTTTTTTTTTTTTTTTTTTTTTTTTTTTTTTTTTTTTTTTTTTTTTTTTTTTTTTTTTTTTTTTTTTTTTTTTTTTTTTTTTTTTTTTTTTTTTTTTTTTTTTTTTTTTTTTTTTTTTTTTTTTTTTTTTTTTTTTTTTTTTTTTTTTTTTTTTTTTTTTTTTTTTTTTTTTTTTTTTTTTTTTTTTTTTTTTTTTTTTTTTTTTTTTTTTTTTTTTTTTTTTTTTTTTTTTTTTTTTTTTTTTTTTTTTTTTTTTTTTTTTTTTTTTTTTTTTTTTTTTTTTTTTTTTTTTTTTTTTTTTTTTTTTTTTTTTTTTTTTTTTTTTTTTTTTTTTTTTTTTTTTTTTTTTTTTTTTTTTTTTTTTTTTTTTTTTTTTTTTTTTTTTTTTTTTTTTTTTTTTTTTTTTTTTTTTTTTTTTTTTTTTTTTTTTTTTTTTTTTTTTTTTTTTTTTTTTTTTTTTTTTTTTTTTTTTTTTTTTTTTTTTTTTTTTTTTTTTTTTTTTTTTTTTTTTTTTTTTTTTTTTTTTTTTTTTTTTTTTTTTTTTTTTTTTTTTTTTTTTTTTTTTTTTTTTTTTTTTTTTTTTTTTTTTTTTTTTTTTTTTTTTTTTTTTTTTTTTTTTTTTTTTTTTTTTTTTTTTTTTTTTTTTTTTTTTTTTTTTTTTTTTTTTTTTTTTTTTTTTTTTTTTTTTTTTTTTTTTTTTTTTTTTTTTTTTTTTTTTTTTTTTTTTTTTTTTTTTTTTTTTTTTTTTTTTTTTTTTTTTTTTTTTTTTTTTTTTTTTTTTTTTTTTTTTTTTTTTTTTTTTTTTTTTTTTTTTTTTTTTTTTTTTTTTTTTTTTTTTTTTTTTTTTTTTTTTTTTTTTTTTTTTTTTTTTTTTTTTTTTTTTTTTTTTTTTTTTTTTTTTTTTTTTTTTTTGAGTATTCTTGAATCTGGCCTCTGTTCTTGCATCCTTTAGGTTTTTTTTTGTATCTCTCTGTCTGTCTTGGTTTATCTGCTTGTGTTTTTGATTATCTGTCTTTGTTTGTTTAACTTTGATATCTGCATTTATCATGGGTGACTTTTTGGATGAAAATTTAAGGAATGATGGTGTTAATTATGAAAATGATGTCAATGTGTTTGGTACTCTTATTAGCAGTCTTGATTTTGGTGACCCATTGTATTTGCATGCTAGTGACACATCTGGTGCTCCTTTGATTAGCTTGAAACTTAAAAGGACAGAAAACTATAAAATATGGGCATGTGCAATGGAACTTGCTTTGGAAACTAAGAACAAATTGTGTTTTATTAATGGAACTTATGAAAGACCTGTTGATAATGATGTGATTGCTAAACAATGGGATAGATGCAATTCTGTGGTTCTTTCTTGGATTCTTGGTTCTTTGTCTGATGATGTTTATTTGGGTCAAATTTTTTCTAAAGATGTTATGTCTGTCTGGGAAGAACTTAAGGAAACCTATGACAAAGTTGATGGTTCTATAACTTTTAATCTTCACCATAAAATTAATTCTCTTACTCAAAATGGGAGTACTCTTGCTGATTATTATCATAGGTTGAATGCTTTGTGGAGACAGTTTGATTCCTTGATTAAACTGCCTGTTTGTACTTGTAATGTTGCTAAAGGTTTTCAGGAACACCATCAATTACTTAAGCTTATGCAGTTTCTAATGGGCTTGGATGAAATATACCTGCCCATTAGAAGCAATATTCTTACAAGGGATCCCCTTCCTAGTGTTAAAACTGCTTTTGCCATTATTTCCAGGGAGGAATCTCACAGGGTCACTCCTGTTGGGATTCATCCTAAACCTCAAAACTCTGCTTTTGTTTCTAAAACCTTTGAAAATAGGAGGAGAACTTTTGATAACAAAAATTTTGAAAATAGAAGAGGCCCAAATCCTAATCTTAAGTGTTCTAAATGTCACAGACTGGGTCACACTATTGAAAGATGTTATGAGGTGGTTGGTCCACCTCCTGGTTATGGTGGTAATTCCTACAGACCTAATGGGGGGTTTGTTAAAAGGAAATATTTCTCTCCTTTTGTGAAAAATATTTCTAGTAATCATGCTGCAGATCCTCACTACACCACTGTTCAACAACCTGTTTCTTATCCCAGTTCCAGTTCTGGTTCTGGACCTTCCACTTCTGACTCTCCTTTTACTCCTAAACAAGTTAATCTCTTGATGAAAATGCTTAATGAAAATTCCTTGCACAAATCTCCTCAAGCCAATATGGGAGGTACCTTTACTTTCTTCAATTCAAATGCCTTTTTTAATTCAAACTTTGAAAAGTTTTTCTGTTTTAATCAAGTTAAAATGCCTCACAAGCCTGCTAAAGTGTGGATATCTGACTCTGGTGCTAATCAGCACATGACAAATACTGATAAAAACATGATAAATGTTGTTGATGTATCTAATCTTGGTCTTACTGTTGGTCACCCAAATGGGACCCAAGCCAAAGTGGTTAAAATTGGTGATTTAAGGTTAACTGGAAATATCCTTCTGTTTAGTGTTCTTGTTGTTCCTGAATATTGTGTCAACTTGCTATATGTTCATAATCTTGCAAGGGATAACAAATTCTTCATAGGTTTTGATGAGTATCATTGTTATATTCAGGACTTGAATTCCAGAATAACTGTGGGGATTGGTAATGAATGTGATGGACTTTACTTGTTTGATGATGTTAACTGTGGTAAGAGCAATGTGGCATGTTTTAATTCTACATTTACTTGCAATATCTCTAAATTTACTTGGCATTGCAGACTTGGTCACCCTGCTGACCAAGTCCTAACTGTTTTGAAAGACAAGTTGAAACTTGATAATACCACCCACCATTCTTTTTGTGAAATCTGTCACAAAGCTAAACAGACTAGGGAACCCTTCCCTTTGAGTGACCATAAGACTAACAGTCTTGGTGACCTTGTGCATTTGGACCTTGGGGGTCCTTATAGGGTCCAAAGTAAGGAAAGATTTAAATACTTCCTTACTATTGTTGATGATTATTCTAGAGCTGTGTGGGTATATCTTTTGAAAAGTAAAGAAGAGGTTTTTGAAAATATTGTTAACTATCATACTTTGTTACTAAATCAGTCTAACAAAAGAGTTAAAATCTTTAGAAGTGACAATGGAAGTGAATTTGTGAATCAAAGAATGAATGTTTTCATGAAACAGAATGGCATTATCCATCAAACTTCTTGTGTTTATACCCCACAGCAAAATGGCATAGTTGAAAGGAAACATAGGCACTTGCTTAATGTTGCAAGAGCTCTTATGTTTCAAGGGGGGATACCTCTTAATATGTGGATGTGAATGTATTTTAACTGCTACCTATTTGATTAACAGGTTACCTTCTTCTGTCCTTTGTGGAAAGTCTCCTTATGAACAAATTTTTAAAAATTCTCCTAATCTGTCCCATTTAAGAGTCTTTGGATGTTTATGTTTTGCAACTGTTTTGAATAATTTTGATAAGTTTAGTAACAGATCTGAAAAGTGTATCCTAATTGGCTATGCTGATGCCAATAAAGGTTACAAGTTATTCAGTCTTGAGAATAAATCCATCCTCTACTCTAGGGATGTGAACTTTTATGAGAATATCTTTCTTCTTAAAATAAATCAACACAACAATAATCATTTTTCTGAAAATGAAGTTACCCACTTAAACTTCTTTGATAACTTGCTTTTTGATAATAATAATAATCATCCAAAGACTTTCATGCCCAATGATGAAAGGAGAGACCATAATTCTGGTGATGGCATTGGATCTGCCCAGTTTGGCAGCCCCTTGGCTCCTACTGATGGTGGATCACCTCTCCACCCTGGCAGTCATTCCTTGACTACTGGTGAGCAGAGGAGTCCATCTCATTCTAGCAGTCCTACTGGGACTACTGATGAGATTCACACTAATGCAACACTTGATGAAAATACTATCAATTCTGAGGGTAATCCTGTTTTAGATGAAACTGTTCATTTGGTTGATAATCCTATTAATTTAAGGAGATCAAATAGGGTTGGTAGAACTCCTAAGAAATATGGTGACTTTGTTTTGAATAACAAAACCAAGCACAATATCTCAAACTATGTGAATTACTCTAAACTGAGTTCTGAAAGTATGTGTTTTGTGTCTAATTTGAACAAACAACTTGAACCTACTTGCTTTTCTGATGCTTGCAAAGATCCTCATTGGGTTGATGCAATGAATGCTGAAATGGAAGCATTGCATAAAAATGGTACCTGGATTTTGACTGACCTACCCTTTAACAGAAAACCCATTGGATGTAAATGGGTATACAAAATCAAATACAAGTCCAATGGGGATATTGATAGGTACAAAGCCAGACTTGTAGCCAAGGGCTGCAGTCAAAGAGGAGGGGTGGACTTTGATGAAACCTTTTCCCCTGTTGTCAAAATGGTTACCATTAGGTCCTTAATTACCATTGCTACTAATAACAAATGGCCTATTTTCCAACTTGACATTAACAATGCCTTTCTTTATGGTGAAATTGTGGAAGATGTCTATATGACACCTCCACCTGGCTATTTCTCTCCTTCTGACACTAGAGTATGCAAGCTTGTCAAATCTTTGTATGGCCTTAAACAGGCACCCAGAAAATGGTATGAAAAATTAACTTCTGTGTAACATCCCGAACTTTTATGTAATGTTTGACTAATGCCGTTAAGTCAATTTGGGGTGTCGTTAAGTCTTTACTTAATATTTGAATGTAGCTATGTGTGATTAACGTAGATAAAGTAGTTAGGTTTGAGAGCCTAAATACTAATGAACGAATAAAAGTGTGTTTAATGTCGCTTAAAGGCTATGTAGTGCCTTTTAATGAAGGACTAATGTTGTATATGGTCAATAATGCAGTTTGTGACCAATAATGAAGGGTTTAGAAGTTCAGGGCTGATTTTGACATAGGTGGAAAGTGAAAAACGGGTTTAGGTTAGATTTACCCTAATCTAGTGTTAATTGGCAGCCATTAGTAATTAACAAAGTAATTAACCCTTCCTGGAGCTCTAAAGCCGTTAATTGAGTTTTGAATCAAATTCGTTGGCAAATTCGTAAACTGGAAAACAAAACGAAAATGAAGTTAAATTCGTTTGCCCAAACGAAGATGAAGTTCGTTGTTTAAATTCGTTGAAGTCAAATTCGTTGGCAAATTCGTAAACTGGAAAACAAAACGAAAATGAAGTTAAATTCGTTTGCCCAAACGAAGATGAAGTTCGTTGTTTAAATTCGTTGAAGTCAAATTCGTTGGCAAATTCGTAAACTGGAAAACAAAACGAAAATGAAGTTAAATTCGTTTGCCCAAACGAAGATGAAGTTCGTTGTTTAAATTCGTTGAAGTCAAATTCGTTGGCAAATTCGTAAACTGGAAAACAAAACGAAAATGAAGTTAAATTCGTTTAAACGATAAGTTGTAAAGTTAAATTCGTTTAAATGCCTATCTTCGTAAAGTATAAATATATTCGTAAGAAGCTATATTCGTAAAGTAGAACCAAACGAAGATAAAGTTCGTACGAAGATTAAGTTCGTAAGAACTAAATTCGTAAAGTAGAACCAAACGAAGATAAAGTTCGTACGAAGATTAAGTTCGTAAATCGTTTCTGATGAAGTTCGTTTAAGAAGTCTAAATTCGTTTGCCCAAACGAAGATAAAGTTCGTACGAAGTTTAAATTCGTTTAAATGCCTATCTTCGTAAAGTATAAATATATTCGTAAGAAGCTATATTCGTAAAGTAGAACCAAACGAAGATAAAGTTCGTACGAAGATTAAGTTCGTAAGAACTAAGTAACGAAGATAATGTTAAGTTCGTAAGAACTAAGTAACGAAGATAATGTTAAGTTCGTAAGAACTAAGTAACGAAGATAATGTTAAGTTCGTAAGAACTAAGTAACGAAGATAATGTTAAGTTCGTTTAATGCAGTCTAAATTCGTTTGCCCAAACGAAGATGAAGTTCGTTGTTTAAATTCGTTGAAGTCAAATTCGTTGGCAAATTCGTAAACTGGAAAACAAAACGAAAATGAAGTTAAATTCGTTAGGTGTAATTCTGGAATTTTACGTAGCCAGTCTTAAATTCGTACGAGGGTCTATTTAAGGTCCTAAATGACTTATATTCATTATGTTAATGTACGATAGGTGTCGGAGGTTACCTATAGGCAATACTAGCTTTTGGTTGCGCACGTATACTTCTATCAGGTAAGATACACTACTTTTGTCACGCTGGGGGATCAACTAAAAGCAGGTTTCAAACTTACATACTTCCAATTGGTAACTTATAATGCATGTGGACTTATGGGGTTACTTGGGAGGTATTATGGGATTACGTAGTTGACCATGAGACCTGAAATGCAGTCCCTAATGTAGTGATCTATTATGCAGTTATGTAGTATAATGAAGTATTGTATTATGCATGAAATGTCGAAATGAAGTTGATGTATGTTGTGTGCATGTTTGTATGGCTTGAACACCTAGTGCACTAGACTTGCTAGGTTGCCATGTCACTTGCACGTTTAAGGGCCCAAAACGTAAAAGCAGTAACGCAGTAAATGTTTAGGTAATGCAGTCACCTAAACTAAATAACGTAGGTTCGAGCTCGTTAAACTTTGATGCAGTAAAGTGTTAAGCTTAACCCGTACAAGTCTTAGCCGGATGAGTACGCTAACGCAGTTGTTGCTTGGGTGGCTCCTAGCAACGTGGTCACACGCAGTTTGAGTAATTAACGGAGGATTGACCCCCTCAGGATTTTGGATTACTCTCGGATTGGCTTGCCATTCCTTAACGACATACGATGGGTGGCCTTTTGGTGAACCATCAAGTCGGGTGCAATGTAGAGCACACTTAATGCAGTTAATAACGTAGTAAAGCAGAAATGTAGAAAGCAGATATGTGGTTAATGAAGTAATGCAGGATAGGCACATTTAGGATGATTATCCTATTTGATATGAAGTTGTTATGCAGATTTGTGTGATGTGTGACGTGCCTAAAGAACTTGTCTAATAATGAAGATTGTTTTAATTGGACAAATGCTTTTAAATTAAGTGTTATCTTACTTAGCTATTTTAATAGCTAACACTTGTTTCTTTTAATGTGGTTGTTCCCTCAGGTTTAGCTTGAAGGAACTATATGCAGAACGAGTGAGGCTTGGGTAGATGCAATGCAGGAGCCTTAGCTACCCTATAGACGCTTTGTTTAGACATTCGTTTACATTCAGTACTTAATGTCGAATTTATGTAATGACGTTTGGACGGTTGTTTTATGTTGGGCAACTGTTGGGTTTTCCTTTGAACTATTCTATGATGTCGCAAGTAACACCAACTAAATGCAGAAACCAAAATGTTTTATTGGTTTTGACTTTTAAGGTCCTTTCTTCCGCAATATGACACCGTTAGGTGAAAAGTTTTTGAAAACCCATATTTTTAAACGACGGGTGTTACAAGTTGGTATCAGAGAAGTAGTTTAAGTGAACCAAGGCCTATTGACCATAGGATTTGGACTTAAACTTAAGGTGTGCATGCTAGGTACTCGTAGGATGCCTTAGCTAGAGATGACATGTGATGTAGGATGGGTTGGGATGAGTGCGAGTGTTGTAGGGCTTATGAGATGTTTACGTTACGAAGTTATGTTTTAGCCTTACCTCGACGAGCTTTTTGTTTTATTTTGCGCTTATCGACTCCACCATTTTATTGAAGGAAAATGGTTAACACTCGCAACCGCAACATCCAACGCGACGGAGCTACTGCTAGCGTTACTCCACCTGTCCATCCGGGTGCAGGCGCTTCTAATGCTGCTAATGCTAATGTGAATCGTGTGAACCCCCGCCGTGTTAATCAACCAGGCTCATTGGGTCCGATGCCTCCACCACCTGGCAATCCTCCGAGAGTTAACGATGTAGCTGTGGATCAGATTCCCAATCAGATGGAGATGTATAATCTTGTGCTAACTCTTCAGGCCCAGTTGGCCCAAACACAAGAACAGTTGAATCAGGCGTTGGCAGCTAACGCAGAAGGAACTGGTAACAGTCACTCTGTGCCTTCTCACCACACTGAGCCACCAGTCGATGATGTTGTTATTCCTCATGCTAATGTTAATGTGGTTCCTCCTAATGATGTTCGCGCCCCTCGATTCAAGTTTGAAAGTTTCCAAAAGTGTGGAGCTCAGAAATTCTATGGAACACTTAATGCAGTAGGTTGCATGGAATGGCTTGATGATACGGAGATGGTTTTCGAAGCTTGTGATTGTCCTGAGGATAAGAAAGTGTTGTGTGCAAGTAGAATGTTGAAAGAAGGTGCTCGAGATTGGTGGAAGAGCATTACTATTTCGATGACTCCGGCTATGGTAACTGCTATTACGTGGGCTGACTTTAAGCAGAAATTCATTGAGGAATATATTGGGGTACATGAGCAGCGTAAAATGGAAAAAGAGTTCCGTGCTTTGACAGCTGAAGTTGGCAAAATTAATGATTATGCTCGTTCCTTTCTGGAGAAGATGAAGTTCGTAGGCCATCTGTTCCGTACTGATGCAGATCAGGTTGCTTGCTATGTTGATGGTTTGCCTCCGAGTTATCGAGGTATCTGCAGGCAGCACAAAACTCTGACTGAAGCTATCAAGGAGTCTAAAAAGCTTGATGATGATTTTGCTTCGGACAAGAAAGTAGTTGAGAAAGTCGACGACAAGAAAGTGGGATTTAAAAGAAGAGCAAACTGGTCCTCTAATAACAATAATAATAATAAGAAGTTCCGCGGAAATTCTAGCTCAAGCGGTGACAAAGATAAGAAGAAGAAGGGATCGTGGTGTGCTTCATGCAAGAGTGTGCATGAAGGTACATGTTCCGACAAGACTAGAAGGTGCCATAATTGTGGGAAGTCAGGACACCTTGCAGTTGAATGCAGAGACAAAGCTCGTTGTTATAAGTGTCAAGAAACGGGTCATCTCATTGCCGATTGTCCACAGATGAAGAATGCTGGAAAGAAGACCGCCACGACAGCAACAAAAGTGAGAGCTCTTCAAATGACGATTGATGACGCAAGGAACAACGATGAAGTGGTAAGTGGTACTTTCCTTGTTAACTCAAAGCCTGCCTCTGTTTTATTTGATTCAGGTGCAAATAGGTCGTTTGTGTCCACATTATTTGCTCCTAAGCTAGAAAGAGTCACTACTCCCTTAGATTGCTCAATAGAGGTAGAAATTGCTAATGGTACGGTTAATAATATACGTGTGGGTTATGACGATTGTAACATTGAGATTGAAGGTCGTTCTTTTCCGGTCCAACTATTGCCTACTACCTTAGGTGGTTTTGATGTAGTGATTGGTATGGATTGGTTGGCTAGAAATGAAGCTAGTATTTTATGTTCCCAAAAGATAATTCGATTGCCTATATCCGAGGGTAAAGTGATAACGGTGTATGGAGACAAGAAGAGAGGAGGAATAAAGATTATTAGTATGATGAAAGCTATTAAATGTATAAGGAAAAACAAGAGCCATTTCTTGGCTTATGTCATTGATGCAAGAAAAGAGAAGTCTTCAATCGCTAGTGTTGATGTAGTATCAAATTTCCCCGATGTGTTTCCCGACGATCTACCAGGTATTCCTCCCGATCGTGAAGTTACTTTTCAGATAGATCTTGTTCCCGGTGCTACACCCGTTGCTAAAGCACCTTACCGATTAGCTCCTACAGAAATGAAGGAATTAATGACGCAACTACAGGAGTTACTTGACAAAGGGTTCATACAACCTAGTTCCTCGCCTTGGGGAGCTCCAGTTCTCTTTGTTAAGAAGAAGGACGGATCAATGCGCATGTGTATTGACTACCGTGAGTTGAACAAACGAACGGTCAAGAATAAGTATCCTCTCCCGAGAATTGATGATCTTTTTGATCAACTACATGGTGCTTCGTATTTTTCAAAGATTGATTTGCGGTCCGGTTATCATCAGTTAAAGGTAAAGAAGGAAGATGTAGCAAAGACGGCTTTCCGGACTAGATATGGTCATTATGAGTTCTTGGTCATGCCATTTGGGTTGACCAATGCTCCAGCCGCGTTTATGGACTTAATGAATCGGGTATGCCGCCCCTTTCTAGATCATTTTGTTATTGTGTTTATTGACGATATTTTGATCTACTCTAAGTCAGAGGATGAACACCGTGAGCATTTGAAAGCAGTTTTGGAGGTGTTGAGGGAGAAGAAGTTGTACGCAAAGTTTTCTAAATGTGAGTTTTGGCTCCGAGAAGTGCAGTTTCTTGGTCATGTTATTACATCGGAAGGTATTAAAGTAGATCCTTCAAAGATTGAAGCTGTTTCAAAGTGGGAGCAGCCAAAGACACCTACCGAGATTAAGAGTTTTCTTGGTTTGGCTGGGTATTATAGAAGGTTTATTCAGGATTTTTCTCGAATAGCCAAGCCTATGACGGAATTAACAAAGAAGGGTGTGAAGTACGAGTGGACTGAAAAGCAGGAAAATGCATTCCAGACGTTGAAAAAGAAGTTGTGTGAAGCTCCTATCCTTGCCTTGCCTGAAGGTACTGATGATTTAGTGGTATATAGCGATGCTTCTATTACGGGTTTGGGTTGTGTCTTAATGCAGAGAGACAAAGTGATTGCTTATGCTTCACGTCAGTTGAAGCCTCATGAGAAGAATTACCCTACCCATGATCTTGAGTTAGCGGCGGTTGTGTTTGCATTGAAATTATGGAGACATTACTTATATGGTACTAAATGCACACTTTACACCGACCATAAGAGTTTACAATATATGTTTACTCAAAAGGAGATGAATGTGAGACAAAGAAGGTGGATGGAATTACTTAAAGACTATGATTGTGAAATCAAATACCATCCGGGTAAAGCCAATGTAGTGGCGGATGCACTAAGTAGGAAAGTGCAAAGCTCTTCTTGTAAGTTAATGAGCATGCAAGTTCAGGCCAAGTCGGGTCTATTAGATCGAATTAAAGAAGCACAAGAGAGGGCATTAATGAAGGATAATATTGATAACGAGAGTATTGGAAAGAAGAAACGACTTGTGATGGAGACTAATAGTCGTGGGTTTAAAACATACAAGGGTCGCATTTGGGTGCCACTGCTTGGTGGTAACCGAGAGTTGATCCTTGAAGAGGTCCATAGAAGTAGGTATTCGATGCATCCCGGTGTCACCAAAATGTATGCAGATTTGAAGCCGATTTATTGGTGGCCGGATATTAAAGGTGAAGTAGCTCATTTTGTAGCAAAGTGTTTGACGTGTGCAAGAGTGAAGACGGACCATCAAAAGCCGTATGGATTGTTGCATCAATTAGACGTTCCCGAGTGGAAATGGGATCATATCACGATGGACTTTGTAACGAAGCTACCGAAAACGCCGAAAGGGAATGATATGATTTGGGTAATTGTAGATAGATTGACGAAGAGTGCTCATTTTCTAGCTACCCGACAAGATGTGCCTTTAACGAAGATGGCAAAGATGTACATTGATGAAGTAGTTGCGAAACATGGAGTTCCCTTATCTATTGTTTCGGATCGAGACTCGAGGTTTGTGTCAAACTTTTGGAAGGGTCTTCAACGGGAGTTGGGTAGTAGAATAAATTTGAGTACCGCCTATCATCCCCAAACCGATGGGCAAAGTGAGAGAACTATTCAAACCTTGGAGGATATGTTGAGAACGTGTGTACTTGAATATGGTGGAGCATGGGATGAACACTTGAAGTTGATTGAATTTGCTTATAATAATAGTCACCATGCAAGTATTGGGATGCCACCATTTGAAATGTTATATGGAAGGAGATGTAGGACTCCAAGTTGTTGGATGGAGCCCGGTGAAAAGCAGTTGACCGGTCCCGAAATTATTGAAATTACCTCTGAAAAGGTTAATGTAGCTAAAGAAGCCTTACGTGTGGCAAGAGAAAGGCAGAAAACATATGCAGATAAGAAAAGGAGACCGATTGAGTTTAATGTGGGTAAGTTCGTAAGAACTAAGTAACGAAGATAATGTTAAGTTCGTAAGAACTAAGTAACGAAGATAATGTTAAGTTCGTAAGAACTAAGTAACGAAGATAATGTTAAGTTCGTAAGAACTAAGTAACGAAGATAATGTTAAGTTCGTAAGAACTAAGTAACGAAGATAATGTTAAGTTCGTAAGAACTAAGTAACGAAGATAATGTTAAGTTCGTAAGAACTAAGTAACGAAGATAATGTTAAGTTCGTAAGAACTAAGTAACGAAGATAATGTTAAGTTCGTAAGAACTAAGTAACGAAGATAATGTTAAGTTCGTAAGAACTAAGTAACGAAGATAATGTTAAGTTCGTAAGAACTAAGTAACGAAGATAATGTTAAGTTCGTAAGAACTAAGTAACGAAGATAATGTTAAGTTCGTAAGAACTAAGTAACGAAGATAATGTTAAGTTCGTAAGAACTAAGTAACGAAGATAATGTTAAGTTCGTAAGAACTAAGTAACGAAGATAATGTTAAGTTCGTAAGAACTAAGTAACGAAGATAATGTTAAGTTCGTAAGAACTAAGTAACGAAGATAATGTTAAGTTCGTAAGAACTAAGTAACGAAGATAATGTTAAGTTCGTAAGAACTAAGTAACGAAGATAATGTTAAGTTCGTAAGAACTAAGTAACGAAGATAATGTTAAGTTCGTAAGAACTAAGTAACGAAGATAATGTTAAGTTCGTAAGAACTAAGTAACGAAGATAATGTTAAGTTCGTAAGAACTAAGTAACGAAGATAATGTTAAGTTCGTAAGAACTAAGTAACGAAGATAATGTTAAGTTCGTAAGAACTAAGTAACGAAGATAATGTTAAGTTCGTAAGAACTAAGTAACGAAGATAATGTTAAGTTCGTAAGAACTAAGTAACGAAGATAATGTTAAGTTCGTAAGAACTAAGTAACGAAGATAATGTTAAGTTCGTAAGAACTAAGTAACGAAGATAATGTTAAGTTCGTAAGAACTAAGTAACGAAGATAATGTTAAGTTCGTAAGAACTAAGTAACGAAGATAATGTTAAGTTCGTAAGAACTAAGTAACGAAGATAATGTTAAGTTCGTAAGAACTAAGTAACGAAGATAATGTTAAGTTCGTAAGAACTAAGTAACGAAGATAATGTTAAGTTCGTAAGAACTAAGTAACGAAGATAATGTTAAGTTCGTAAGAACTAAGTAACGAAGATAATGTTAAGTTCGTAAGAACTAAGTAACGAAGATAATGTTAAGTTCGTAAGAACTAAGTAACGAAGATAATGTTAAGTTCGTAAGAACTAAGTAACGAAGATAATGTTAAGTTCGTAAGAACTAAGTAACGAAGATAATGTTAAGTTCGTAAGAACTAAG
Source organism: Erigeron breviscapus (assembly GCA_034093135.1). NCBI lineage: Eukaryota > Viridiplantae > Streptophyta > Magnoliopsida > Asterales > Asteraceae > Erigeron > Erigeron breviscapus. Next base: position 18,320,510 of record CM067168.1, read on the forward strand.
TAACGAAGATAATGTTAAGTTCGTAAGAACTAAGTAACGAAGATAATGTTAAGTTCGTAAGAACTAAGTAACGAAGATAATGTTAAGTTCGTAAGAACTAAGTAACGAAGATAATGTTAAGTTCGTAAGAACTAAGTAACGAAGATAATGTTAAGTTCGTAAGAACTAAGTAACGAAGATAATGTTAAGTTCGTAAGAACTAAGTAACGAAGATAATGTTAAGTTCGTAAGAACTAAGTAACGAAGATAATGTTAAGTTCGTAAGAACTAAGTAACGAAGATAATGTTAAGTTCGTAAGAACTAAGTAACGAAGATAATGTTAAGTTCGTAAGAACTAAGTAACGAAGATAATGTTAAGTTCGTAAGAACTAAGTAACGAAGATAATGTTAAGTTCGTAAGAACTAAGTAACGAAGATAATGTTAAGTTCGTAAGAACTAAGTAACGAAGATAATGTTAAGTTCGTAAGAACTAAGTAACGAAGATAATGTTAAGTTCGTAAGAACTAAGTAACGAAGATAATGTTAAGTTCGTAAGAACTAAGTAACGAAGATAATGTTAAGTTCGTAAGAACTAAGTAACGAAGATAATGTTAAGTTCGTAAGAACTAAGTAACGAAGATAATGTTAAGTTCGTAAGAACTAAGTAACGAAGATAATGTTAAGTTCGTAAGAACTAAGTAACGAAGATAATGTTAAGTTCGTAAGAACTAAGTAACGAAGATAATGTTAAGTTCGTAAGAACTAAGTAACGAAGATAATGTTAAGTTCGTAAGAACTAAGTAACGAAGATAATGTTAAGTTCGTAAGAACTAAGTAACGAAGATAATGTTAAGTTCGTAAGAACTAAGTAACGAAGATAATGTTAAGTTCGTAAGAACTAAGTAACGAAGATAATGTTAAGTTCGTAAGAACTAAGTAACGAAGATAATGTTAAGTTCGTAAGAACTAAGTAACGAAGATAATGTTAAGTTCGTAAGAACTAAGTAACGAAGATAATGTTAAGTTCGTAAGAACTAAGTAACGAAGATAATGTTAAGTTCGTAAGAACTAAGTAACGAAGATAATGTTAAGTTCGTAAGAACTAAGTAACGAAGATAATGTTAAGTTCGTAAGAACTAAGTAACGAAGATAATGTTAAGTTCGTAAGAACTAAGTAACGAAGATAATGTTAAGTTCGTAAGAACTAAGTAACGAAGATAATGTTAAGTTCGTAAGAACTAAGTAACGAAGATAATGTTAAGTTCGTAAGAACTAAGTAACGAAGATAATGTTAAGTTCGTAAGAACTAAGTAACGAAGATAATGTTAAGTTCGTAAGAACTAAGTAACGAAGATAATGTTAAGTTCGTAAGAACTAAGTAACGAAGATAATGTTAAGTTCGTAAGAACTAAGTAACGAAGATAATGTTAAGTTCGTAAGAACTAAGTAACGAAGATAATGTTAAGTTCGTAAGAACTAAGTAACGAAGATAATGTTAAGTTCGTAAGAACTAAGTAACGAAGATAATGTTAAGTTCGTAAGAACTAAGTAACGAAGATAATGTTAAGTTCGTAAGAACTAAGTAACGAAGATAATGTTAAGTTCGTAAGAACTAAGTAACGAAGATAATGTTAAGTTCGTAAGAACTAAGTAACGAAGATAATGTTAAGTTCGTAAGAACTAAGTAACGAAGATAATGTTAAGTTCGTAAGAACTGAGAGTAAACGAAGTTTAAGTTCGTATGAAGTTTAAATTCGTTTAATAGCCTATCTTCGTAAAGTATAAATATATTCGTAAGAAGCTATATTCGTAAAGTAGAACCAAACGAAGATAAAGTTCGTACGAGGGTCTATTTAAGGTCCTAAATGACTTATATTCATTATGTTAATGTACGATAGGTGTCGGAGGTTACCTATAGGCAATACTAGCTTTTGGTTGCGCACGTATACTACTATCAGGTAAGATACACTACTTTTGTCACGCTGGGGGATCAACTAAAAGCAGGTTTCAAACTTACATACTTCCAATTGGTAACTTATAATGCATGTGGACTTATGGGGTTACTTGGGAGGTATTATGGGATTACGTAGTTGACCATGAGACCTGAAATGCAGTCCCTAATGTAGTGATCTATTATGCAGTTATGTAGTATAATGAAGTATTGCTTAATGTAGTATGACGCTATGCAGTTGATGTAGTCTAATGAAGTATTGCTATTATGCAGTAATGTAGTAAAGCAGTTAATGTAGTAAAGCAGTTAATGTAGTAAAGCAGTTAATGTAGTAAAGCAGTTAATGTAGTAAAGCAGTTAATGTAGTAAAGCAGTTAATGTAGTAAAGCAGTTAATGTAGTAAAGCAGTTAATGTAGTAAAGCAGTTAATGTAGTAAAGCAGTTAATGTAGTAAAGCAGTTAATGTAGTAAAGCAGTTAATGTAGTAAAGCAGTTAATGTAGTAAAGCAGTTAATGTAGTAAAGCAGTTAATGTAGTAAAGCAGTTAATGTAGTAAAGCAGTTAATGTAGTAAAGCAGTTAATGTAGTAAAGCAGTTAATGTAGTAAAGCAGTTAATGTAGTAAAGCAGTTAATGTAGTAAAGCAGTTAATGTAGAAAGCAGTTAATGTAGTAAAGCAGTTAATGTAGTAAAGCAGTTAATGTAGTAAAGCAGTTAATGTAGTAAAGCAGTTAATGTAGTAAAGCAGTTAATGTAGTAAAGCAGTTAATGTAGTAAAGCAGTTAATGTAGTAAAGCAGTTAATGTAGTAAAGCAGTTAATGTAGAAAGCAGTTAATGTAGTAAAGCAGTTAATGTAGTAAAGCAGTTAATGTAGTAAAGCAGTTAATGTAGTAAAGCAGTTAATGTAGTAAAGCAGTTAATGTAGTAAAGCAGTTAATGTAGTAAAGCAGTTAATGTAGTAAAGCAGTTAATGTAGTAAAGCAGTTAATGTAGTAAAGCAGTTAATGTAGTAAAGCAGTTAATGTAGTAAAGCAGTTAATGTAGTAAAGCAGTTAATGTAGTAAAGCAGTTAATGTAGTAAAGCAGTTAATGTAGTAAAGCAGTTAATGTAGTAAAGCAGTTAATGTAGTAAAGCAGTTAATGTAGTAAAGCAGTTAATGTAGTAAAGCAGTTAATGTAGTAAAGCAGTTAATGTAGTAAAGCAGTTAATGTAGTAAAGCAGTTAATGTAGTAAAGCAGTTAATGTAGTAAAGCAGTTAATGTAGTAAAGCAGTTAATGTAGTAAAGCAGTTAATGTAGTAAAGCAGTTAATGTAGTAAAGCAGTTAATGTAGTAAAGCAGTTAATGTAGTAAAGCAGTTAATGTAGTAAAGCAGTTAATGTAGTAAAGCAGTTAATGTAGTAAAGCAGTTAATGTAGTAAAGCAGTTAATGTAGTAAAGCAGTTAATGTAGTAAAGCAGTTAATGTAGTAAAGCAGTTAATGTAGTAAAGCAGTTAATGTAGTAAAGCAGTAATGTAGTAAAGCAGTTAATGTAGTAAAGCAGTTAATGTAGTAAAGCAGTTAATGTAGTAAAGCAGTTAATGTAGTAAAGCAGTTAATGTAGTAAAGCAGTTAATGTAGTAAAGCAGTTAATGTAGTAAAGCAGTTAATGTAGTAAAGCAGTTAATGTAGTAAAGCAGTTAATGTAGTAAAGCAGTTAACGTAGTAAAGCAGTTAATGTAGTAAAGCAGTTAA
>CM067168.1:18331676-18339176 GCA_034093135.1 Erigeron breviscapus
CACCAATTAGCGAACAAATGAGGGTGCTCGGCCCGCATGGATTCCTCGAGTTCCCATGTGGCCTCGCTAGCAGAATGATTTTTCCATTGGACTTTAACGAAAGGAATAGTTTTTCTACGAAGAACTCGCTCCTCACGATCAATGATAGTCTCGGGCTCCTCAACATAAGAAAGATCTGGCCGAATGTCAGAGAAAGGATATTGCACCACGTGCAATGGATGATAACTATAACCCCGAAGTTGAGAAACATGGAAAACGTTATGCACATGAGATAACTGCGGCGGCAACGCTAAACGATACGATACTTCACCCACTCGATCCAATATCTCAAAAGGTCCAATATATCGAGGACTGAGCTTCCCTTTCAAACCAAACCGTCTTATACCTTTCCATGGCGAAACTTTCAAGAACACCTTCTCACCCACGTTAAACTCTAACGGACGTCGGTGCTTATCAGCATACACTTTCTGTCTTGACTGAGCCTCCTTTAATCGATTCTTAGCAATAGCAACCTTTTCATTAGTCACTCTAACCAACTCAGGTCCTTCAATCAACTTCTCCCCCGCTTCATTCCAACAGACAGGCGCTCTACATTTTCTACCATAAAGCAACTCAAACGGAGCCATACCAATGCTAGATTGCCAACTATTATTGTAAGCAAATTCAACCAAACACAAGTACTCATCCCAATTTCCCTTCATATCCAAGGCACAAGCTCGGAGCATATCTTCCAAAGTTTGTATTGTACGTTCAGATTGTCCATCAGTCTGTGGATGAAAAGCAGTACTCATCTTTATTCGCGTACCCCAGGCTTTATGCAAACCCTTCCAAAATCTAGATGTAAACCGAGGATCACGATCAGACACGATAGACGTAGGAACCCCATGCAATCTCACAATTTCCTGCTGAAACAGCTCAGATAGCTTACTTACAGAATAATCCATACGAATAGGCAAGAAATGTGCTGACTTGGTCAATCTATCAACCACAACCCAAATAGCATCATGTCTTTTAAACGTCTTAGGTAACCCACACACGAAATCCATAGAAATGTCTTCCCATTTCCACATTGGAATATCCAACGGCTTCAATAAACCGCTAGTCCGCTGATGCTCAATCTTTACTTGTTGACAGGTAAGGCACCTCCCAACATATCTAGCAACATCTTTCTTCATGCCACTCCACCAAAAATGCTGCTTCAAATCTTGATACATTTTAGACGAACCAGGATGTATAGAAAAAGGTGAGCTATGAGCTTCAGACAACAACGCCTCACGAATATCTTCATCATTAGGAACACATAATCGATTCCCACACCAAATAACTCCATCATCATCCTCTCTAAACTCTTTCAGTTTTCCCTCTTCCAAATTTTGAAACACAGCCCACAAGTCCCCATCATCCAACTGAGCTTCTTTTATCCTCGAAATCAAGTCAGACTCGAGTTTCAGATTCGCCAACATCCCAGATGCTCCTCTCTTACTCAACCCCATATCAAGTCTTTCAAATTCTCGAATGTGACTAACCAAACAAGAGATACTCCCAAATGTCTTTCGACTCAGTGCATCGGCTACAACATTCGCTTTTCCTGGATGGTATTGAATGTTCACATCATAATCCTTCAATAACTCAAGCCATCTTCGCTGCCTCATGTTTAACTCTTTTTGTGTGAATATGTACTTGAGACTCTTGTGATCGGTAAAAATATCACAAGTCTCACCATAAAGATAATGCCTCCAAATCTTCAACGCAAAAATCACAGCAGCTAATTCCAAGTCATGAGTAGGGTCATAGAGAAGATTTGCAGAAAGGCACCACGTGCAATGGATGATAACTATAACCCCGAAGTTGAGAAACATGGAAAACGTTATGCACATGAGATAACTGCGGCGGCAACGCTAAACGATACGATACTTCACCCACTCGATCCAATATCTCAAAAGGTCCAATATATCGAGGACTGAGCTTCCCTTTCAAACCAAACCGTCTTATACCTTTCCATGGCGAAACTTTCAAGAACACCTTCTCACCCACGTTAAACTCTAACGGACGTCGGTGCTTATCGGCATACACTTTCTGTCTTGACTGAGCCTCCTTTAATCGATTCTTAGCAATAGCAACCTTTTCATTAGTCACTCTAACCAACTCAGGTCCTTCAATCAACTTCTCCCCCGCTTCATTCCAACAGACAGGCGCTCTACATTTTCTACCATAAAGCAACTCAAACGGAGCCATACCAATGCTAGATTGCCAACTATTATTGTAAGCAAATTCAACCAAACACAAGTACTCATCCCAATTTCCCTTCATATCCAAGGCACAAGCTCGGAGCATATCTTCCAAAGTTTGTATTGTACGTTCAGATTGTCCATCAGTCTGTGGATGAAAAGCAGTACTCATCTTTATTCGCGTACCCCAGGCTTTATGCAAACCCTTCCAAAATCTAGATGTAAACCGAGGATCACGATCAGACACGATAGACGTAGGGACCCCATGCAATCTCACAATTTCCTGCTGAAACAGCTCAGATAGCTTACTTACAGAATAATCCATACGAATAGGCAAGAAATGTGCTGACTTGGTCAATCTATCAACCACAACCCAAACCATGCTTAGAAGCATCACTGTAAATCTGAAAACCCCCAGCTCCGGACGGTAGTGCAAGGATAGGAGCTGATACAAGTCTTCTCTTCAACTCATCAAAACTCTTCTGTCGTTCTACAGTCCACTCAAATTTTACCCCTTTTCTCATCAATTGGGTCAGAGGCAAAGCAATCACAGAAAAACCTTCAACAAAGCGTCGATAATAACCAGCTAAGCCAAGAAAACTCCGAATCTCTGTAACAGATGTGGGTCTTGGCCAATTTGTAATAGCCTCAGTTTTCGCTGGATCCATCATTATACCCTCAGCTGACACAACATGACCCAGAAAAGCAACTCTCTGCAACCAAAATTCACACTTAGAGTATTTCGCATACAGCTTCTTTCTTCGAAGGGTTTCAAGCACAATACGAAGATGATTCTCATGCTCTTCTTTACTCCTTGAGAAAACCAGAATATCATCAATGAATACAATCACAAATTTATCCAAAAACTCATGGAAAACACGGTTCATCAAATCCATGAATACCGCAGGAGCATTAGTCAAACCAAACGGCATCACCAAAAACTCATAGTGCCCATATCGAGTGCGAAAAGCAGTCTTCGGTATATCTTCTTCTTTAATGCGGAGCTGATGATATCCAGACCGAAGATCAATTTTAGAAAAATACTTCGAACCTTGTAACTGATCAAACAAGTCATCAATGCGCGGAAGAGGATAACGATTTCGAATAGTAATGCGATTCAACTCACGATAATCAATGCAAAGTCTCATGCTACCATCCTTCTTCTTAACAAACAATACTGGTGCGCCCCACGGTGATACACTCGGCCGAATAAATCCAAGATCTACTAATTCCTGTAATTGCTCCTTGAGTTCTTGCAACTCAAGTGGTGCCATACGATAAGGAGCTTTTGATATCGGTTGAGAACCAGGGATTAGATCAATCGAAAATTCAACTTCACGAACTGGTGGCAACCCTTGCAATTCATCAGGAAATACATCGACAAACTCACGAACAACATCGAGACTTTCAATAGGAGGACTTTCAACAGATAGGTCCTGAATTGAAGCTAAATAACCCACACAACCATGTGATATGAGCTTCTGTGCTTTAAGCATTGAAATAACTTTGATAGATTTTACAGGGAGATCGCCATTAAGAACACATTTAGGTCTAAGATAATTCCCAAACAATATCCGCCTAGAAGCACATTCGATAACCGCACTGTGACGAGATAACCAATCCATACCAAGAATAATATCAAAGTCATGCATGGTCATAGGAAGGAGATTTGCAAGGAAGATGTCGTTACCAATTTCCAAACGACAGTTTCGAAAGACACGATCAATAACTTCAACGCTACCCATTGGCGTAGAAATCGACAAAGGAGAAGGTAACAAAGTTGGCGAGACTTTCAAATATTTCGAGCTCTTAAGGGACACTATCGAGTGTGTAGAGCCAGAATCAAACAAGACAAAGAAGGCACGAAAGTCTATAAACACATGACCAATAATAGCACCTAACAATACAAAGAATGAATGACCAAATAATTCAACTAAAACATTTCCAATACGAGATAGGATCGGAATATACCTGCTGTGTCAGCAGCCTGAGTAGTAGTCAAGGCAAAAACACGTCCACCAGTAGCTGTCGGAGGAACCTTCTGAACAAATCCAGGTCTAGGATTCTTACAATCCTTAGCAATATGACCATTACCTCCACAAGCAAAGCATGAACCAGTAGCACGAAAACAAACTCTTCCAGCATGAGATTTTCCACAAGTCCCACATGGTGCAATAGCATTAACACCACCATTTCTGTCATTCCTTTGCTGACCTTGGGGACGATACACTTGCAATTGGCCATGATTATTATTGTTATGATTAGGCCCATTGGTGATCCTTAGCTGATTTCCTCCATTATTACCACGATAACCTTGATTCCCAGAAGGTTGACCTTGCCTATTGTTCACTGGAGGCACAGAACGTAGTGGCTGAGCATTCTTAAATCTCTTGTTCTTACCTTCCTCATTTTTAGTAGCCAAAAACTCTGCTCGCTCCATCTCCAAATTTCGAGCATAATCGGCTGCCTCAGCTACATCATAACACTTCAGATTAATCAGCTTGGAGCGGTAACGCGGATTGATAGCCCACTTGTACTTACGAGCTTGATCCTCAGAAGACCCAGCAGCAACTCCAATCAAACCCACGAGTCTCAAAAACCTCTTTGTAAAATCACCGACAGACTCGTCACCCCTCTGACTGATATTAGCATACTCTCGAATCATAGCCTCTTTTTCCGCCTCTGAAAAGTACTGACGGAAAAACAACTCCTTAAAAGAAGACCAATCTAACGCATCCTCATAGTCAATACCACCTTTTGCATTTCTCAAAGCAATCCACCAACGCTGAGCATCTCCCTCTAACTTGTACACCGCTAGTGGCACCCAGTACCTCTCATCACAACCAAGGACCCTATAAATCTTCTCAATATGGGTGATCCAGTTCTCAGCTTCCACAGGAGTGCTAGCAGTGCTGAATGACAAAGGACGTTGTTTTTGGAACCGTCCTAGCCACACATGAATAGCCTCATCCACTATAGCTTTTTCTTCCTCGTTCTCATCCTCGTTTTCATGCGTCTTCATCATACCAACAAAACCTTCTTGATTACGTATTGCATCAACAGTTTGAGCCACAATGTTTGGTAACAGGTTCGCAAGAGTTTCGTTGATCTTGCTGACTACATCATCCTCAGTCATACCCTTCCTTTTCGGTGCCATCTATCGATCGAGACGAAGATACAACGGTTACGATTAGCATGACGATTAAATGAAAATAAACAAATAGATAGATCAATAAAGATTAAAGCGAGAGATAGCTTATCGAAGCCGAAAGGAAGTCCTAACCCAAAGTCTACCCAAATCTCACAGGCCATAACTTAGGTTTAAGTTTCTACAGGAAAGGACCTAGGCTCTGATACCATTCTGTAACGCCCCTAACTTACAAAACGTACATAATGATATCAAAAGGAACTTAAAGGAAAAAAGGACGTTATTCTTATTCAAAATCAAACCAAAGTCAACCAACAAAACATTAAAAAGTACTTATAATCCAACATAAAGAACTAAAGCTTGAAGAACTCTAAGGCCAAGGTGCTAAGTCCAACTCGTTCTACACTCTTCGCTCGTTCCCAGTGCCCCCTTGATTTCCTGCCGTATAAGAAAGAAAAAGGAATACGGCTGAGCAAAAGCCCAGTGAACGGATATGACAAAAGCAGGAATATAGTATGAAAAGTGAAGACATAATTTTTATAAACAACTTATTTTCGAAACAAACTTATTTTCGAAACAAAGTGCAAATATGTATAATTCCACAATATATTATACATCAAATATATATATATATATATCAAATATAAAACCAAGTTTCATAAAATAATGCATCTAAGAGTCAAACAAATAACTTATCAGGGCCGAATGAAATCATAGGGTAGCTACTCCACTAATCATTCATTTATGGTGCGAAACGCCTCGTATGACACTACGATAAGCGCCCACCGTCAAACAAAATATACCTAGGACCGATCCATACGCCTCCTATCAAAATATAATATAATGAGCTCGAACCACTACCGGGTTATCAAAAGGAGACGCCGTAGGTCAAATCAAATACACCGCTACGGCCGGTGCCACGTCATCGGTGTCACAATAACGCGCCCATGGTATTATTATTATTATTATTATTATTATTATTATTATTATTATTATTGTTAATCCAAATCTAAATCTTAATTTTGAAACCCAGATCGATGGCCATGTATATTATTATTATTATTATTATTATTATTATTATTATTATTATTATTATTATTATTATTATTATTATTATTATTATTATTATTATTATTATTATTATTATTATTATTATTATTATTATTATTATTATTATTATTATTATTATTATTATTATTATTATTATTATTATTATTATTATTATTATTATTATTATTATTATTATTATTATTATTATTATTATTATTATTATTATTATTATTATTATTATTATTATTATTATTATTATTATTATTATTATTATTATTATTATTATTATTATTATTATTATTATTATTATTATTATTATTATTATTATTATTATTATTATTATTATTATTATTATTATTATTATTATTATTATTATTATTATTATTATTATTATTATTATTATTATTATTATTATTATTATTATTATTATTATTATTATTATTATTATTATTATTATTATTATTATTATTATTATTATTATTATTATTATTATTATTATTATTATTATTATTATTATTATTATTATTATTATTATTATTATTATTATTATTATTATTATTATTATTATTATTATTATTATTATTATTATTATTATTATTATTATTATTATTATTATTATTATTATTATTATTATTATTATTATTATTATTATTATTATTATTATTATTATTATTATTATTATTATTATTATTATTATTATTATTATTATTATTATTATTATTATTATTATTATTATTATTATTATTATTATTATTATTATTATTATTATTATTATTATTATTATTATTATTATTATTATTATTATTATTATTATTATTATTATTATTATTATTATTATTATTATTATTATTATTATTATTATTATTATTATTATTATTATTATTATTATTATTATTATTATTATTATTATTATTATTATTATTATTATTATTATTATTATTATTATTATTATTATTATTATTATTATTATTATTATTATTATTATTATTATTATTATTATTATTATTATTATTATTATTATTATTATTATTATTATTATTATTATTATTATTATTATTATTATTATTATTATTA
>CM067168.1:18344176-18364176 GCA_034093135.1 Erigeron breviscapus
CACCTATCGTATGACGCTACTGCTTCAAGCATGATGGTTGGATGACCGTGATCACCACGCGTAAACTGACCTTGCCATGCCTTGGGACAGTTCTTCCAAGGCCAGTGCATGCAATCAATGCTTCCAAGCATGCCTGGGAAGCCATGAAGCTCTTCATGTCGAGCGTACAAGCGTTGTATGTCCTCCGGTGTTGGCCTACGCAAGTATTCATCCCTGTAAAGTTCGAACACACACTTACAGTAATAGTCTAGATAACACCTTGATGTTTCTTCACCCATCTGTAGATACTCGTCAAGCGAGTCGGGATTGTAGCCATACGCCAATTGACGTATGGCGCATACACACTTTTGGATGGTGCTGAAACCAGGCTTTCCTCGGGCATCAAGCTGCTTGTCTTGCATTCTTTTAAAATGCAAAGGCACAGGACCTGGATTGCGAGATGGGTATGATATTATGTCGTTCACAATGCGCATGAACATAGGTCTAGACATACGGAATCGTCGCCTAAAGCAATTCAACGAATACTTTGGGTTTTCGTTAAAGTAAGCTGCCATTAGGCGCTCGTCAGCACCATATCGATCTCTTTCGACGACCATACGGGGTATGTATGGTCTTGATGATTCACCTTGTTCAAGCAAATCAACACATTCGGCCATGATACCAAAAAGCTCTTCATCATCGTCTCCAGTAGGAAACAAATCGGGTCTCGTGTACGTTGGTAATTTGAATGAAACTGGTTGTTCATGATGATTTATGTATACGAAAGTGTGTTTTGGTATAATATAGGTGAATATATGCAAGAGTGGTGTCAAATGGTGGTTCACTTGAAGTGTATATATAGCCATTTTGAAAAACTAGCCGTTAAGGACTAAAGTTGTCACTTTTTTGAACCTGTTTTGAACTATATAGCCGTTTAGGGGCTAAAGTTGCCAAATGGTGAAACTTAAAAAAAAAAAAACAAAAAAAAAACAAACTTGAAGTTCGTCCCTGCAGGAACGAACCTGTCGGACGAGTGAGGCGGACGAGAGGGGAACGAGTCCCACCCAACGGTGTGGACTCGTCCCTGTGAGTCGAACGGACCAATGGACGAACCATTGGGGAGCCCCTTACACCAACAATTTTTTGCATCCAGTGATGGTGAGTGATGTAAGCTGACGACAGTTGAGGTTGAGGAGAGCTATTCCATAATCAGTAACACAAGTTTTACAAAGACGGATAATGGACAAGCGAGGACAACCAGAACCAAAGATAATCAATGGTCAAGATTTAAAGTTGTATTTTGAATCTTGACCATTGATTTTGATTCAATGGTCAAGATGCTTCTAACTTGAGGGGTCAACTTGAGGAGATCTTCATCGCAACAATATATTCATGTTCAAAATAAAGTAAAAAAAAAAATTCCAACACTCTGTCTAGATAATGATGAGTGTTTGCCATATTATGATTCAAGATTCAAGATCTAATATACTCCGTAAAACGGTATTATTTACAATGAGCATACAAACGTTAGTCATTTTTTTTAATACATACATACCCACATACTTTATCTATCAGAAGAATTACAATGCTCATACTAATCTATCCGCATCAGTTACAGGTTGTTCTTCCCAATTAACACTTAATTTGAAACAGAAGAAAAATCTACAGCATAAGATCACAATACAAGATAACCAAATTACGCTAGACAAATATATCTAAATAAACGAAAACCCGCAACTTTCCACGGGAACTAACTTTGACCATTGGGATGAAAAGATCCCATACCCGGTCCTTTCAACCATAAACCAATATTCAAACCAAAGAATCATGGCTGTTATATCCATACATTCCCAATTGGATCTACCATAAAATTTGGCCTACGTGGTCATAAAGAACAATCGAATTGTGAGTTTATAGCAAATAAAACAAAATTGAATCTATCCTTATGAAACTTAAATACTGGGGATTTAATAATTAATATTTTACCAATTACGGATCTAGCATAACAAAAACCCCAATTCACAACCGTCGCTTAAAACCCTAACTACATTTCATCAACAAAAGGATTATACACCAATTGCAACTTCAACTTCAAAATACTTAAATTCATACTATCAACTAAAACAGCTAACAATTAAAAATCACTCTTTAACCGCTGGTAAACTTGGTAACAGCCTTTGTGCCCTCGGAGACGGCGTGTTTGGCCAACTCGCCGGGGAGAACGAGTCTGACGGCGGTCTGAATCTCACGGGAAGAAAGAGTGTTCTTCTTGTTGTACCTGGCCAGCTTGGAGGCCTCCTGGGCGAGCTTCTCGAAGATGTCGTTGATGAAAGAGTTCATGATCCCCATGGCCTTGCTGGAGATCCCGATATCAGGATGGACCTGTTTGAGGACCTTGAAGATGTAAATCTTGTACGTCTCCACCGATTTCTTGTGCCTCTTTTTCTTCTTATCTGCAGATGATGCGTCTTTCGGGGGGAGTTTCTTCTCGGCCTTGGGTTTTGGGGCTTTCTCGGCGACTGGTTTTTTCTCCGCTGCCGGCTTCTTCTCTGCCTTTGGTGCCATTTTTTTAAGAATAATTTGAAGGAAGATTTGTTTGTGAATGGGTTGAGTTGCGAGAATTATGTGGTGGATAGAAATATTTGGTGGAGTTTGTTTATATAAGATGCGGAGACTGTTTATAATTGGTGGATTGTCAATCACGCGGATCGTGATTGCTGACCCTTGATTTAGATTGTCGTGTTTTAGACGGTGGAGATTAAATTCGAGGTTGTGTTATTTGAATGCTTCCTTTATTTTTCCGAAATATTTACGGTTTTGGCGGGGTATTTATCAATGAATCATCTCTGAATTTGATTTAAATACATTTCCATCTCTTTGTAAAATACAAGTCACACTTTTGCTTTTTTTAGCAAATGAAGCTAGTTCAACTGGCAGATGCATCCCTGGTTTTTCCCACAGGTCTTGGGTTCGACTCTTAGGAGTGACAAGTATGTGGGTTTTTTCCCTGAATCACTTGTAACGACTTATGGTCTACATCTCGTAGTCTAGAGTACGTGCAGGGCTTCACCATTATACAGTGAGGTGTTCCCTGATGTCGAATACCGACTAACTGTTCAAAAAAAATATATAAAATTATCTACATAAAATAGATTATTAAAATAATTAAAATACTCATCCCTAAATTTATTATACATAGTCGCCACTTTTAACTTGCCTCAAAAACCTAAAATTTTGACTCGTGAACCAGACTGTCAATCGACTCGTAAAGGTTAACACATTTTTATATATAAGGTAATATACAGGGTGGATGCAGCATTGTAGAGAGAGGGGGGATATAGAACATTAGAACCAATGAAATCAGCTCAACATTACTGTTTTTTATAAATTATATATATGGTTAGACCCATAACAAAAACTAAAATGAACCCGGCCCAAATATTTAAATGAACTCAGCCCAACAAAAAAAATTAACTCATCTTAGTTTAATAATTAAAAAAAAAACGTGGCTTCATCACTTTTGGTAGAATTGGAAGTTTTCCAAACAAATAAAAGATAGGCAGCATCGCAGCAACAAGATGTCAAGATCTATTCTTCTGATCACATTATCATTTATCACATTAATCATATTTTGTGATTATTCTACCTTAGTACCTTGATATTAAGCAGGTATTTCAAATCCCCAATTTAATTTTGTATTAGGTCATTGTTATGTGAATGTTAATTTGTGATTTATGAACTTTATAATAAGTAAAATTCAACAACAGTTTGTTTATTTATTGAGATTTTTTATAATTTTTCGGTTGTGAATTTTTTATTGTTCAATTCTTGTTGTGAAGTTGGCAAGTTGCTATTTTATATTTCTTTAAGTTGCTTTGTAAAATATATTTTATAATTCTATTAGTTATATTTGTTTTATTAGGAGACATGGAGAAATACTTGAAAAGGAAATTACCATCTTCAAGCAATGATGTTATTAATAACGAATCTTCAACTAGGAATACGGCTCATAATATTCCCCGTCCAAACTCTACTCCTACAATGCCTATATTAGTTGATTTGGATAATATTCCATGGGATCCCGCCGATAGGAAAAAGGATTCTTGAATATCACCCTAATCAAAGAGATGAGATAAGACGAAAGTATTGGCTTAGGGACCTTGTCAACCACGTGGCCATAAGTTCCCAAAAAGGGTAATAGGGAATCAAGAAAGAACTTTTAGCCTTAATTGGTTTCAAAAGTATGGGAATTGGTTGGAGTATAGTGTCAAAGTGGATAAAGTCTTTTGCTTGTGTTGTTATTTATGTAGAGATTATATTGTGAATCAAAGTGGTAGTGATGCTTATGTGACACAAGGCTTTAATAGTTGGAACAAGACGGAGAGACTTAAGAGTCATGTTGGCGATGTTAATAGTTTTCACAATAGAGCACTTAAAAATTGTGAAGATCTAATGAAATTAACCAAATCAATCTATTGGTGTTGCCCTTCATAAGCAAGATGATATTGTTAAAAATGCTAATAAAATTCGATTAAATGCTACAATTGATGCTTGTAGATATTGCTTAAAGTGTGCATTGCCATTTCGTGGTCATGATGAAAAGGAAACGTCTCTTATTAAAGGTAACTTTTTGGAGTTAATGGACTTAACTTAAAGTCAAAATGAAGAGCTTCGTAAGTTGCCAAAAGCGGCCGGGAATAATCAATATTTGGCTCCAAGTATTCAAAAAGATATTGCTACTTGCTTTGAAGTGGAAGTACTCAAATCTATTTTTAAAGATATAGGTGATGATTTTTTGCATTATTTTTTTAGAACAGCAATTATTAGTTGATGAGTCTAGTGATGTATCAAGAAAAGAACAAATGGCTATAGTTTTACGTTATGTTGATACTCATGGAGTTGTTAAGGAGAGATTTGTGGGTCTTGTTCATGTCATGGAAACTTCTTCTTTGTCTCGTAAAACTTCCATTGACAATTTTTTTTGCTGAACACAAGCTGAGTTTGAAGCGGTTAAGAGGTCAAGGTTACGATGGAGCAAGCAATATGCGTGGTGAGTTTAATGGTTTGAAAGCTAAAATCTTAGAAGAAAATAATTCGGCATATTATGTACATTGTTTTGCTCACCAACTTCAACTAGTAGTTGTAGCGGTTGCAAGAAAACATTTGGGCATTGTGAATTTCTTTGACAAGTTATCTACCTTGATGAATGTGGTTTTGGCTTCATGTAAACATAATGACATTTTGCGGGAAATTGAGAAAGAGAGAGTAGCAAAAGATATTCGTAGTGGTTTAGTTACAATCGAAAGTGGCTTAAACCAATAGCTTTCTCTAGCAAGACCCGGAGATACACGATGGAATTCTCATTACAAAACGCTTTCGCGTTTGGAAGTTTTGTATCCATCCGTTCTTAGTGTGCTTGATTATGTAAAAAAGGAAGGAAATAATGGTTCTATCCAAAATAAAGCAATTGGTCTCTCACGATATTTAAAATCATTTGATTGTGCGTTTCTTTTGCATTTGATGTCACACATTTTAGGGCTCACGGATGTATTGTCACGGGGACTTCAAAGAAAAGATCAAGACATCTTGGAAGCGGTTTCAATGGTGAATTCAACAAAAAGAAAACTTCAAGAGTTTAGACTAAATGGGTTTGATCCACTTCTAGTGAAAGTTTCTTCATTTTGTGAGAATCATGGCATTAAATTGTTGAAAATGGATGAAATATGTGTTAATTTAAGATGCGAAAGGGACAACATCACCAATCGACATTACTATGAATTTGACTCTTTCAATACCATATTGGATTTGATAATCATAGAGTTTGGTGATCGTTTTAATGAGGCTAGCACCGAGCTACTGACAATATGGTCGCTTTGAATCCGTGTGCTTCATTCTCTAACTTTGATGCATTAAAGTTAGGGAGGTTAAGTGAGATGTATCCTTATGATTTTGATGACAATGAAAGAAAGACTTTTTGCATGAACTTGAGTTGTACCATGACAATATGCAACATGATGTAAGATTTGTTAACTTAATTGAATAATATCACCGATCTAGCAAGATTAATGGTGGAAACAAGGAAGCATCTTTCCTACCCTTTGGTATATCGTCTATTAAAGCTAGCATTGTTTTGCCCGTTGCAACCGCCACAGTCGAGAGGTGTTTTTCGTCAATGAAGCTTGTAAAGACGGATTTGCGAAATCGAATTGGTGATATGTTCTTCAACTCGTGTTTGATTTGTTCGGTAGAAAAAGAAGCACTTCCCAACGTCACGAATGAAAAAGTCATTAAACGCTTTCTAAAGATGGGTCCTCTCAAAGGACAATTGTAATTTGTAATTTGGTACCCTCGATGAAACTTACTTTTGTTAGTAGCTATTATGTTGATCTATGCTATTTTAGGCTGTTTAAGACAGTTATTTAACCTGTTTTTGATGATGTATGTATGTTGATTTTCAGGCTGTTTTTACTCCTGTTTATAGTGTTGTTTTGCATTGATTTATTGCTGTTTTTAGGTTGTTTGACTGTTGTATTTGTTGCAGATTTTGGGTTGTAGTTACTGCTGTTTTTATTGCTGTTCGTAGACTATTGTTAGGCTGTTTGACTGCTATTTTGTTGCAGATTTGAGCTGTACTTAGTGTTGTTTTGTTGTAGATATAAGGTTGTTCTTAGTGTGCTGTTTCGTTGCTGATTTAAGGTTGCCTGAGAGCTGCTGATTTGTCATATATGAGGTTGTTCAGGTGACGTTTTCCTCATCTAAATCTGTTGTATTTGGTCGCTTATAAGAAGGTGTTTTGGTGCTAGCCTTTCTGCAATATATTGATCATTTTTTATGTTACATTAAGGCTATTTTGCTAAAGATTTGGGGCTAACAGATTTGATGTTAACTTGCGTCTATTCGACTAAAGTAAATTTTTTTGCCCCCACCATCTTAAAATCCTGGATCTGCCACTCGTAATATAGTATCGTATAGTATAACTATATATGTGTCATATTTGGAAAAAAAAAAGTCAATTATTTATCAAAGTATTACATATTCGATAGTTTCGAAAAAATCTAAAATTTATCTCAAAATTCGCACTTAAGAATCAAAATATAATATACAAAATGATGTAACAACTTGGTCATCAATCAATTGGCTAGTTGGGGCCCTCTTTGGGAGACTTGACGATGGGAGATGTTGGCTTGGAGACCGGGATCGAATCTTGATTCCCCATGGTTTTTGGCATTTACCTCTTGAGCAACATATATGGATCATGGATGTATGTTTATCTTAGATATCAAAAGCTTCATTTTTAGTATATACGTAGGACATGATTGATTGACCTTTCACTCGATATTAATAACTAATAAAAGATCATTACTTTATATTACCTATGTTTATATGTGTATATATATATATATATATATATATATATATATATATATATATATATATATATATATATATATATATATATATATATATATATATATATATATATATATATATATATATATATATATATATATATATATATATATATATATATATATATATATATATATATATATATATATATATATATATATATATATATATATATATATATATATATATATATATATATATATATATATATATATATATATATATATATATATATATATATATATATATATATATATATATATATATATATATATATATATATATATATATATATATATATATATATATATATATATATATATATATATATATATATATATATATATATATATATATATATATATATATATATATATATATATATATATATATATATATATATATATATATATATATATATATATATATATATATATATATATATATATATATATATATATATATATATATATATATATATATATATATATATATATATATATATATATATATATATATATATATATATATATATATATATATATATATATATATATATATATATATATATATATATATATATATATATATATATATATATATATATATATATATATATATATATATATATATATATATATATATATATATATATATATATATATATATATATATATATATATATATATATATATATATATATATATATATATATATATATATATATATATATATATATATATATATATATATATATATATATATATATATATATATATATATATATATATATATATATATATATATATATATATATATATATATATATATATATATATATATATATATATATATATATATATATATATATATATATATATATATATATATATATATATATATATATATATATATATATATATATATATATATATATATATATATATATATATATATATATATATATATATATATATATATATATATATATATATATATATATATATATATATATATATATATATATATATATATATATATATATATATATATATATATATATATATATATATATATATATATATATATATATATATATATATATATATATATATATATATATATATATATATATATATATATATATATATATATATATATATATATATATATATATATATATATATATATATATATATATATATATATATATATATATATATATATATATATATATATATATATATATATATATATATATATATATATATATATATATATATATATATATATATATATATATATATATATATATATATATATATATATATATATATATATATATATATATATATATATATATATATATATATATATATATATATATATATATATATATATATATATATATATATATATATATATATATATATATATATATATATATATATATATATATATATATATATATATATATATATATATATATATATATATATATATATATATATATATATATATATATATATATATATATATATATATATATATATATATATATATATATATATATATATATATATATATATATATATATATATATATATATATATATATATATATATATATATATATATATATATATATATATATATATATATATATATATATATATATATATATATATATATATATATATATATATATATATATATATATATATATATATATATATATATATATATATATATATATATATATATATATATATATATATATATATATATATATATATATATATATATATATATATATATATATATATATATATATATATATATATATATATATATATATATATATATATATATATATATATATATATATATATATATATATATATATATATATATATATATATATATATATATATATATATATATATATATATATATATATATATATATATATATATATATATATATATATATATATATATATATATATATATATATATATATATATATATATATATATATATATATATATATATATATATATATATATATATATATATATATATATATATATATATATATATATATATATATATATATATATATATATATATATATATATATATATATATATATATATATATATATATATATATATATATATATATATATATATATATATATATATATATATATATATATAAAACATAAACTCTATCATCACAACAAAAATGAAAATAAAAGCGTTTTCATTCTCACCAATACCTTCAGTTTACATAGGATTGAAAAAATGGAAACCAATTTCCTCTCCTTTCTCTTTCCATTTTCTAGTGCAACCATTTCCATTCCTCTCTACCAAACACTTTGTTAATCCATTAACCCAATAGAAAGTATTTATTTTGTGACTTAATTAAAAAAAATAACTATAGTAACTTAATACATATCCACATTGTTTATCTATCGGGCCGTTTCTTTTTTTACTCATTAAGTACTGAGTGTATTAAGTGACTGAATGCATTAAGAATGTCGGTATGTATTAAGTAAAATATAAGTAATTGACGGTTATTTTTGTTTAATAAGTCAAAAAAGAAACATGAAATTCGACTGAATGATTAAGTTCTTAACTATTAAGTGTATTAAGTAAAAAAGAAACAAGCCAGTCATTGAATAATTAAAAAAATAAACAAACTTTGCTTCTATGCTAGCAATTAATCCGTTTTCGTATGTAAAATATTAGATATTTTTAAAAACAATTTCTACGTTTTCGTATGTATAATACGAAAAACATCTTATTGGGGGATCCAGGATAGTTAGTTTGATTCGCCGTCACTCTATGCAGATCTTCACCGTTAAAATAGATGGTCTCAAAGTCAACGGTCAGCCATCACGATCCTTGTGATCGAAAACCCACCAATCAAAACATCTTCCCAAATCCTATATAAACTAACGCCCCTGAAAACCAGATCTCACCACACCACCATATTATTATTATTCTCTCACATTTTTTCAAACACACTTTCATTCAAACCAATCCCTTCTTTTCTCAATAAACAAAAAAAATGGCCCCAAAGGCAGAGAAAAAGCCGGCAGCCGAGAAAAAACCAGTCGCCGAGAAATCCCCAAAACCCAAGGCCGAGAAGAAACTCCCCCCGAAAGACGCATCATCTGCAGATAAGAAGAAAAAGAGGCACAAGAAATCGGTGGAGACGTACAAGATTTACATCTTCAAGGTCCTCAAACAGGTCCATCCTGATATCGGGATCTCCAGCAAGGCCATGGGGATCATGAACTCTTTCATCAACGACATCTTCGAGAAGCTCGCCCAGGAGGCCGCCAAGCTCGCCAGGTACAACAAGAAGCACACCCTTTCTTCCCGTGAGATCCAGACCGCCGTCAGACTCGTCCTTCCCGGTGAGTTGGCCAAACACGCCGTCTCTGAAGGCACCAAGGCCGTCACCAAGTTTACCAGCGGTTAGATGGAGGTTTTATATGTTTCAATTATATTGTAGATGTAGGTAGGAGAATTTATCATTTATAGATTAGAATTTAGAAGTACCTAAAAATGTCTTGTGTAATCTCCTGCTATTTTGGTATGAATATATGGAATATTTTGTGTTTTTATTTTATTCTTTTGTTTATTATTTCTTTGTTATTTGTATCTGTGGTGTTATATGAGTCTTTGTTTAATCAATTGTAATTCTGGAAAAACACAACCTAATTTTTATCAATAACAAACATTCAGATCAAAGTTAGAACTTCAGAACAAATTAGGGACAATAATTCTTTTTATACATCTAAAGATTATGAACCTGTTAATAAAAAAAGAATCGTTTTCACAATATAACATTTATTTTACAGAAATTATTTTCAAAAATCATTTTCTAAAGATTTAAAAAATGAAATAAATACTACCCATTGTTACCAATCCCAATTGCTTTCGTATTAACTATGAGTTTTATATGAAGTTATGAACCATGTCAGCTTAGAAGAAGATAGAAGCTATGGGTTTAAACAGACTAACTAAAGGTATTCTGGTTGTTTTTTAGAAATTTGTAAAGTGTTGCTATAAGAAACCTTCTTGTTTGGTTAAGTCAGTTATATCAAAGTTATAAATCTGTTAATTGTTGTTGTTTATTGTTATAAATCAAGATTGTGTTCACTTGAGAGAACCAAATGATCTTAAAATGTAGTTTCTGTCTGTTTAAAGATGGTTTTCTGATTCAAAGAGTAAGCTGCATTAAGCTATGGACTTTTGCAGCCAAGGTTTGCACTTCAAAACCTAGGCAGATTATTGCAGCCAAAGGAGTCTGCAACTAAGTTTCAGTACTTTTGGAGTCTGCAAGTAAGTTTTAGGACTTGTTACTGGAGTAAGCGCTAGGTTTGATATATATTATGTATACAAATGGAATAACTGGGCAGGCCAGATGGTTGGGTCTGATAAAGATACTGCAAAACTCAACATCTTTGGATGGACTTTCAAACCTTGAAGCTCGGATAGTTTTGGGTTCAAGTACTTGACGGCTGTTTGAATAGGTTGCAGCATCATCAGTTTATAGGTAGAAGAATTATCGATTTTAGTTAAGAAGTACCTAAAATGTCTTTTGTAAATCTTATGCTTTTTGTATGACATGGAAAATTTGTGTTTATTCATCTGCTTATTGATTGTTGATTGATTCTAAAAGGTAATGCTCCTTATGATACTAAACTTCTATTATATACGAGGGTTGTGGGTGTGTCTAAAGTAAGGATTTCGGATTCAAAGTCTAAGGTGCATCTTGCTACCGTATTGTGTCTGGCTAGTTGATTGAAAAGGTTTTGAAGTTGATCTTTGTTATCTTCTAATGATTGGTCTAAGGATTAACAACTGAGAATGGATTTTATCTTCCTAGAAATGCCAACTCATTTGAGAATATTTTCATCTTCTAGAGTTCTAGATATGAGGTATTTGTTTATATCCGATCTTGCTTGGTTGCCATCTTGATTCTTGAGTAATGCCTAGGAAACGTCTAATATGTTGAGATTGTCGCACATATTTTCACTGTCTTCAACTTCTGAAGAACTGATGACAGAAAGAGAGCTAATCTGATCATTGTCGACTTCAACCTTGATTAAGTTTTTCTTTGTTGTTTTAACGAAGTGAGTGTTTCTAGAGATGGACCTGGCCGGAGAACCATCATTATCCATTCAGAGGATACTAACAGTCTAACACCAATCTATTTATCTACGCTCCTCTAAAATCCGAATTCTTTTCTACTGCAACATACTTATTTGTTAGCTGTTGACTTAGTTAGTCAAAAGATTTAAACCAGGTAAGCCTTATTATACCTTTACGCTAGAAGTATCTATACATTAGTTTCATGGAGGCATGAAACCAAATCTTGGAAATTTTAATATACAATACTGTTTTTAAGCAAGGAAAAGCCACTATGAACACCAAAATTCGTCTTGATGACACCCTTCTTTCTCTTGACATTAGTTGTCAGAACAGCCAATGTAGCTCCTCAGCTGATAAAGATTTACAGGTAAAACAAGGGTTGATCGCTTTGAAGATGCAGGCATGTGAAGTAATAGAAGTGGAGATTTTGTCATGAGTTTGAAGTCATATTATTTATCGTTCTTCTTAACCTTACTGTCTATGACAATGCTGCTTCTGTGATTTACTAAATTCCGCTCCATTTCAAGATTCCACCCTTTTAAAAGAAGCCAAACTAAACCAAATATGGACACTATATATTATTTTGTTCATACTTAATTAAATCCTATATGTTTTGACTTTAAAGTGTGCCTTAATATAGTCTAGGAGCTCATGTTCTTTCTCTGGCCTAATGTGATATGGTGATCTCGTGTTCATTGATAATGAAATTGGTCATTGAACTCCTTCTTGTAAAATCGTCACGCTGAAGCTGCATTAAAGAAAACTTGAGTTAATAATACAACAATCTTGAAAGTGGCCAACCAGTGAGGTTTAAACCCGGATCGTAGAAAAGACCTCCATGGCTCCATTTGAACCCCATGTGGTAGACATGTTTGGATGTTCAGGTATAAGTCTAGGAAACGACGACAAGAATAATGGTAATTAGGTTGCGTACATCACAGTCAAAAGCTCAACTTTCCCCGGTAAGCTGAATAGGGATCCCTCACCGGAATTTGAAGACTCCTTGCTCAACAAAAGGCGTTCATCTTATCTCCATCTTTTTAGCTGCTAAAACAAAATTATTTGACATAGTTGGAAGGGTAATGGGGGGAACCCTAACGCCAGTTATTGTAGCCTTTTTGCAACAATATAAAGCATCTATACACTATATAAATGAATACTTGGGTTTTTCTAACTTTGTCCTATGTGGCATGCTTAAGAAAGGATTAATACAACTACAGATCCTACGTGGCATATATCTATTAAATTTGTCCAAACAGTTAAGGTATAATGACGGTTTTTCATGTATGTAGGCCACTCCAATAAGTTACTATTGTAAACCGTCTGGGAGTTCCGTTTCTCTCTCTATCGTTCTCCCTCCCTCTCATTCTCTCTGTCTCCTATTTACTACTTAATCTATCTTTTCCATATTATCATGGATTCAGTTGTGAATTATCAAAGGCATCAAACGAATTAGGTTTTGCATAGGATGATGATTCCAAGGTACTCTTCTTTGTCTATTATTATTTTTGCTGGTTATTCTAATTTAGATTTTGAATGAATTGTTGATTGTTGCTTTTGCCTAAAAATGGAACGAATATGTTTTGCAAGTAACCCATCCGTAATCAGATGTTTAAGATTACTAATATGCCTAATTTATGATAATGCCGATGGGTTGTTCTATATTTGATTACAGATTTTCAAAAAACGATATCAATCTCAAATGCTTACAAAGATCAATTCAGGTATTTTATAGTTTCTATGGCTAGATTGTTATTGCTTTTTCGTAACGAAAGTTGGTGCTTAATTTGTTTATTTCTTTTCGGGGGTGTTTAGATTTGCACTTTGAAATAGATTAACTGGTTATTGTGAGTTTCTAATGTTTGGTTAAACAGATTTTGCTTTTCGGTCACAGTAATAAATAAGTTAAGATCACATTAATATGTTTCACTTGACTGTGCAACAGTTTGCTATGGGTCCGAACATGCCTGCATAAATAGTTGTTTTTACCAGTGTCAGAAAAGGGGATGGTGACAGGCACATCAATCGGTATATAGAATCTGGTGAGTATCACAACATTTTAATAGAATAATATGCTCACTTTGGCTTGTAAAGTTTTTGTTACTGTGTTTTGGGTATTTTACTTAACAGATGAGTGGAAGAGCTTGATGTCGTTGCAAAGGTGAACGTGGTATATGTATCATAGTGATTGATGAACAGGTATTAGTCTCCACTTCTAATGCTTTGTTTAGCTGCGTTGATTTATTAATTGGGGAATAAGTTGTCTGAAATGTCTTCAAACCTTATATGTTATGCATTCTTTCTTTTTCTAACATTTTGTCTTCTTGACACTCCATGTTTTAGATCAAATTATCACTTGCTCTGTTGTTATGTTTGCCTACAAAACAGAGTGTGATCATGACAATGATGCCCCAAAAGAAACGACTACTTTTGGACAAGGAGGAGCTCCTGCCGAGTCTCGTGTGCCTTCAGTTGGAAGTGGTTTATTTTTAGATGCCTATCGCTGACGACATGAGAGAACTGTATCGGTAAGTATTAAATTGGGCACATCAAAATTTTTTCTTGGTCAAAATATTGGTGGTGATGGTGATGCACGGCTAATTTAACAGATTTTCTTATCAATACTAGGACACTACTTATATATGACTTAGATAGTTAAAAGAATGTAGTAAATGAGCATGCCCATGATGATTTATTAATCCGTGGTAGATGGCATACAACATAAAGCATGGCATTCTCTTTGTTTTGTTTTCTGGTTGTTAATCTTTGGTCTTCGATCTTCAGGGAAACAATGTGCCCCCACCTTTTACATCATTTGAACATACAGGTTTCCCTTCTGAGTTACTCATATGCTACCATTACCTGTTTGGGCCTTATGCAACTCCTAATGGTCAAGATGACGTTGTATAACTTCTGTAATTTGGAGTACTCTTATGTGATGGACCAATTTTAAGAAAATGGCTTTCCGAATCATTTATTGTTGTGGTGGGGATTTCCGATTTTGATCATTCAGTTTGCCACTTGGTCTTACTGAAGAAGTGGCCTTCTATAATCCCCAAAAGAAACCAAATCAGATATTATAAAGATGATAACCTTACTTCTACAGGTACTTAGTTAAAGCTAGCTTCTCTACTCCGACTCCCATTCAAGCACAATCATGGCCGATTGCTTTCCTGAGTTGGGACATAGTAGCAGTTGCCAAAATGGGCTTTGGAAAAATCTTGGGTTAATTCCTGTACTTATTCATCTTAGACGAACCCGTAAGAATCCTTAGTTGAGTAAATCTGTTTTGGCATGCTTTCACCCACTAGAGAATTGGCCACGCAGATTCAAGATGAACCTATCAAGTTTGGAAAATCGTCAAGGTATCTTGCACAGTATATATATTATATAATGATATACGTTGAACGAATTAGGTTTTCTGTTGATTTTAACTTTTAATTGCCATCTATTTGTAGTGTTTATACGGTGGAGCACCATAGGTTTCCTAACTAAGTGAGCTGCCCGTGGAACAGACATTGTGGTTGCTACTTTTGGTCATTTGAATGATATTCTTGAAATGAGAAAGGTTAGTCTTAGTGAGGTTACTTATTTGGTTTTGAATGATCTGAATCGGATGCTGGGCATGGGATTTGAGCCTCAAATAAGGAAAATAATTAATAAAGTTCCGGTATATAAAGAGTATTTGTAATGATTTTGTGTGCTGGTAACAGCAACAAAGGGGCTGTGAGGGTTCATCTTGCTATTTGTGTTAGGCTTCCTACCCACATACATTACCCATCAGTTGGCATTAAGCTTCCTTCTGTTCCAATGATGCCTCGTGTTGATGACCACCACGTTTAATCTGCATTAAGCTTTATTATTTGTTTTTTTTGTTCTTATTCATGTGATCAAGATTCTTTTAGTCTTTTTTCTCAAGTGTGTTGTAGTTTTTCTGAATGATTGTGGTCTAAGCATTTTGTGGTGAATTAGTATTTGACCTTCTCTGATACAGACATTACAAGAATTGGGTGCATGTTTACATATCTATACACTATATAAATCCCTACTTAGGTTTTTCTAATTATGTCCTATGTGGCATGCTTTAGGAAGAATTTTATATACTACACATCCAACGTGGCTTCCTTATATCAAATTTAAGGAAGTAGTTAATGCCAAATTCTTTGTATATATCTTAATCAATCAATTCGTTACCCATCCTTTCTTGGAAATTTTTGTTGCTGATGTATGCAGCTCATGTTTCTACCTGACAACCAAAAAAAATTCAAGAATTGAAACGTGTAGTTATGACATATAATGTTTTATATAGTGGGTCATTGTACTCTTACATGGTCAAACTTTTTGTGTTCAGGAACTTGGTAATAATGTTGAGACATGGTTGTGTTACTTGGGAACAAATCGACTTAATCACATTGATTGCTAAACAATATAACCTTGGTAATAAATCTTGGAGGTTAATCTATTTGATCGAATTATTTCAGGCTACAGTTATTGAAAAGAGGGTCACTGGGTTATCTTTGGATGAATTCTTTAGCTATGGTCCTCAGAGAGAAACATGCCAGATTGGCAAATCTTTGCTCAGATAATCAAATGGAAATATTGTCAGTTGGGATGTTCTAATTAATTATCTTATGTGTACCCTAGAAGAAGCATTTCAAAAAGTTTACTTTGGGATTCAACATTGAGTTAAAATTCGATGATTACTTTGTTTATGAACACTAGTATCTCATATCTTAGGTAACTTAAACTTAAAACGGCCATCTTTTTGTGTTATATGTTACAATCTTGTGTTGATTTTGATTCTCATTAGTCGTTTAATTCAGGTTGTACATGAAAACGCCCAAGAAAGATCCATAATCTTTTCAACCTGATGTGGCTTTGCTAAGTAGAAAGTTCAACATACATACCAAAGGTTAGTCTTTTTCTCATTCTCTGTATTTGATTACAGATTTTTCAAAAAACGATATCAATCTCAAATGCTTACAAAGATCAATTCAGGTATTTTATAGTTTCTATGGCTAGATTGTTATTGCTTTTTCGTAACGAAAATTGGTGCTTAATTTGTTTATTTCTTTTCGGGGGTGTTTAGATTTGCACTTTGAAATAGATTAACTGGTTATTGTGAGTTTCTAATGTTTGGTTAAACAGATTTTGCTTTTCGGTCACAGTAATAAATAAGTTAAGATCACATTAATATGTTTCACTTGACTGTGCAACACTTTGCTATGGGTCCGAACATGCCTGCAGAAATAGTTGTTTTTACCAGTGTCAGAAAATGGGATGGTGACAGGCACATCAATCGGTATGTAGAATCTGTTGAGTATCACAACATTTTAATAGAATAATATGCTCACTTTGGCTTGTAAAGTTTTTGTTACTGTGTTTTGGGTATTTTACTTAACAGATGAGTGGAAGAGCTTGATGTCGTTGCAAAGGTGAACGTGGTATATGTATCATAGTGATTGATAAACAGGTATTAGTCTCCACTTCTAATGCTTTGTTTAGCTGCTTTGATTTATTAATTGGGGAATAAGTTGTCTAAATTGTGTAAAGTTATTATATTGACGCTAAAATTCATCATTATTCTTCGGTGTATGAAGTACCTCATCAGTTCCCTTGAAAGTCTAGGTCTTTTAATCGTGTAGTTATTTCGACTTTAGAGATTGATAGGCATCGTATTGTTTGGTGAGTAAACCCTCCATATATAGTTGTGTCGTATACATTATATTCATGCAAAATTTGCCGATTCGGTAGGTCGATTCTTAGCCCATTATTTGCAGTAGAATGAACTTGAATCTCATTAATTGGCTTAGGTCACTCAATCCACATGCTAATTTTGCTTAGTGAAGCTACTATTATTACATGAAAACACATATCACTAGCGTTTAAATTTTGATCCATGTCTTAACGTTCTAGCGTGCCATGTCAATAAAGACCAGCTACCCGGGAACAGTTGTGTTGATTGCAAGGTATGCTATCCATGCTTCCAAGAATTACAGTTTGTCAAATGGCCATTTCATGTGTGGGCAAGCTTTTGTATGGGTATGAAATGGGCTTAAGCGGGTTAACCTTAAACACTTTTTAATCTAGATATGTTAGAATGAAACATTAGCTGGTCAAGTTTGATAACAAAAATCATATTACTTTTGTTATAATATATTAAAGTTGTAAACTTCTGATCACTCCAATGCACGTATTATGACTTATTAATTTAAATTCCTTTGTTGACTACAATGGTTTTTCAACTCCAGCATCAAACAATGAATACAACAGTCATCACAAACTTAAGCAAATCAATGAAGAATAGCGCGAAAGTTTGACAAATAAATTATAAAGCGTCAACTTAATTAAATTTGTTAGTGAAGCAGTGGCTGCAAGATGCGATGCCAAGTTAAAAAGTTCAGATAGACAGATATACAGGCTGCAGTTCAGGTATTTGCCAAACTTGCCACTGCTTATTAATGATCCCTCACTTCTAAGACACTTGCTTCATTTTTATTAATCTTATATACTTTCCTGTAAATCAGGTGTATTCTTTGCGTCATCAAATATACAAAGACTTTTCTCAAACGCCTTAAAGATAGATATGTAGCACCTTTTTGGATATGTGCTTTATTTACGCTTTACCCATTAAATGATAAACCAGATCAACCCCTTCAGACTAATTGGACCACTTTTTGGGTTACTGTTTGACCCGCTTTTCATGATGGGCTGATAGTATATATCCAATTTAAAGTCATATCGCAATTTAAATTGAATTATACATAATAACTGTTCGTGTATAATTTAGGAAAATTGTTTATGTTTGGTTATCTTCTCCCATCTAATCTTCTTTCTTTATAAATAGTCAGTCAAAGTTCACTTGAAAGCATATCATGGCTAATAAGAAGCATGTTTCTATTAAAAAGTATATATATATATTCACACACACATCCCTCCCTGTACCATAATTGTTACATAATAAAGTTGTGGAAGCAGCCTGCTTATTTGTTTGCTGTTTTTTTAGCTGTAAAATACCAGGTTACAGATGAAGAAATGAAGTACCTAATGATACCATTTATTTAGTATTCAATAATGAAATTGTTTGGGAAATGGATTCTGTTTTGGATCTGGATCTTATGATGATACCGCCTTACCTATCTATACACTATATAAATGACTACTTAGGTTTTTTTAAAACTGTCTTATGTGTCATGTCTTAGGAAGCAAAAAACATGGTTAAATCTGATGTGGCTGTTGCTCATTATTGTAGGCAACATGTGTCGGGCAGGTTCACATTTTTTAATAGGATTTAGGATTAAGTCAAGAGCTCTTTCTCTGCCTATCTAGAGGTATATGTTTACCACTCATCAAATTAGTCTTTATCTTATTTTAACTTTTGTAAGACTTTATTCTTCGGTTGTGCATTAGGAGTACTTAGTTCCTTATAGTTTTATAGC
>CM067168.1:18369176-18566076 GCA_034093135.1 Erigeron breviscapus
GCAATTTGATGAAAACCCCAAAACCCTACATTTATTTAATAAGATATAGTATTTACGATGGTTAAGGGTTTGCACATACCTGATTCTCATCCATCGTGTGCCCTTTTGATGAAACACCTAAAAAGAAGAAAATGATATTTCTGCATCGTGTTCCCATTTAACAAATTATGCAGGGTTTCCCCACATAATGGATAGATCGATGTGGTTAAGGACCATTTGAACATATACTTGAATGGACCGATTGATTCCACGTGATTGTGGTTGAACCTGGTTGCATAAACTTCAAGAAAAAATACATAGATCATGAACACACATTAAAAGGAAATTAAGATCTTACCAGTACAATTAGTTGTAAAAAGTATTTATCTTTTTGTTGGTAATTGCTGGCGTTTGGTGGCTGCCGTGGTGGTGGAGGAATCTTGAGAGGGTGTTTGGGGAAAATGCCTTGGTAATGGCTTTAATGATCGGCTTAAAGAAGATGGAGAAGATTAAAAGGTTTAAGCTAAAATATTATTATACAAACCATCCTAAATTCATTAAAAACAAAGATGAAATTCCATAATTCAGAGTTCTTAACATTAATATTGTCAGTTTTGCATGGGAAGAAGGATGGTCTCTCTTCACTTCATCAAAGCAACCTTAATAACCATTTCCATCAATGAAACATTTGATACTTTCACTTAAATAACCTCAAAATCAATTAAACGGGACTTAATTTATTCGGCCTCTCAAGTTCCCAATAACTTATGGCTTATATCATCTTCTATGTCTATATCTCCTAACATAAAATTAAGCAAGATTAATAGCAAAATCATCAATTAGTGCCATAAATTTCACCATTAAATTTCTTCATGAATGATGTGCCAAAAAACCTTTAGGCCATCAACTTTATATGTTTATAGATAGATTAACAGGGTAGTCTTCCCACGTATTTGATAACTCGTGTTATTCTTGGCCATGATAAAAAAAACCCATCAGAAGCCTAATACATACAAAAACTTCTAAAGGAAGTTGTGGAGTGGAAATAAACATACAAAACATTTTCAAAACTTCTAAAGGAAGTTGTCGAGTGATTGAAAAGCAACCAATGAAAACAACTTTATTTCCACATACTATATAAACCAAACAAACTGCTCCCCTGTCAACTAAAAAAAAAGGAATGGCACAAAAGGCGGAGAAGAAGCCGGCAGCAAAGAAGAAACCGGTCGCTGAGAAAGCCCCAAAACCCAAGGCCGAGAAGAAGCTCCCCCCAAAAGATGCATCATCTGCAGACAAGAAGAAGAAGAGGCACAAGAAATCGGTGGAGACGTACAAGATTTACATCTTCAAGGTCCTCAAATATGTCCATCCTGATATCGGGATATCCAGCAAGGCCATGGGAATCATGAACTCGATCATCAATGACATGTTCGAGAAGCTTGCCCAGGAGGCCTCCAAGCTCGCCAGGTACAACAAGAAGAACACCCTTTCCTCACATGAGATCCAGGCCGCCGTCAGGCTCGTTCTTCCTGGCGAGTTGGCCGAACACGCCGTCTCAGAAGGCATCGAGGCCGTCACCAAGTTCACTGACAAATGTTCAGATCAAAATTGGAAATAATGAGGGATACTAACTAACTAACCCTGTTTACTGATCCAATTATGATATTTGTCATCTTTGGTAATGACTTGTTATGATACTTGTTATGATAAGGTTTCTAAGAATTATCGATTTTAGTTTAAAAGTACCTAAAAATGACTTTTGTAAATCTTATGCTTTTTAATTGTATGATATGGAAAATTATCATACAAAGTCTAATGTATGGATTTCGGATTCAAAGTCTAAGGTGAATCGCGCTACCGTATTTTGTCTGACTATTTGATTGAAAAGGTTTTGAAGTTGATCTTTGCTATCTACTAATGATTGATCTAAAGATTAACAACTGAGAATGGATTTTATATATATCTTCCTGAAAATGCCAACTCATTTGAGAATATGAATATCTTCTAGAGTTCTAGATATGAGGTACCTGCGTAACTTTAGTTTGGTCAAAAATTCGATAAATTTGTTTTATATCCGATCTTGGTTGGTTACCATGCCTAGGAAGCGTCTAATATGTTGAGATTGTCGCACATTTTTTCATTGTCTTCAACTTTTGAAGAACTGATGACAGAAAGAGTGCTAACCTGATCATTGTCGACTTCAAACCTTGATTAAGTTTTGTTTGGTTTACGTTATCTTAACGAAGTGAGGATGCTAATACCGATCTATTTATCTACAGTAGTCCTCTAAAATCCGAATTCTTTTCTACGCAACTTACTTATTTGTTAGCTGCTGACTTATTCAGTCAAAATATTAAAACCAGGGATGATGACGCTAATGGGGTTCGCCACTGATCAAATACGAGAAGAAAAAGGACGGCGGTGATTCAGTTTGAGATAGTTGTAATGTGTTGCTATATGAAAGAAACCTTCTTGTTTGGTTAAATCAGTTATACTATATCAAAGTTATAAATCTGTTTTTGGTAGTTGTTTATTGTAATAAATCAGTTATATCAAAGTTTTATTATTTATCATTCTTCTTAAACTTACTGCCTAAGTGACAATGCTGCTTCTGTGATTTACAATGTTCCGTTCCATTCCTGGCCTAATGTGATATATATGGAGATCTCGTGTTCGTATTGAATCAAATCCTTTATGTTTCGACTTTAAAGTGTGCCTTAGCAGGTCAGTAGCTTATATATGTTTTTTCTCTGGCCTAATGTGATATATATGGAGATCTCGTGTTCATTGCTGCATTAGAAAAATTAGGTTTAATCATACGATAAGCGTAGAAGAGACCTCGGTTGGAACCTCACGTGGTAGACATATTGGGATGGTCAGGCATAAAGTCTAGGAAACAACTACAAGAATGAATAATGGTTAGGTCGTGTACATCAGAGTCAAAAGCTCAAATTTTCCCCAATAATTTGAAGATTCTTCCACGCTCCTTGCTTCATAAACGGCGTTCATCTTATCTCCATATTTTGAGCTGCTACAACAAAAGCATTTGAACTAGTCTACCATATTTAATAATTTCGAATATCGTAACCTGTTAACTTGCAACAATATGCATCATGTAAACATTTCCAATATATACAGTAGTGTATAATACTCCTCTGGGAACGTACATACAAAGTACAGGGATGATAATATGACATTTCAGAAAAGGTGAAAAATAAAAGTCGGAAGGTTTGGAGATGCGGGGTATCGATCCCCGTACCTCTCGCATGCTAAGCGAGCGCTCTACCATCTGAGCTACATCCCCCTTTCACATACTTATTTGATGTTTGTAATTTTCAGTTTATTTATTTATACTTTACGGTTTGTTCTCATTATCACATATTCACATCTTCATATTTAATTGCTTAGATGATGCTGTTATTATAACTAAACAAAATAATTTATATAATTGGATTTTAGTTAGTTATACCATACCATTGCTTAATAAATGTGATGTGGATCCTATGTGGAATAGTATTAGCTTACCAATCTACAATAATAACTAACAGGTTTCGCACATTGCGATGGGCAAAGTCAGTTTGTGTAAGTACACACGTTAATGAATTGAGTTGTGTGCTATCACGAATATATTTTGTTAAGGGTAATACCACAACCATGCATTGATACTTTATACTTTGTCACCTGGCTTATTATACACTCAAATAGACCAAACGGGCCAAAACATCATTTTGATACACCATGAAGTACTTTGTCTTTTTTTAAACCAATTTACTTATGTACATTTCCAAGACCATTTAAAACTTGCACAACTTATATAATAACATTCATCATACTTTACCTTTATCCTTTTAAAAACTGAACATATCGGTTGGGGTTTCGATCCATATGCAAAATCCGATTGGTACAACCAGACCATATATATTTTAATTTACTTTATCTTTAATATCATTTTATATTGCAATATTTGTAAATCGATACTAGAGTAGTATAAGTTTCACAAATACTACATTCAAATGAAAAAAGTTGCAATTCGACTTTGAGGTTATATTCGCCGCTTTCTTGATAGTTTCAAATTAACATATGGATTTTTTTTGAACAACAATGGTGATTGGATTCAGCGGCATTGCCTCTTCATTGTCCGGTAGAGACCGACCACGTCACCAGCACAGTCAATCCGAGGGCATGACTGGCGGTGAAAGTCTCACTACCGTTATGGAGGAAACCAACTAAATGATAGAGAAAACTCCCATGCCCCACCTCATTGGCAATGACTTGCCAATATGCATTTCATAGGTGGTGAACCCGTAACCAACATTTGGCTGAAAGACATAAAGGACATTAAATGTCCAGTTGGGCTAAATCCCAAGGACAATTAACATATGGATTTCATATATTCCTATAGCATTGATGTAATATTATAAAGAGCATATAGAATTCTTAAGCGTACTTAGCATCCTTGTAGCTATAGGAGTTGTTCAATTATATAACTACTTAACTAGTCAAGGAATCAAAACTGGATCTCTGTATGCACTATTTATCTATATGTTGCTATTGTAGTTTCTTATCGAAGAAACAAGCAAACCTATGATGGCTATCGGTTTAATGCAACTTAAACAACCTTTTTTCTTGATTTGAAATGATGGGGATGGATGTCATAGAATGTGGAACATGTTGGTTTATAAACCAAAAAACTGATCCAAACTGAACCGAAACAAAATGAGATTCAACTATTTTTGGTTTTCAAAAACCGAAAGGTTCAGTTCGGGTGTGGGTGTATGGTGGATATTGTCGTGTGGGTGGTGAGGCGTTGGACACTTGAGGGGTCGACGACCAGTTTACGGGGGATTTGTTAAGAGTCGCATTAAAGAAATCGTCGTGTCGTTGCAAGTTGAAGTTCTTCGACATAGTTAATGTGGATGAAGTTTGTTGTTTTTGGTTTGAGAAGAAGATTATGGTTTGTAGTTTGCTTATTGATAAAGATAGTGTAGTATGTATATAGAGTATATATCTATATTTATACTATATTATAAAGCAAATAGCCCCTGTCTAAAATTTTAAGTTTCAACATTTACTTCCCCAAAATGCCCCTCCTATCTATTATATATTTACCTAAAATAACTATAATACCCTTTCTCTCTCCTCAAATCTCAACCACTCATTTTTTTTCTCTCCTCCATAAATCATTTTATTCCTCTAATTCATTCAAAATCTTTTATCTCAAAAACCGTACGTCGATAAATTATAAAAATTATATGGGTGTTCTTAAAATTTCATGCTCTTTCATTAGAGATGTCATTCGATATACTTTCGACAGATTTTTAAATCCGAAGGGCGGAGCCTGTAGGGTTAAGGGCGGGGCCCGTCAGGTAGATCACCCATCACAGCCACCACCTCCACCGCCATTACATTACCACCCCGCCATCACCTCTATCACCGCCGCAACGCGCGGGTACCTTTCTCTCGTAAAGTTTAAAAGGAAAAAAGTTAATAAAAAATCAAGTTGGTCAATATGACCATTCCAAATCACAATTTCAAAATTTTGTTTTTTTCATTTTAATATTTTGTATTAAACTCGGACTTTAAAAAATAAAAATAAAACAAATATGAGAACGAGTTCTGTCTCTAGAGACGGACGGGTCTAGCAGCGTACATTCATTCCTCTAAGAAGGACGAGTCAGAGAAGAGTTAAAGACGGGGGCACTATGAGTGCTCTAAGAGGCAATATGAATGTTTTTTATGAGTTTTACAAAATCAAAAACATGTATTCCAATACTCATATGTAATTTTCTTCTATTAAAGGGGCCAATTCATTCTTTTTATGTCCTTTAATTTCTATTAGGGGTGAGCAAAAACCGAACCGAAAACCGAAAAAAACACATAAAAACCGAAAAACCCGAAAAAACCGAAAACCCAAACCGAAAAAACCGAAAACCGAAAAAACCAATGGTTTTCTAAAAACCGAATGTTATGGTTCGGTTTTGGTTTCATATGAAAAACCGAACCATAAAACCGAACCGAACCAAAAATATATATTGTTTATAGTTAATTACATTTTTCGTCCCTGTGGTTTGTACCAACTTTCACAGACCGTCCCTGAGTATCCGAAATTACACGTTTCGTCTCTAAGTATGGAACTCCGTCAACGCTTTTAGTCCACTACCCAAACGGACGTTAAAAAATCCTTAATTACACTTTTGGACCAAGGGTATATTTGTCATCAAAAATCCATAATAAGTCAGATTGTTTAATTGAATGTATTGAGGGTTTTAAAAGGTAGTGGCTGTGTATATAGCAAGCCACCAACAACAACACATCTAGAGAAAATCAAAATCAATAACAACAAATCTAGAGAAAAATCATATTCAAATCCATAAACCTAAATATGTAAGTATATATATCTATGCCTAAATCTATACATATATCACTCTTTATCTTCACTTTCTCTATATTTATATATACCACCACCAATTTTACTGCCAAAAAATGAAGCGAAGAAACCCACAACCACTGGTTCTAGAGCCCCCTATTGATGATGGTGAATCCGGCGGCGGTGGTTGGTGGGTATGACATCAGATCGAAATCCGGTGGTAGTTGGTGGTGTTGAATCCGGCGGCGGTGGTTGGTGGGTATGACACCGGATCGAAATCCGGTGGTAGTTGGTGGTGTTGAATCCGGCGGCGGTGGTTGGTGGGTCTGTTCGTGGCTGATGAAGGTTGATCGAGCTCTTCCCAAACTTCTATCACCCGGTTATTGATGAAATAAGTTGAGGGTTTTGATGCCCAACAAACATACTGAAAGATTATTGTTCCTCCCCTTTTTTTGTTGCTGGCCGAAGACGGTCTATTCATTAAGCTATTAATTTAGTTGAGGATTTTCTCGACATAGCATACGCTTTTGAGTAAACTGTTCAGCTCCTTTCAACCTTGGTTAAAGGGATGATAAAGTTTAGAAATTTTATCTTAAAAAAAATATATATATTCGGTAGTTACTAATTACAGTAGCAATGATTAAAATTTCTGTAGTTTATGGACACCTGTCCGTTTTCCAAGGTCACACTTCGTCTTTCATTCTTTATATAAGAATGACACTTTTAAAGATAATAGGCATTCTGAAATTTCTTTCTCTCTTTTATATTTTCCTTTGTGTGAAACTATATTTCCATACATCCAAATCAACCATCGTTCTTTCTCAACTAAGCCATGGTCACTCACACATTTATTGCACTTGAACATTCAATCGAGCTTTTGTCAACGCAAATTGAACAACTTAACAGTACTATAGTATCACTTGCTACTGAACAAACCACCTCGTTTAAGTCTCTTACTTCCCAAATTGACCAAATACACTATAGCACTCCTTTTCACCTAGCAGCTGATAGAGCACTATTGAGAAAGTCTATCGATAAACAAACAAAACTTGAAGCAGAAATTAGAGAAATTAAAGGGTTGTTGTATCAACTTGCTGATTTCTCACAATCTGAAGAAGTTGAAGCAACAGTTGACTCAACTGTTTTCAAGGGAAAGGGACCTATGTCATCACCTTCTCCTGTTATATTTCATGAAAATTTTGAAACACTCCGAAGTAGTTCTCAAGACGTGATCCTCAAAGAGATTATAGAACGTCAAAAAATACAAGCGATGGAGGAAGAGGCTTCTCTGAAGTTAGCTAAGGAACTACTGCTTGCAGAAGCAGGAGAAACAGGTTTTGAGGTGCAAACACTAGCAAGTCAACATGTCAACATATTAGAACTTGCTAGTAAAAGAGAAGCTGAGTGGTATGCCAAAATGGCTAAAGGTGAAGTAAGTCTAAGGAAATATCTACAGGAAACTTTGGGAGAAGAAGATACTACTCTTAGAGGCGATGAAAGTAGCACTCCTCTACTTTCTCAAAGACCCATGAAAAGACTAAGAACTGTTGGCGCCTCATCATCCGCTCCCGATATGCTTCCACCAGCTGACGATGATGCCTTGTTAAATCTTCAGCTTCCAAAGGGCATAGTGTTTGTGGAAGGAAGGGTCTTAAGTAGGCCTGCTGGATCTTCTATACTTCAGAGGATGGGGATGAGAAGTTCTTTCGTTTAAGCGAGATCGATAAGGCTTCTACTCATTTCTTAACAAACATTTGGAAGATTTGTTCCAAGGATCCCAGTAATACCAACTTCTTAAGGCAGATTGAGCAAGAGTTAGCCAAGCCACACCGAGCCACTTAGTCCAGTGTATGTTCCAGTTGAGAACGAATGTATTATTAATGTTTGTAGTATTGGCTTGCTATGTTCGATCAAATAAAATTCCTACTTTTGTTCAAGTTTATATTTTATTCAATTTTATAAATTATAACAATTTTTTTTTTTCATATGCACGACGATTCTCTCACGACACTTACTCAAACTATTCCCCAGTTAAAAGTTCTAGCAACATTTTTAACTTAATAATCGACTTCATGCTCATTAGTGGAAATGACTGCTTCAATATTCTCTATTTTAGAGAACACTCCTACATCTCTTCCGTTCAACTTCTCCAAGTTTAATTACTTAAACAGCTTGTAGTTAAATCTTCTCATTTGTTTTCCCTTCCTCGAGAAATTTTGTTTAGGAAAGAAAATTCATATGAATTTACAATATATGCGTGAATTAAGGAATTTGTTGTACATATGCTTATATTTAATCATAAGAGAACTTTCACAATACTAGGCATTTAGCGCGGTTGGCTAAATGCGCGAAAGGGTGTGGCCTAGACCCAGGTTCGATCCCGGGGACGGCCGATTTCACCATTTTTATTTTTATTTCTTTATTGCATCCAATTACTATTGCGAGTTATATATATAGATTGTGTAATATATATTCATACCAAAGTTATCGCATTCCAATTACCCGCTTTACTCCTGTTCATAATCAGTACCCTATTATTGGTCTCGTTAAATTATTCTGATAAAGTTATTCAACTTTATTTCATTCAATTCTAGATATAGATATAATAACGCTACATTATTGGCTTTATTGGCGAGGAGTTATTCCTTGTCGGCCATTTCGACAATTATTGTCATCTGACATCATTGCTTACGTTATATAAGCGAATAGTACCTCACAGTAAAATCATGTATTCTCACCTTAAAGTACAAGATCATTTAAGAATGAAATCTACAGAACTTTATTCGTGCTTATAGTTATAACCTTCTACGATCATCCTGTTTGCTCTTATTCTAGTCATTTCTTTGAACACATTCATTAAATTACCAACTCAAACTTCATGTTCGTAAAAATGCCTCTTAACACACTAGGTCTCCTAATATTTCATAGTATCTCACTTTAATTGAACATTATAGTCTCCAAAAATCTTAGCTCATTCTATCAGTCAATCGTAACTATAAGTTTGAACTTAGTCTATAGTTCATAATAAATCATTGGTCTACAATTATAGATTATAAGCATCTAAGACCTTAGTAAGCATGTATTCTAGATCTTATTTTCATACTGTTATTCCAACAATGACTGATAATTGTAGACAATTATAAGTAATATAGCTTAGACATGGGCCATCCGGTAATGCTTATAATATAAGGCATACCATTGGCCAGCCCATCTCATTACCAACCCGTTCAAAATACCCTATGCCTGTACTACCATTATTAACATAAAATTCAAGTCCACACAATTCACACTTGAATATCAAAATTGACCTTCAAGTAATACACAATTTCCACATCAAGTCCTTATAAATCATTGCATGAATATAGTTATCTCTACAGGGATATTATCATGGCAATAATCTAAGGCTTCAGCAATCGTACAATTTACAATCAACAATACAATCACGAAAACATTCAACACTATATAAATAAAAGGGTCAAGTCATAACAAGGTGGGTAAAGCATAGTCCGAATTTTAACTTCAACATTCGACACATTAAAAGTGTTTGTATACAAGGTGTACCATCGGCTAACCCTCCACACCGTTAATATATTGAATGGATGTCAAAACTCGGTACCTATATGTTCTCTAAGTATTGGTCGGGTATGTATACAGGGTGTACCAGCGGCTAACCCTCCACCTAACCAACACTCATTAAACATATCGGGTTAACTACTATACTTTATCCACGAGGCGCAATCCATGAGATCATTAACTTTATATGACATAGGATAACCATAGATTTGTTGATCAGGCGCCTCTAGGGTTATCGAATGTTATACTCCATTAATGCCATCATTTCATTTTGCTGGGGGACAAATAATAAATGCATCCAAGATTCCACACACATCAACGTTTATCACAACAATTCCACAATTCACGGTGTATCCCGACACTATCATATACGTCCATCAAGTT
The DNA here is from genome assembly GCA_034093135.1 of Erigeron breviscapus. Taxonomy (NCBI): domain Eukaryota; kingdom Viridiplantae; phylum Streptophyta; class Magnoliopsida; order Asterales; family Asteraceae; genus Erigeron; species Erigeron breviscapus. Next base: position 18,379,480 of record CM067168.1, read on the forward strand.
GTCATATAACAATCAAGTCATTAAATCATAAGTAACCTACGAACTCCGTTTAAACCATTTTTATGCATCATACAGTTCACGTTGCACACAAAATTTCCTATCATGCATGCTAATATGAAATGTGGGTGCAATGGCTATAAACTAGGTCAATCCACCTAATTCTCTACAACCACGGCTCTGATACCATTCTGTAACACCCCAACATGGCGGAATCATGGGGTATCACTTAGAAAAGCACAGCACGACATGAAAATTATGTAGAGTCAAACTATATGAAAACATAGGATTGAAACAATCCTTAAATTTGTACAAACGTATACAATCATTAACATTCATCGAAATACATGTTCAATCAATAATAAAAGGCAATTCAATCGATAGTAGTTGATCCTAAAAGTAACCCATAAAAGGGAAGTAAGGATCATGGATCCAGAAAGTCCAAAGCTAGTCCAATCCTAGCAAGTAAGCATGCAATCATCCATTTTGTCTCTGATTAACTTGATTACCTGAAAAGTGTACTAAAGAGCGTCAACATAAAGTTGGTGAGTTCGTAGGGACAAGTAACAAGAAACAAGTATGTATCGGGATAACAACCGTTAACGATAAGCGAGGATTAGAATATCTAATCAAGTCCAAAGAAAACCTATAAGGTTTCACATTATCACAATTCAATACAAGTCAACGTTCAACAACAACGATTCCATATAACGTTCAACAACGTTCCATAACAATCAATAACATTCAACAACGGTGCGGCTTACATAGTTAATAATTAACAATGCGCTAACGGTGCGACTTACATCGTAAACAATGCGCTAACGGTGCGACTTACATCGTGAACAATGCGCTAACGGTGCGACTTACATCGTGAACAATGCGCTAACGGTGCGACTTACATCGTGAACAATGCGCTAACGGTGCGACTTACATCGTAAACAATGCTCAAATCATTTGACCCATTTCTAAGACTTTAATTGCATTTTGACCCGATTCGTGACCCGAATATACTTGAAATCAACTAGAAACAAGTTAATGAACATAAAATGATGATTATGGAATGAGTTTAACTTACCAAAAGTCTTTTGATGCATAAAATTCGAATTTGGAGTAAATAGAGAGGATGAACACTTTGAACCCATAAAAGGGAAGTAAGGATCATGGATCCAGAAAGTCCAAAGCTAGTCCAATCCTAGCAAGTAAGCATGCAATCATCCATTTTGTCTCTGATTAACTTGATTACCTGAAAAGTGTACTAAAGAGCGTCAACATAAAGTTGGTGAGTTCGTAGGGACAAGTAACAAGAAACAAGTATGTATCGGGATAACAACCGTTAACGATAAGCGAGGATTAGAATATCTAATCAAGTCCAAAGAAAACCTATAAGGTTTCACATTATCACAATTCAATACAAGTCAACGTTCAACAACAACGATTCCATATAACGTTCAACAACGTTCCATAACGATCCATATAACGTTCAACAACGATGATTCCATATAACGTTCAACAACAACGATTCCATATAACGTTCAACAACAACGTTCCATATAACGTTCAACAACAACGATTCCATATAACGTTCAACAACAACGATTCCATATAACGTTCAACAACAACGATTCCATATAACGTTCAACAACAACGTTCCATATAACGTTCAACAACAACGATTCCATATAACGTTCAACAACAACGATTCCATATAACGTTCAACAACAACGATTCCATATAACGTTCAACAACAACGATTCCATATAACGTTCAACAACAACGATTCCATATAACGTTCAACAACAACGATTCCATATAACGTTCAACAACAACGATTCCATATAACGTTCAACAACAACGATTCCATATAACGTTCAACAACAACGATTCCATATAACGTTCAACAACAACGATTCCATATAACGTTCAACAACAACGATTCCATATAACGTTCAACAACAACGATTCCATATAACGTTCAACAACAACGATTCCATATAACGTTCAACAACAACGATTCCATATAACGTTCAACAACAACGATTCCATATAACGTTCAACAACAACGATTCCATATAACGTTCAACAACAACGATTCCATATAACGTTCAACAACAACGATTCCATATAACGTTCAACAACAACGATTCCATATAACGTTCAACAACAACGATTCCATATAACGTTCAACAACAACGATTCCATATAACGTTCAACAACGTTCCATAACAATCAATAACATTCAACAACGGTGCGGCTTACATAGTTAATAATTAACAATGCGCTAACGGTGCGACTTACATCGTAAACAATGCGCTAACGGTGCGACTTACATCGTAAACAATGCGCTAATAAGTCCACATCAACAATTCAATCATACAATTAATCAAATCAACAATCAACAGTTAAACAAACATGTACACTTTTCAGCCCGAATCTCAATTGAGTAGGGAGGGTTTACGAAACTCACCTGAAATGAGCAATAAAATCCCAAGTCGAAAGAAAGTAGAACCGATGTCCACGATAGCCAAAACCTAATCATACACGTATTACATTAATCCTAAAGCATCTCAAGAGGTAAGGTCCTATGAATATTGACCTAATCTTACTATAAAAGCTTTATTATGTCCATTTTATAAGGCTTTGATCCAACCGAAGTGGAATCATTACATTTTGTTTCACAATGACTAGTCGAAACTTGACCACTGTTGCTTTATCAAAACTTTTGAAACATTAGAACTATGTTCTGGACTCAGAGGCCTCTACCATTGGAAAATAGACTCAATTACGCTTCCGTGGCCGCTTAAATCATCGAAAACGGACTTACGGGTCAAAAGTTATTGACGTTTGAAAATGTTGTCAAAATCAGTCCCTAACGGGCGTTACATATAGTAACGGCCGTTACACTTCAGTTTTCAGTTCTGCATAATTCATCAACCCAAATACGAACCAAACACCCTCCAAAACTCATTTTTAGCCTAGAAATCGATTAAGGAAGCTAAAATACTTATGTTTGAACTTATACTAGATATGAATTCACCACATAAACATAACCCATCAACTAGTTTTATCTTAAAACATCAAAATCATGCTCAAATCATTTGACCCATTTCTAAGACTTTAATTGCATTTTGACCCGATTCGTGACCCGAATATACTTGAAATCAACTAGAAACAAGTTAATGAACATAAAATGATGATTATGGAATGAGTTTAACTTACCAAAAGTCTTTTGATGCATAAATTCGAATTTGGAGTAAATAGAGAGGATGAACACTTTGAACCAATTAAAACCTTGAATTCTTGATTCTTTGAAGATGATTATTGTTATAAGTTAATTTCTTTATTAGAGAGAAAGAGAGATTTTTAGAAGTGAATATATAATGGTGTGAGTTTTATGGTTAAACTAAGGTGGCTATTTATATAAAATAATTTTAAAAACAACGACAAATATATAAATAGTTATATACGAAGGTTATTTGAAATAAATATTTAAAGTTTGTTCAACTTATTTTAATGAATTCACATTCTCACCGCCATAAAACTCTCAATTTCCTTCTCACAAATCCATCTCTATTTTCTATAAAATAAAAAATGGCACCAAAGGCGGAGAAGAAGCCAGCAGCCGAGAAGAAACCTGTTGCCGAGAAGGCTCCAAAACCCAAGGCCGAGAAGAAGCTCCACCCAAAACCAAGGCCGAGAAGAAACCTGTTGCCGAGAAGGCTCCAAAAGCCCAAGGCCGAGAAGAAACCTGTTGCCGAGAAGGCTCCAAAAGCCAAGGCCGAGAAGAAACCTGTTGCCGAGAAGGCTCCAAAAGCCAAGGCCGAGAAGAAACCTGTTGCCGAGAAGGCTCCAAAAGCCAAGGCCGAGAAGAAACCTGTTGCCGAGAAGGCTCCAAAAGCCAGCAGCCGAGAAGAAACCTGTTGCCGAGAAGGCTCCAAAACCCAAGGCCGAGAAGAAGCTCCCACCTAAAGACGCATCAGCGGCGGCGGACAAGAAGAAGAAGAGGCACAAGAAATCGGTGGAGACGTACAAGATTTACATATTCAAGGTCCTCAAACAGGTCCATCCGGATATCGGGATCTCCAGCAAGGCCATGGGAATCATGAACTCTTTCATCAACGATATCTTCGAGAAGCTCGCCCAGGAGGCCGCCAAGCTCGCCAGGTACAACAAGAAGCACACCCTCTCTTCCCGTGAGATCCAGACCGCCGTCAGGCTTGTCCTTCCCGGCGAGTTGGCCAAACACGCCGTCTCCGAGGGCACAAAGGCAGTCACCAAATTCACCAGCGGTTAATTAGGATCTTATTTGGGGTGTATATGACTAGGTGTTTGTTAATTGTTAGATCTATGTTATATTTTATAGTTTTTAATTTCGTATTGGGTGTTAATGTAGTTAAGGTTCAAATATTATTAGTGGAAATGCAAGTTTTTGTTTGATTATTATTATTTATTTTGTTGTTATTATCTTTGAACCAATTAAAACCTTGAATTCTTGATTCTTTGAAGATGATTATTGTTATAAGTTAATTTCTTTATTAGAGAGAAAGAGAGATTTTTAGAAGTGAATATATAATGGTGTGAGTTTTATGGTTAAACTAAGGTGGCTATTTATATAAAATAATTTTAAACAACACGTAAAATATATAAATAGTTATATACGAAGGTTATTTGAAATAAATATTTAAAGTTTGTTCAACTTATTTTAATGGATTTATCGTCATTGTTGTATTGTTTTTGTTACCGATATTGTTTGGATAAGTTATCGATGTTGTATCATAATCATAAGGTATAAACTTTAAACTTTTTTAGCTCAAGTTGGCTCAAACCCACAAGTGGTTAAAACCGAAAAACACTCAAACCAAAAAAACCGAAAACCAATAATTTTGGATTTTAAAAAACCGAATTATAGCGGTTCGGTTTTCGGTTTTAGTTAAAAACCGACCCAAACCGAAACGTACTCACCCCTAATTTCTATGTTGTGTTGCCCAACATACAAAGGGCTTAAAAATTTAAATGAAAAAAGAAGTCCAATGAGTGGGCGCGCGAAAACTTTTGGATGCCATTACATTCGATCTCGACCGTCAAATCCAATAAGCTCAACATTAACGGCTGAAGATCACGATCCGTGTGATTGAAAAGCAACCAATAAAAACATCTTTTCCACATCTTATATAAACCAACAAACTGCTCCCCTGAAAATCACATCTCACATTCTCACCTCCACAAAACTCTCAATTTCATTCTCACAAATCCATCTCTATTTTCTAAAAAAATCGAAAAAATGGCACCAAAGGCGGAGAAGAAGCCAGCAGCCGAGAAGAAACCTGTTGCCGAGAAGGCTCCAAAACCCAAGGCCGAGAAGAAGCTCCCACCTAAAGACGCATCAGCGGCGGCGGACAAGAAGAAGAAGAGGCACAAGAAATCGGTGGAGACGTACAAGATTTACATATTCAAGGTCCTCAAACAGGTCCATCCGGATATCGGGATCTCCAGCAAGGCCATGGGAATCATGAACTCTTTCATCAACGATATCTTCGAGAAGCTCGCCCAGGAGGCCGCCAAGCTCGCCAGGTACAACAAGAAGCACACCCTCTCTTCCCGTGAGATCCAGACCGCCGTCAGGCTTGTCCTTCCCGGCGAGTTGGCCAAACACGCCGTCTCCGAGGGCACAAAGGCAGTCACCAAATTCACCAGCGGTTAATTAGGATCTTATTTGGGGTGTATTTGACTAGGTGTTTGTTAATTGTTAGATCTATGTTATATTTTATAGTTTTTAATTTCGTATTGGGTGTTAATGTAGTTAAGGTTCAAATATTATTAGTGGAAATGCAAGTTTTTGTTTGATTATTATTATTTATTTTGTTGTTATTATCTTTGAACCAATTACAAAGCTAATCTTGATAAGTTTTAGTGGTGTCAATTGTGGATCTATAAATACATACAATTTTGGGCTATTTTATTGTTAATCACGTGTACTTCACTTGGATTATCGCTAAAGAAAACAAACACAATTTTTGTTGATAACAACAAATACAATAGAAGTATTTGATCCGATTTCGGTACATATATTTATTTTTCTCTATTTTGTGGTTGATTGATAAATTTGATAACTTGTACTTACCCAATAGTTTGCCCTTTTATTATTTTTGTTATAGAAATTTAAAAGAATTTGTCTTTGGCCCGGTGTAGAATATGATACATTTGCAACAATAAGAGGGTACCCAATGCCCAGGACTCATCCACCAAAGACTAGTCCCTGTCAGCGCCACATCAGCAAAAAACACTCCAAGGACTAATCCCCCCAAAATACACCCAATGCACTCATCTCTCAAGGACTAGTCTTGGACCCACCAATTATTTAATTATACCCTTTTATCCAAACTTGACACTTTTAACCCTTCAAAATTAATAACAAACTAAAACATACACAAATAAGAAACACTTCATTAAAAAAAAAAACATTACAATACTTATTAAAAATAAAGAAAACACACATTAAAAAAAAAACATTACAATAGTTTATTTTAAAAAAACACACATTAAGCCGGGAGGCGCCATATATGCTCCGTAAGATCATGACGAAGAGCATGATGCACAGTGCGATCTCGAAGCTCCTTGCCGGTTCGTTGGTGAACTGCCATCCTTTCCTGGAACGTACGCTCAGGTAAGACGATTGGATCATTATCGTCTCCATCCTCGAGTGAGCTTATGGCGTACCCCGCGTCTTCAACCTTCATGTTATGCAATATAACACACGCGTACATTGTTCGAGTTATTCGATTCACGCTTTTTGATCTTGCTGGTTGGCTTAGAATGTGCCATGAATTTCATGAATTTTGAAGCCCTCCAAAGGCACGCTCGACATCTTTCCGAGCACTTTCTTGATACTTTTTAAATTTCTTCCGCTTCTCATCTTGAGGGCATGAATACGACTTTACAAAAGTCGACCATTCGGGATAAATGTCGTCGGCGAGATAGTAACCTTTTTTGTAGTGGGTGCCATTAACAGTGAACGAGCTATCAGGCGCACGATCTTCTATGATTTCCCTAAATAAGGGCGACTGGTTGAGAACATTTATATCGTTGTTCGAACCAGCTGTGCCGAAAAAGGCATGCCAAATCCACCTATCGTACGAAGCTACCGCTTCAAGCATGATGGTTGGATGACCGTGATCACCACGCGTAAATTGACCTTGCCATGCCTTGGGACAGTTCTTCCAAGGCCAGTGCATGCAATCAACGCTTCCAAGCATGCCTGGGAAACCATGAAGCTCCTCATGTCGAGCATACAAGCGTTGTATGTCCTCCGGTGTTGGTCTGCGCAAGTATTCATCCCTGTAAAGTTCAAACACACACTTACAGTAATAGTCTAGATAACATCTTGCTGTTTCTTCACCCATCTGTAGATACTCGTCAAGCGAGTCGGGATTGTAGCCATACGCCAACTGACGTATGGCGCATACACACTTTTGGATTGCACTGAAACCAACCTTTCCTCGACCATCAACCTGCTTGTCTTGCATTCTTTGAAAATGCAAAGGCACAGGACCTGGATGTCGAGATGGGTATGATATTATGTCGTTCACAATGCGCATGAACATAGGTCTCGACATACGGAAGCGTCGCCTAAAGTTCTTCAACGAATACGTTGGGTTTTCGTTAAAATAAGCTGCCATTAGGCGCTCTTCAGCACCATATCGATCTCTCTCGACGGGAATACGGGGTATGAATGGTCTTGATGATTCACCTTGTTCAAGCAAATCAACACATTCGGCCATGATGCCCATAAGCTCATCATCATCGTCTTCATTTGGAAACAAATCGGGTCTCATGTACGTTGATAAACTCGAACGAAACTGGTTGTTCATGATGATTTATGTGTATACAAAAGTGTGTTTTGGTATAATATAACTGAATATATGGAAGAGTGGTGTGAAATGGTGGTTCAATTGAAGTGTATATATAGCCATTTTGAAAAACTAACCGTTAAGGACTAAAGTTGACACTTTTTTGAACATGTTTTGAACAAAACAGCCGTTAGAGGGACTAAAGTTGCCAAATGGGGAAACTTTAATTTTGTCTCCTTCTTTGATTTAGCCGTTACAATTCAAAAAAAAATAAAAAATAAAAATAAAAAAATAAATTAAGTAATCACTCGTCCCTGCAGGAACGAGCCAGCCGGACGAGAGCCCCGAACGAGCCAGGGACGAGTCCCACCCAACGGTGTGGACTCGTCCGAGGCAGCCGAACGAGCCCTCGAACGAGGGCATTTGCAACAATAACATGGTCACTTGAGGCCATGTATAGGAGAGTTAGAAGAAATGCTAGATTACTGATTTTACATAGGATTAGAGTTCGTAGTTACAATTACGATTGGGGAACATTTTCTATAAAATTGGTGCATCCAGTTATGTTTTTTTACAAGTGAATTTTACCTCAGACGCGTATGATGTGTGCAAATCGCACAACGAAAGGGTCCCGCACTAAGCGGATCTTAAATAGCCTTTCTCACCATACCACCTTCTTAATTGGAAAATACCGTCGAGGAGAACCTACCAAGTATCGAACTTGAGACCTTGGAGTAAACTCCCCCGGGGCCCCGCATAGCAGGTTTAGTGAAACACCCCTGGCCACTAGGGTTTAACCCAGTGGTTGGTGCATCCAGTTATGTGATTAATGATATGAACCAATCCATCTAGCATATCTTCTAGGGCTATTTGATTGGAAAGTACTCCAACTTGTCCCGAATGTCTTTTTTAAAATCGGACTTTTAAAATGTCTATTATGGGGATTAAAACCGGTAAAAACTTCTATTTGGGTCTATCATCAGGTAGCAAGTAATTTTTAGTTTTTAATTTTATTTTGATTTTTTTTATTAATAATATTAGTGATGTGGATAATCCACCTCATTTTTTTATTAATAGAAAATCATAATTCATTCATTGTGTCTTTTTCATTCAATTACTAAACCAGAAAGAAAGAAGGGCCAAATTCTGCCAAATAATAACACCCACCATGAGTTGTTGTTTTGGTAACACTGGTACTACAAAAAGTCACATTAATAATCATGATCATCATCATGATTCAGGAGGTACTAAAACAAGAAGTCACATTGATAATCATAATCATCATCTTGATTCCGGCCATGTCAAGTGCAACCACCTGCCACCATCTCCACCACCGTGACCACAACCCAACAACCACAGTCGCCACTGCCAACAACCACCTGCCACCATCTCCACCACTGTGACCACAATCCAACAACCATAGTCGCCGGATCTGAACATATTAGAAATTTAGACCACTGGATCTGTACATCTAAAACGTTATACCACCGGATCTGGACATCTAAAAAGTTATACCACCGGATCTGGACATCTAAAAAGTTATACCACCGGATCTGAAGAGGCGGGGTGGGACGGCGGTCCGGCGGCGGGGGTGGCGCGGAGGAGACGACGTGACGTGGGGATAGAGGCAGAGGTGGCGTCGGTGGTTGGATGGTTAATGAAGGTTACTTTTGTAGCATCTCTGTTCTTCCGGCGATGTGGGCGGCGAACCGGCGGTGGTGGTTGCCAGGTATCCATCTTGGATCCTTGTATTTTGAATCCTCATCTTTTTCTTCGTCTTCTTCTTCAGTTTGGTTAGTAATAACAGCTGTTGTGGCTTCGGAGGACCACGGATATTCGAGGAGACGGCATGAGTCGAAATAATTAGATGGGACTTCAAAGATCGAACGCTGTAACTTTTTATTACTATTAGGTTGTTGATATGAATTCATGGTGGCCGGAGTTGAAATAATAGATTTTATGGAATATATATAATAACTTATATTATGACACAACCAGATAATTATTATTATTATATTATGATTATGATGTTCGATGAATTAAACACAGATGTAGAAGACAATTTTGGGTGGCGGTGGTTAAAAAGTTTACCTCTATTTATTAAATTAAATTAAATAAATAGAGGTAAAGTGGGTCCATGGATATATAGATGCCAAGTAAGCAATGACCGGCTCCACATCATACTTCAGCCGGTAAAGGCCCCAAATAAAAGTTTTTACTGGTTTTAATCCCACAATAGACATTTTAAAAGTTCGGTCATAAAAAAAACATTCGAGACAAGTTCGAGTACTTTTCAATCAAATAGCCCTATCTTCTATGGTTCCATAACATAGGTTAGGTATTTGGTTGTGCTAGATTTAACTTGCTTTAACATAGTACTATACTAGTCATAGTATATACTAGTCATAGATTTAACATAGTATATATACTAGTATATGCCCGCACGATTGGTGGCGGCGGTGTTGATAGTGGCGTGATTATTAATATTAAAGTAATTGATATAAAATGATATTTGTAGTTATTTTAGGGTTGAGTGATGTATGTTATAAATAAATTTCATTACGGTATTATATGTATATTAGGTGGAAATATTAAATTAGTAAATAAAAGAGATGAGTAATTTGAGTAGATCAAGTATTTTTTTCGTGAAAATAAGAGGGTCAAGGTAGTTATAGAAGTTATAGATTAAGATTAAGATATGGGGCTCTCGTATATATATTAACTAGTGTAACAAGTCGGTTACATTCATCAGGATATCCTTTTACCCCAAAAGAAAAAAAAAACATATGGGAAAACTTCAATGATATGTACAACATGATTAATTTTGTTCCCAATAACCTCACTCTGCATAGTTTAGACTATTGACCTTTATTTACTTTTTGGGCTTTTTTATATTCGGCTCCATTTTGATGTTGCTATAGGCCCACAGTAGTGCAATGTAATCAACTACTCATTTGGCCATTATCATGAACTTTTGCTATTAAAAAAATAAAAAAACTGTGAGTATGGAGATGCGGGGTATCGATCCCCGTACCTCTCGCATGCTAAGCGAGCGCTCTACCATCTGAGCTACATCCCCCTTTCATCTGCTTATTTGATGTTTGTTCTTTTCAGTTTGGATATATATACATTACGATGTAATTCGGTTGGTTGAGCTCAATGTTGTTTAGGCTGAAGGCTTCCGATTCATGATTATCGACCAATAAAGCCAAAACCAAAACTGAATTTCGGTTTTAAAGTCGTTGAGCTCAATGCTGTTTAGGCTGAAGGCTTCCGATTCATGATTATCTTGTTCGTTCTAGTTTCTAGCTAGCTAAGTTTAAGTGAAATGAGACACCGGTTGGTTACAAAGAAACCAGTTTCTATAGAGACCTGCGTGTTTCTATGTAGTTAATTAACCGGTCTCTATACTTGATATTCCAGTGGGTCCGCCCGTTCAAGCCATAGGTCTCTATGCTTGTGGATCCACTGAAGCTTTGGTATAGAGACTGATTATATAGATATAGAGACAATTGTTTTAGTAAGCAATCGGTTTGGTCTCTACGTTTATAATGAATTGCTAACCGTTATATATATGCAATGTTAAAAAAACACAAAAAAAGAAAACACAACTACAAAATTCAATATTCATTATACATAGTTTCGATATATGATCGATCGAGTATATAATACATAAAGAACAACAGATTAATCAACTACTCTGTATATAAGTGTTTTCGGCAGTGTACGTGTATGATCGATAATTGTATCTATATATCTACCTTTACAAGTCACTTTAAGTTATAAATAAATGTAAAAATCAGAGATTTTGGTGAATACTATACATTTCCCTTTAGTAGTGACAATCCACCAATGTTGGGGTGGTGGACAATTGAACAACCGGTTGTTCTTCCTTCTCGTTATTCTCCGTCGTCGGTGGTGGCAATGCAAAGACGGTCTGTTGTTGTTGAAGGTCATTATCGGCCATGGTGGTCGCTACGGTGGTTTCTCGTGGTGCAGGAAGGTTAAGATCCAAACCCAGACATAATGCATCATCACCATTTTTCGAATTTAAATCATAGACCTCCGCGTTTGTAACCATACCAAAAGGGATCAATGACAACATAGTACTATTGTTTTTGTTTTTGTTAAGATTGTTGATGGTTGTAGTGTTGTTATTTCCTCCTCTATTTCCGCCACCAGCTACCCTATGTCTCCTCATATGACCACCCAATGCTTGTCCTGAATTGAATTCGGTACCACAAATCGAGCATTCATGAAGCTTGGACGACGATTTTATGGTGTTTCCAATGAACGAAGAAACCCGGTTATTTAATTGAGAAAGGGGGTAATTGGTCATGGATGTATAATTGTTATTCCTTGATGGGAATTCAAATTGTAGTGGTGGTGGTGGCTCATTGTTGTTGTCAATAACCATCTTGTATGGTTGCGGTCTTCTTATGTCGATGTCTTTATTTTTAGGTTTTCTATGGCTGGCTCGATGGCCTCCAAGAGCTTGAAACGAAGGAAAGGTCCGGCTACATGTCTTGCACTCGTAAACATAAACACCGCCGCTTGAGGAAGACTCTATGTATTTTTTGCTATTAAACTTGGTAACTCCATCATAATTGTCATCTTTGTTTCTTTTCGATGAAAAAAGGTCTAATGAATGGCCTTTTGAGAGAAGGATTAAGGATTCCGCGGTGTCTTCATCTTCTGTTGTGGTGCTACCAGCAGGAAAACCAGATGAAGACACCGGGGAATAATATGTTAAATCATTATTATCAATGTTGGATGATGAAAATGTGAAAAGAATTGGAGATTGTGGCCTTTGACGTTTGGTACGTTTCCCTTTAGCCACAATATTGTTGGTAATGTCTTTAGGACCACCATCATGATCACCATTATAATCAACAGGCACACCGCCATCGGCGGCCTCGCTGGTGGCCGTTATCATTGTAGTGGTTTGTTCTACGGCAGCCTCCATGGCTGGCTAGGTTTATGATATAACAACCCCAATAATCAATCACCATGCAAGATAGAAAAATTTATGGAGAGAAAATATAGGATTGAAAGAAAGTAAATATACAAGTAGTGAAAGGTGGTGCATGTATTTATATATTCTTATGCATGTGATCAATGTGAGTGGGAGATAGAGAGATATAAGTGGTGAAGAGTGGATGGAACATAAAATTTGAAAAAACAAAAGGCCAAATCTTTTCTATATTTTATAATCTTTCTGTGTCTAGATTTTTATTTGGGCACAAAATAAAATGGGGTTAATTGTGACCTTCAATATCATTTGGTGGCAACTTTTGGTAATAACATGTTAAAAAAATAGAAGAATTACTTGTTAGAAAAGTTTGAAACTATTCCTTCATCCACGTATCAATTTTTATTACTATTCGTTTAAAACTTTAAATATTTTTCTTAATTTCAACGTTTTTAATTAAACATTACAAGATATATTAGTTTAGCTAAGTTTGAGTTACAAATTGACTTCATATTTTCATTGGGATTTTTCTTTTCATATATATATATATAATTATAACTAAGTTTTTTATCTGCACGATATACGGTGGTTGAATTGATGTTATAAAGTTTTTAAGATTAACATTGATAATCAATAAACTTTATAATAAACAACTTAACATTTAAATACAAAAAAATATATGTAAAAATAATTGAACGTATTAAAAAACCTAATAATCGAATCTTTTCTGGTAGTCGGATCCATAAAAAAATATGCATCAAACTAGAGATCGTGATCTTATGTATATATACAGTTATGTTAAAATAACAACGTTAATTTATTTAAAATGACTATCTTTAATAATTACATATAGTATTTCACAAGGCGTTATTCGTTAAATAAAGGCGTTACTCGTTAAAATGAAAAATACCATACCGTTACAATGTGTGCTCTCCTTTATCATTTGATTAGTTATCTTATACTCTTTCAACAAGTTTTTCCTTTCGGGAAATACAAATTTATTAATTTTTTTTTTGAAAGGTGAATTTCGCTGTAAACTTCGTGTCGTGATTCGACAGCGGGTGGTCTAGCATACGTCAGATCCGCGCTAGAGAGCTCTCTCGCAGTAGAAATGCCTGCCTGAAGGTACAACGGTTAATAGGGGTAAACCCTGTCCTCTCAGACTTGAATCTGGATATACCCACGACAAGCCCTCATAAAGGGACTTCCTATGTCCTTCCCAATGCTTGAACAAAAGACCTCTTGAAGAGGGGATGACCTTTAACCATTAAGCTAATGGTCAAAGACCAAATTGAGAAGAAAATATGAGAATAAAAATGCTATATTTTGGTATTATAAAATTCTATCAATTAGGTAAATTTATTTTAGGGTTAAGTTCATGGGAATGTAACTAACTATGGCCGAAAAGTTATTGTGTGCATGAACTTACAAAACCTCTATTGTATGCATGAACCCTGCTAAATTTCTATTGTATCACGAAACCGGGTAAAGGCTTTATGTGGGCCGGTTAAGTGCATGAAAATGTAATAAACTATGCCCAAAAAGTTATTGTGTGCATGAACTTACAAAACCTCTATTATATGTAAGGAACTATGATAAATATTTATTGTATCAAGATTTTTACAATTTCCACTTTTTTCTTTTTTTCATCTCCCACATATATAGATAAAATAAATAAAATCAAAGAGAAGAAGAAAAAGCAAAAGACAGTAACAGTGGACGACCAACATCTCCCACAACATCTCCCGGCGGCGGGGTGTAAAAGGAATTACTTGTTTGTGGGTTTCATGATGAAATACAGAAAAAGGAATATGTGCGGTGGTTTGACATCGTTTTTCATCAGTGATTGTGTTTGTTTTTCATTTATTTGGCATCATCATCATCAAGATATAGAGATCCGATTTTTTCCCCAATTCTTATGGTTCTAAATTCTGATGAATGTGTGTAGTTAGAACTAGTTTTTTGACCCCGGGCGTTGCCCCGGGGGACGTTGCCCGGGATCGACACTGCGTCATGCAAGCATTTATACATACAACAGTACCTAAAAGTTTGGACACTTAAAATTTACTATAAGGGGTAGAAACTAAAAAAATTGGTGTCAAAAACCAAGAGTTTAGTTAGAAACCTTAAAATAAGAGATAGAAAGTAAAGAAAAAAAAAAGATTTGATGATTAAAGTTAGAAACCCAAAGTTAATTGATAAAAATAAAAAACTTTAAAACTAAACTATAATTAAGTTTGTATACAAAAAGTTAGACTAAAGTTAAAAAACCAATAAGTTAAGTGGTACAAATAAGTTAAAAGCGTTAAAATAAGAGATAGAAAGTAGAAAAAAAAATAAAAAAATTGATGATTAAAGTTAAAATCCAAAGTTAATTGATAAAAATTAAAAACTTTAAAAGTAAATTATACTTGTATATAAAAAGTTAGACTAAAATGATAAAACCTAAAAGTTAAGTGGTAAAAATAAGAAACTCTAAAAATATACAATCGTAAAAGAAAAAAAAATGCAGAAAATGACAAAATAAGAATAAGACAAAATTGTTGACGCCATGCTGACGTCAGCAGGTAGCTAAGAATTCACAAGTGTTACCGGCTAAGGGAATAGCAGGTCAATCGTGTATTCTATAACGTTTCTGATTTTGTTCATGCATACAATAGAGGTTCTGTAAGTTCATGCACACAATAACTTTTCGGCCATAGTTACTTACATTTCCGTGCACTTAACCCTTTATTTTAATTTAAACTGTGAATTGTATTAATACTCAAATATTTACAAATAAGGTCAAGCACTTGGTATACCAAGTCTTATACACCAGAAAAATAACACTAAAAACCTCCAAACAAAACATCACTCTGACAAACATTCCTACCAATTCAATCCAGAAATATACACTTGAAATATGCAAGAAGAGGACCGGCCAAGTAGCTTCATCTTTCACAGCCCACTATTCCAATTCGCAAGCATACTTCAAGATAAACTAGCAGAACACCACCTCAATTCAGCTAACCACAAAATTGTGGTTAACCCACTTTAAATTCCACTGGGCACCAATACTGAGAACATTCCTGATCATCCTTAATCTGATAGAAAGTAGCTTATTCTTAACATTCTCCTTAATAATTCTGCAAACAGCTTCTTCATTCCTTTCCTTTCTGAAAGGTTCTCAGATTCCTTTCTTGCCATAAGAAGTAAATTGCAGCAGCCAACAAAAGTTTATTGACCACAACTCCAATATTGTTCTTAGCTTTCTGCTTTGCCATCTCATGAACAATATCCTGTAAATTGTTCAGACATCCCATACCCCACATAAAACTCCCTAAATTGGTCCACACCTCCTGAGAAAATTTACAATGGAAGAAAAGATGCTCATGACTATCACTGCCAGAGTTACACAGAGCACACTGCATACAACCAACATTCTGCCACTTAGCTATTCTGTATTGGGTCATTAATTTTCCATGAATTGCAAGCCATAATATAAAGGCATGCCTTGGATTAAATTGTTTAAACCAGACCACATCCTTCCACTCCACCTTTGGCCAATTCCTTCTCAAATCTTTCCAAGCCTGTTTAGTAGAAAATTCCACATGCTGCTCATTCCTTGTAATCCACATTATTCTGTTTTCTTTATTATTTTGCAGAACAGGAGTGGAAATACTCTTCAAAATGCTAAATCTATCCTCCCAACCTTCAGGCCATAACTATTTTCCATTACTAACCATATCCCCTACTTTAATATCATTATGAAGTCTAGCATCATACAACATTCTCTTATTGATAAACTTGCTAAGAGGACCTTCAGAACACCATTGGTCATACCACATAAAAGCTTTCCTACCATATCCAATCTTGCAGAAAACATTTTGTTTCACCAAATCTCTTATACTTAACGTATTTTTCCAACCCCAACTATCATATTTATCTTCCTCAATCTCCCAAATACTTCTATTCTTTAATTTCACAACATTGACCCATTTGGCCCAAAGAGAGTTTTATCCTCTAAAATTTTCCAAAACTGTCTAATAAGCAGCACTTCATTCCATTTTTTCATATCTTTTATGCCTAATCCACCCTGTTCCTTAGGCCTGGATACCATTTTCCAGGCTACCCTAGCCTTGCCAATAGCAGAACCACCAGCATTCCATAAGAACCCTTTCAACAATTTTTCAATTTCCTTAATGACTGTACTAGGCAGCATATATACTAAAGCCCAGTATAATTGCATGGAAGACAACACAGAAGCAATCAACTGAACTCTCCCAGCATATGACAACATCTTGTTCTTCCAACACTCAATTTTAGATTTAATCCTATCAATTAAGACTTTACAATCAGTCACCCCCAATTTCTTGGCAAGCAAAGGAACACCTAAGTATCTAACCGGCAGTTTTCCATTCTTAAATGGTAGAACATGCAGCAAGTCAATCTTATCTCTCTCCTTAATGCTGCCAAAGAAAATCACACTCTTACCTAAATTTGGCTTCAATCCAGAGATATAAGCAAATTCATCTAGGGAATCCTTAACCACTTTAAGAGAACCCACATTCCCTTTACAAAAGACCAACAAGTCATCAGCAAAGCACATATGGGAAAGCTTCAAATCTTTACAACCAAAATGATATCCATATTCTCTAGAACCCTGTATATTCTTGCACATAATGAGATTGAATACCTCCATTACCAATGTAAAAAGATAAGGTGATATTGGATCTCCTTCCCTAAGTCCCCTGCCACCTCTAAAATACCCATTAATCTGACCATTTAAACAAATAGAAAATTTTGTTGTAGTCACACAATTCATAATCCATCTAATCATATCCCTATGAAACCCAAATTTCTTCAAAATTGTTTCTAAAAACTCCCAACTCAAAGTATCTGTTAGAAATTCAAAATAGTGCTTAGTTGTATTTGAAAAATAGTGTATTTTATGTAAATATTGATAGGTTGAGGGGGAGCTTTTGTAATATACTTAGAGTATAAATACCCCTCAAACCTTTATTCCTTGTAACCTTTTGAAACCTTTTTCCCACTTCTGATTATCAATCAAACAGGAATTTACACACACATACCTTTCTCTCTCTAAAACACACACTAACACACACACATTCCACCATTGATGTATATCAACTTCCGCACATTAAACACGAATTATTAGGTTCTAACAAGTGGTATCAGAGCAAAACAACAATCTGTTGACGATCCAGAACAAATTTCATGCAGATTGATGCAAATTTTGTTCAAAATCAAATTCGTGTTCTTCATTTATAACCGCTTTTCACTGTTACTGTTCTTCACCAATTAAACCTCAATTTTCACTCAATTTTCCTGTTTTTGATCACAGATACATTCTAAATCACCTCTAAAAACATCCTGTTAAGTTTCAGAATCCAATTCACAGTATTGATCAAAATCCAAATTTTTTGGAAAGTTGATGAGATTTTGAATTATCAGTTTGAATTGATTTAAGCAATGGATTTGTTTCTAGGGTTGTGCGCGATCGAATTTTAAGTGTTTCTGGGTTTGAATTGATTTATGCAATGGATTTGTTTCTAGGGTTGTGCGCGATCGAATTTTAAGTGTTTCTGGGTTTGAATTGAGTTATAACACTCAAAATTGAGTGAATTATAGGCAAATTAGTGAAACAGTTGATTTCTGGTGTTCTTACTGGATATCATTCAAAACGATCTAAGACGATCTTCTACAAGATCGTCCTAGTGTTTCTTTGCTTTGGTATTAAGACGATCTTCATAAGATCGTCCTAATATTTGTGGTTCTGTGTGAACTGTGTGTTGTGAATTCCTTGGGTAACTAATCTCATTGAGATTGGTTTTGCTCAACAAATTCTGATATAATAACCTCTTTCTGACCAAGACCGTCTTACCAAATTGTTAAGACGATCTTCACATAAGATCGTCCTACAATTTTTACTTAGAAATTTTTTCAACAAGTTTCCAAGACGATCTTCACATAAGATCGTCCTACAATTTTTTACTTAGAAATTTTTCACCAAGTGTCCAAGACGATCTTCACATAAGATCGTCCTACCATTTTTACTTAGAAATTTTTCAACAAGTTTCAAAGACGATCTTCACATAAGATCGTCCTACAATTTTTACTTAGAAATTTTTCAACAAGTTTCAAAGACGATCTTCACATAAGATCGTCCTACCATTTTTACTTATAATATTTTCAACTAAATTTTCTAAGACGATCTTCTCTCAAGATCGTCCTAATATTTCTTCATTAGTACTTAGAAAATTTTCATCCAATTTTCAAGACGATCTTCTCTTCAAGATCGTTCTAAGTTTCAATTTTCTAAGACGATCTTCTAAGTTCCAAATTTACAAAACGATCTTCTCAAGATCGTTTCATTTCTTTTTAATCAAAAACAACAAAAATTAATACAAATCATTGTTTCTTCATTTCAGATGTCAACAATGAAGTTTTCAGAGCTTGAGATCAGAAAGAATTTCTTAGCCAAACAACAAAAGATGAAACCATGGCTATTCGGGGATATTGATGCTGATTCTGAAGATCTCACATGCTTAATGACATCAACAACCAATCTTTCACCAAATACTTCACAAACAACAAATGAGGTACAATTCATCTCCACAGATGATCACTTGTCTGTCCAACCAACTGCTGATACTTTGACAAAGCAAAATCTTACTTTGAAAAATAATCTGAAAATGGCTAAACAAGAGTTTGATAAACTCAATGAAGATTTTTCAGAACTCTCAATAGCTCATGAAGCTCTCAAAGTGAACTATGATTCTTTAAAAGAAATGCATTTGTCAAGTAACAGTTCTCAGGTTGTTTCACCCAATGCTCAATTGACCAACAAATGTCAAGACCTTGAAAAAACTATTCATTCACTCAAGCAAACCATTGAAACTTTAAAGCTTGAGAAAGACAATGAATGGTTAAGAGCAAATGCAAGACAAGCTGATGTTGAGTTTCTCACAAATAAAATGAAAGATTTAGACCCAACTGTGAAAAACATGAAAGACAGATTTCTGATCTAAACAGTACTTGTTTTCTCAAAGGAGTTGAAATTGAAACTCTTCAAAAACAAGTTGAGGATTTGAAAACAAATATTTTGTTCTATCAAGAAAAACTTTATAAAGTTGAACAAAATCCTCTTCTGAATTTCACTGCTTATTACAACAAGTCAAAGATAGATAGATCAGAACTTCTTCTTGGTTTGGGTTATGAGAATCCAACACATTTAGAAAAAATCAAAGAAGGAAGAAATTGGTCCACTTTATGATGGGAATTGTCTCAGATTTGGCATGATTCAAGAGTTCATAAGACCATCTGAGGATGACTTTGAGTCAGATGATGTTGAAAGACAAAAACCAAACAGTTTTCAAATTGATTATGTTGCTATTAATGATACATACAAGAAAACTCATAAAAGATCCATCTATGAGTTAGAAGAAATAGACAGCATTTCAATTCCTGAAAATGAGTCTCAAAAAGATTGTTCAAAACCAAATTCAGAAAGATTTTACATTCCAACTACCATATTGGAAAAGGAAATTGAAGGTTTAAAACAAAAGATTGAGTCTCAACAACAAGTCATTGAACATCTGAAAACTCAAAATCATTCTCCAAAGGTAAGTGAGACCAAACCAATTCAAATGATGCATGATCTAACGTCTGTTGATTGCTCTACTCCAGTCAAAGGGAGTAAGAATTTTAAAGATATGCAGGCTGATAGCATCTCTCCTGAAGAGATTCATGATATGTCCACATCCATGCTATCATCATTCTTCCAAATTGAAGAGAAAGTTCAAGCTTTGAAAGCTAAACATCGTGCTTCTGTCAAGAAAATACTTTCGTTTGATACCCCTGTGATCACCTCTGTTGACCAAAATAAAGTGAACTTAGAGCAAAAGATTGAGATCCCTACTGATTTTAAGGCTGAAGCAAAAGCATTAATTGAAAAATTGACAAATAAAAATGTTTTCAAATCAGAAGTTCAAACCAAAGAATCTCAATTTACTTATCCAGATTTTTCTGTTGAAGAATTTGATAAGTTTTTGAAAACTGATCATGTTTTTGCACCAGAAGTTGAAAAAGAGCTTGAAAAACTCTCACCCAAAAAGCCTAAAACAAAGAAGGAATCTAAATCTAAGTTTGCTCCAACTTCATTTTATACACCCAAAGGTCAGAATGATCCAGCTGTCAAAGGTAAGAAAACCATTTCTGCTCAATCAAAGCCTAAAGGTAATATTTCATCTGTTTCTAGAACCTCTGCTTCTAAGGCTATCTTTCAAACTAGTTCTTTACCTAAGATGTCTAACACTAGCCATCACTTGCTATTAAAAGATACATCTAATGGTATAACTAGTTATAAAGATCAATATGGATGGTTCACTGTTACAAATCAAAAGAAACAAAATAACAAATCTTCCACCAAGAAAACACAAAATAAGAAAATGTTTTTATCTCCTCGAACTAATTCCAAGATTTTATCTGAAACAGGAGTGAAGACATTAACTAGTACCCATAAGTGGATTCCTAAATCATCAGTTAGAAGAAATGGGATGGCTAATGATTACAAGAAGGAAGTTCCTGGTAGGAAAACTAATTCAACATTGAGTAATCTTGCCAAACCATGGTCAATAAGAAATTCTAAATCTTCTGCTATGATTTCCAAACCTTTGATTGTTGCTTCTGATGGGATTGTGATGAATCTTACGAATAAACCTCTTGTTCGAAAACCTCATCTGTATAATTTGAATGATTCCACTAATCCCAAAGGACCCATTCAAAAGTGGGTACCTAGAAAAACCTAATTTTATTTTGCAGGTAATAATGGTCTGTGTTTAGTATTTCTATCTTGGATACTATTCAACACATGATCCTGGAATGAGTTTCTTTTCAAGAAACAATCTCAAATAAGTGCTTCTCACCAATGCACTAAACTTGCCTCTGCATGTTCTGTACAAATCCTTCATCTCTTTCTCTTTCATTATCTGTCAAACATTGATGCCATGCTTATGTGCAATGTGCTTAAATATCATGCAATGTTTGAGGGGGAGAAAAAGGATAATTCATGAATTTAGGGGGAGTTTGTGTTTTAGCACTATTTGAAGAGAACTCATTGTTTATTTTAGAAAAACCAAAAATAATTTTTTTTATTTTTTAATAATTTTTTTTCTTAATAATTTTTTTTTCTTTCATATTAGAAAAACCAAATACAAAATTGAAAAATTATAAAAATAAAAATAATTTTTTTTCAATTGTTTTACTTTGTTTAGTTTAAATAATTTTTTTTGGTATGATTAAATAAATCTAAGTCCATTTTTTATTTTTTTCATAAGCCCATTCTAGTTAAAAGCCCAATTTCAAAAACCACCGGGTCAACACCCACCCGAATCATTTTATCACCAACCCGAACCATACATCCGACCCAAACATTTAAGTTCCCTCTTACTTAAGGAGGAGGAAACCAATTGTTTTTCTTTTCACTTCTTTATTTCATTCCAGTTTCCCATAAAATCTCTCAAATCACTTCAAATTTATTTGTTGGCTGATCATTGAAAAAGGATAAGGGTTTTGTTCGTGATCAAATTCTAAGCATTTTATTTCATAATCACATTGTCTTAAGATCACTTATTCAAGTAAGAAACTGTTCGTAAGTGCTAAACTTATTTTTTTCATTTCTTGAATTTTGATCGACTGGTAATGTATATGTGATATTGGAATGATTTAGATGCATGTTTAGGTTATATGTGGATGTATATTACATGTTTTTATGCTTAGTTTTGAGATTTCGAAAATTCAAAAACCTGCTATCTTTTTGTTTTTGTGAAGAAGATGACCTAAGACGATCTAGAATAGATTGTTTGATTTCAGTGATGAGAGTTGATTAGTATTGCTTTCTATGATTCATATAAGTGTTTTTACCATGTCTTGTTGTGAAAAGAAATCATTTGGTATTAAGAGTTTCACTGAAAAGGATAAAACGATTTTGGGCAAAATTCTCTTAGTTTCAAGTGTCTTGTTACTAAGACGATCTTGACTAAGATCGTCTTGGTTCCAAAACTACTTGGAAATAAGACGATCTTGCCAAGACCGTCTTTGTTTCCCTTCCTTGTATAAATTTTGCCATGAAACCCTTGAGACCAAGACAAGGACGATCTTGTCAGGATCGTTCTAGTGTCTGAACGCTGTGTGGTGGTTGTTTCAAGCTGAAAATCAAAAGAATGGGTAACTGAACTCGTATGAGATCGGTTTGCTCAAAACTAATACTTTTAAATTTAAAGGGAAATCATTGATGATTTCACTTTATATTTCAATGTGTTAGATTTTTTTGTAAAACGATCTTGAACAAGATCGTTCCATTTTCCACACTTCAAATTTTTTAAGTTATAAAACCTTAAGACGATCTTGTACCAGGTCGTCTCATTTGTCCTTGCCTTAAACCATTTTTCAACATTTTGAATGTTGAAACGATCTTATTCAAGATCGTCTCTTATCCAAGTTTTCCATACTTAACATTTTTTTCAAGAAGTCAAGGATAAGACGATCTTAAACAAGACCGTTTCATTTTTCCTACTTAACATTTTTTTCAAAGAATTAATGCTAAAACGATCTTGATCAAGATCGTTTCAGTTTTTTTTTTCTTTCTCTTAAACCATTTTTCAATATCAAATGTTGAGACGATCTTTCTTAAGATCGTTTTAATGTTTTTTTTTCAAAACCTGAGTTTAACCTCAGGACGATCTTGTCAAGATCGTCCTAGGTTCCATACTTAGAAATTTTTTCTTCAAAAATTTTTTTTCTTTGTGTTTTGTGTCAAGTGTTTTGTATTATCATATAATCACAATTTATTTGAAATACAGGGAATCGAACGCCTTTGTGTACTTCCTTGCTATTTTAAATACCTTGTACTTATATGATTATACTTTATATTCTGCGTTTATCTTCTCATTTCAAATGATTTATTTAAATCATTTGAGTGAACCTTATTATTTGCTATTCAAACATTATTTTGTATGCATTAAATTTTCTTTTGTCTTAAAACAGAAAAATCAAAAATGGATCATCAAGAAGTTGTTGAATATGATGAAGAGGTTGCACTAAATGAATCCATTGAAGAGATTCTCTTTGCCGGAAATACAAGCAATATGAGAAACAACAGAGCATTATATGATCCATTCATTGCTCCCGGCTTTCAAATTGTTCCGAGAATTCTTCATAATCATCATCTCACATATGCACTTACTGTTGAACAAGACTTAGCTAAAGTCTACCTTTTTGATATGTGGAGATCGATTACATTTGTTCAACCTTATGATCCAACTAATCCAAAAGCAAAATCCAAGTCAAAATCTCCTGAACTACGTCGTCAAGGCTACTTTCAATATCAATTGACTTCAGGAGAAACAATTTATGAGTTTGAATTCAATATAGATGACTTCAGAAGGATTTTAAGATTACCTGAAGCAGACTTCAATGGACATGTTGATTATGATGATTTTGAGTCCAATGAAGAGATGTTTGCTGCTTTAATCTCAATTGGCTATGAAGGTGCTTTGTCTAGAACCAAAGATTTCAAATTGAAAAATCTTCCAAAAATCTGGTATTATGTGTACTCCATCCTAAGCAACTGCTTAACTCCTTACACAAGAGGGATGGACAATCTGACACAGCCAATGCTGCACATCTTCTATGCTGTTGTTTTCAACAGACATTACGACATTGCTCAACTTCTGTGGGATCAGTTGATAGTATTAGTAAATGGCAAAGTCTCTGCTCCCAAGAAGTATATTCCATTTATAAGATTTCTAACAGCAATTGTCTACAGTGCCATAAGACAAGAAAGAAGCATTCCAAGGCTTCCAGACAGCAGCAAAGTGATCATACATTTTTATAAGTATGTTAGAGATTCTGGAACTGCTAACTATACTTTCTTGATTCCATCATTTCTTTTAGATATGGTTTCAGATGCTGATGATGATAAGATAGCTTATCTGGACTGGATTAGAACAGCAATGGGATCGGAAAGCCTCCCGGTTCTTGCCCAAGCTGTACATAGGACACCTGGTGAGGGGTCAAGTGTGAAAAGAAAAGAGCGTGAGGGCGAATCCAGTTCCAGTAAGCCAAAGAGAAAGAAACAACGAGGAGAAATGTTTGTGTTAAAGCTGAGTAAGCAAGTGCACCAAAAGAAGAAGAAAAAGAGTTCTTCAAAGAATCTAAAAAGCAAAGCTCAAGCCGAATCTTCTTCTGAAAAGACTGCTTCTGGTTCTCCAAAACAAATCCGATCACCACCCCCCAGAACACAAACACCTCAAACACCATCATCTCCATCTTCACCAAAATTACCTCAATCACCAATTCATCAATCTTCACCACTTCCGGAAATCACTACACCTGAACCACCTATCATACCTCAATCTACCTCAACCATTCCTTCATCATCTTTTGTCCGATCTCCTCCACCGACATATACTCAAGGCCGTAAGAAATCAATTCCTGTTAATATTCGCAAAATTTTTAAACGATCTCGCTTTGAGTATGACCGATTTCAACAACCCGAACCAGAAGAAATGATTACTCCTGATAGTGATGCATCTGATGATGATGCCAATCAGTTTGCTGATGATGTCATGGACATCCCGGAGGGACAAGGAAGGACTGAGGGAGGGGTTGAAAATCTCAGAGAGGTTGAGAGGTCAGGGATAGGTGAAAGGCATAAAGAAAAAGTTGGCCTCCAATTAGTCTTAACCCAATATCAACGCCGGGTTTACCCTAGAGTAGAAGTCGAGAACTACCCATTCTCGCTTGCACAAAACTCTCCCAGCCATTCTGACTCCTCACAACAGGAGTTAGTCTCAGATACTCACGGGGATAAGCCACGCTCACCACACTCTCCTCATTTGGAGGATGAGAGTGTTGAAAATAGAGAGGACCAGCCCCACCTCTCGCCTTCATTTCAAGCACTAGAGTCTAGATCCTCTAGGGACACAGAAACACAAGCCCAGTTGAGTACTGGTGCCGGAACAAGCGGAGAGGGACCCACTGTGTGTGACCCTCAAGGACAGCTTGGAAATCCTGCCTTAGCTAACATCACGCCAGCTTTAGCCGCAGGTAACAGTCCTCAGACAGAGACTGGGGAGCAGTATGAACGCCGTTGTGACACTGCTGTTCCTCAGGATCAACCTGAGACTGTATTAACGGGCATTCTCAGTGACCCCGGAATTGTTAGTGGTGTTGCCCAACAACAATCTGATTCTGGTTGCAAAGCCGAATCCTCAACTGTTGTTCATACTTTTGAACCAACAGGAAATCCTGAGACAGTCATGATGTCTTCAGGTCACTCAGTAGAATCACTTGAGACTACTGATGTGCCAATTTCTGATATTTCATTACCACCAGAGGCTCAAAGATTAATTTCTCAATTTGTTGAAGGGATAGAAGAAGGACAAAGAAGTGAATTACTCATATCTAGAAACATCATCACTGGTAAACTTCCTGCATCACCATCAACTTCTCAACCACCAAGATTGTACACTGGAGGTACTTTACGAATTCGTACTCCAGAAGAAACTCCAACAACAACAACACATACAACAACAACACCCCCACAAACAACAACAACAACAACAACAACAACAACAACAACAACAACAACAACAACAACAACAACAACAACAACAACAACAACAACAACAACAACAACAACAACAACAACAACCTTACCACCAACTCCACCATCACAAGCATTTCCAGATCCAAGTTCGCCACACCATTCTTCAAGCTCATCTTCTGATTCTGATTCGTCTGAATACTTAAGTGATTGCTCTCCAAACCGAATTGCAACCAGTGGTTTATCTACCGATACTTTAATCGTCGCTCTTATGAATCGGTTAAGATCAGAAGAACCAAATCTGTCATCACATAAACGCTCAATTTTTCAATCACTTCTGGCATATTTATCTTTCCAAAATACACAACAGGAACAAAAGGCTCAAATTGAAGCACTTCAAAAGAGAGTAACTGAACTTGATCAACAATGCCGACTGGCTAATATCTCAAGGCGTCGGGATGATCAAGACCCTGATGATCAACCCGAGGGGGAGAATATAAGAGATATTAGAGAGGGTCATGAGACACAAACTCAAGACGATCAAGAAACTGTTCAAGAAGTTGTTCAAGAAACAGAGACTCAAGGAGGAACTCAAGAAGATTCAGATGATTTGCCTCCACTCATCAGAAATATTTCTCATTATTACTCTTCCACGTCAAGTTCTGATGAGTCAAGTGATCCTGATCCATTTCAACCAGAGAATGGTCATGATGATGAGTCTGATTCAGATAATCCAGATGATGCTCCTGCAAGTATTGGTCAAGAAGAATATGGAGAGGATATTTTTGAAGAGATAGTCTATCAGCTCAGAGACCCAGAAAATCTTGAGACTCCAAATGAACTTGGACAAGGTGTTAGACATCCAAGAATCTCAAGAAATACAATATGGCAGATCAATGAAGGGTATTTTGCTGAGAACTATGAACAAATTCTGGATTTGAGAACTAGACCTGAAGAAATGGTGTGCAGAGCTAGATATCTTGAAGAAAGAGCTTTTCAAATTTATTGCTCACCAAGTGAAAGACTGAACATGACCTTAAACAGATTAAGAGCTTTCTTTCTATTCAGACATCAAGGTCAAAGAGATGCTTATATGGAGCTGATGAATGCTGAAAGTTCAGTGAGAGCTGAATGGTGGTACCAACAATTTCAAA
The DNA here is from genome assembly GCA_034093135.1 of Erigeron breviscapus. NCBI lineage: Eukaryota > Viridiplantae > Streptophyta > Magnoliopsida > Asterales > Asteraceae > Erigeron > Erigeron breviscapus. The sequence goes on from CM067168.1 coordinate 18,407,056, forward strand.
TTCCTATAACCAAAGTCCTTCAGTTGTTTACTCCTCTTAAGAGTCACAATCTCAGACTTGTTCGATTCCGAGTTCGTCGAGCTGATGGCCATGTCTATATTGTTCAAGAAGAATCTTTTCAACAGATGACGATCTCTGACATTCTATTCCTCTACAATCAATATGCTTATCTGATAATCAAGAATCAAGATCAACTTTTAGCCTATGAAGTATTGAAAAGCCATATTCAAGCTTTGATAAGATTCTATGAATTCAATGACTTCCAGATTGGTTTGGAAAGAAGAACTAGCAAGATTAACCTTACAAGACCAAATCAAAGAGCAGAAGGTTATGAGCTAGATTCATTTCAGATTGGAGATCCAATTGAAAGCCTGGATGGATTTGTCTTCATCAATAGACTCAAAAGAAAGATCTTCATTCGTGCTTCTGAGTTTCCCAAATACTCAGATGGTACATTGAAATATTGTCATTCAATTCTGAATGCAATAGATGAAGACTCTGATAATGAAGAAGATGGGCATATAAAGTCTCAAAGAGAAGATCATTTAAGACGTATCAAAGATACTCTTGATATGAGACAGAGGATCAGAGATCTTATCATTACCAGAACTTCCAGATCTCAAGAAGGAGTCATTCATACCAAGACTGGTTCATGGGTTCATTGGAATCCAAGTCATGAACGTGGTCCACATAATATTCCTCCTGTCAACTTCCAAGACAACATCAGATTGCCAGATGAACGTCCTGTTGGTGATAATTGGCACTTTATCCCAAAGAAGTTTTGGAATGACTCATGGAATAGTTATAAGAAGAGAGCATTCTGGAGTGCTAAGATTGACAAGCCATCAACATCAAATGCTGCACGACGTTATAAGAAAAGAAAGAACAAGCAGAGACGTGCAAATAAGAGGAGGAGACAACAGAGGAAGTGATGATGGACAACCAAGCACTAAGGGGGAGAATGTTAGAAATTCAAAATAGTGCTTAGTTGTATTTGAAAAATAGTGTATTTTATGTAAATATTGATAGGTTGAGGGGGAGCTTTTGTAATATACTTAGAGTATAAATACCCCTCAAACCTTTATTCCTTGTAACCTTTTGAAACCTTTTTCCCACTTCTGATTATCAATCAAACAGGAATTTACACACACATACCTTTCTCTCTCTAAAACACACACTAACACACACACATTCCACCATTGATGTATATCAACTTCCGCACATTAAACACGAATTATTAGGTTCTAACAATATCATATGCTTTTTGGATATCAATTTGCATTGCACATCTTTTGGGCCCATTCTTCCTGTTATAACCCCTCAGAAGTTCTTGAGCAATCAAAATGTTATCCTGAATATGTCTCCCAGGAACAAAAGCACTTTGATTGAGGTGCACAATTTTGGTCAGCCCACTTTGTATTCTATTTGTCAGAATTTTGCTAATACACTTATATATCATATTACAGCAAGCTATGGGTCTGAAATCAGAAACTTTACTAGGAGTACTCACCTTTGGAATAAGTGCAATAGTAGTAGCATTGACTTCACCTAGTAATTTTCCAGTTCTGAAAAATTCCTGAACAGCCAAACACACCTTTGTACCCACAACCTCCCAAGCTTTCTTAAAGAATCCTGCTGTATATCCATCAGGACCAGGTGCTTTGTTACTATCCATACTAAACATAGTCTCCTTTATTTCAGTATCAGTCCTTTACCTCCTCTCCTTCATATCTAATTCCATCCTCATCATTAATACACTCTACTCTACTTTTACTCCTTCTGGATCTCAAAATACTGTGAAAAAATGCAGTATTCTTGTCACCTTCTTTGAACCATTGTATATTGACCTTTTGTTGCAACAACAACATCTCATCTTTAGCAGCTACCATATACTCATTTAAAGAGTCACTCGCCTTCTTCCTTAATTGCTCATCATGAGGATTCTCATTCACAACTTGTTGAGTTTTGGCTAACTCCTCCTTCAAACTCTTGACTCTATAAAAAGTATTACCTTTACTCCAACTCAGCTTATTCAAAGGCTTTTTAAGTCTCTTCAAATTTTGCACCAGTTTATACATATAACACCCCTGTATATCATTATCCCACTCTCTTTTGACCAGATTTAAGAAATCCTCTTTCTCAGCAATAAAGTTTGAAAACCTAAATGATTTATTCTTCCTAGGAAAGCTTTCTTTAATAGATAAGACAACAGGACTATGATCAGAAACAGAATATGGCAGAAACTTCCCTTGTGCTCCATGTATTTGACATAAGAACTCATCATTAACCAATATCTATCCAATTTCTTAAGAACAGTACACTGCTTATTCCTCAAAGATTTGGTCCAAGTGTAGTTAAAACCACTACTATTAATATCATCAACCTCAATCTTATTAATAATATCTTCAAACTCTTGCATTTCAGTAGTTCTATTAGAACCTCCAAAAGATTGTTCAGAAACATCCCTTATGACATTAAAATCACCTAGAATTACCCATGGCTGCTTTCCCATAAAATACCCTTGATGCTCCAATTCTTTCCACAACACTCTCCTTTCAATCCCACTATTACTAACATATACTATACTACAAAAGAATTTAATTCTTTTAGGCACAATTTCAATTAGACAAAACACAGATTGCTTAGATTTATCTATCACCATCAACTTGACCATATTAAAATTCCAACCCAACACAATCCTACAACTAGATGGACTGTGTTCCACATTAGATGTCCAATCCCAATTCCTAAATATTTTATTTCCCACTTTATTTATAATATTAACCTTTAAATGAGTTTCAATGAATGCACAAACATGTACACCCTCATCCTGCATACTCTCCATAGCTTCATTCTCCTTTAGAGTAGTATTCATACCTCTAATATTCCAAACCATCATTTTGAATTCCATTTCCAAATATTCTTAGTTTAGGATATGAATATCACCCCCATCCATCTCATCAGCCACTAGATCATTAGTAGCATCATTCTCCTCATCTATTATATCTTCCTCAATATCTTTTTTATCACTCATATCCTGCCACTGGACCTTATAATACTGGTGCATATTGGTTGTCCAATCCTTAACCTCTTCAGAGGTAGACTGCTTCTTGCTCTTGACAAACCAATCCACCTTATTTCTCTCCCAGAAATCCAATATCCCATTTTGACCATTCCCTTCTTGTTCCTCACTTAAAACTCCATACTTATTTGTTGTGCTAACTCCTGTAGAATTGTCAATTTTCTTAGCATTTCCAGTATCAGTCTGGTGTACCACCTGTTGGTATATAACCTTGGTTTTTTCTTGTTGTACATACCACCACCCTGTTTTTGCTCATTCCTCATTCTATGATCATGTTTCTTACTTTTATTCCAATCAAAAACATTTTGCACTTTCCCTTGAGCAACACCTTCATTCATCTCTTTTCCTTTTTCAACCACTTATTCTCTACAATTAGCCTCTTACAATTACCATCAATGTGCCCAAACACATTGCAATGTTTACACACAACAGGATTCCATGCATACTCAACATTCACAAATTTAGATCTCTTAATATTCAAAATTTCATCCTTATAAACCACTTCAATCTTCTCCAAAACTCCTTTACCTGCCTCAATTTCTACCAAAACTCTAGCAAAACCAGCACTGCCACTCCCAGAGTGACACATAGATGCTGTCATTCCATCCATCATAAGTGGTTTTCCAAGTCTACTAGCAATAGTACTTATTCCCCTTAGACTCCAAGCTTCTAATGGAACATTACTAAGTTTTACCCAAATAGGCAGCTTGTTGGGCCCAGTTCTTTCCACACTCACCTCTGGATTCCATTCCTGAACAACTAATGGTTTTCCATTGACCATCCAAGGACTCTGCTCAATAACATACTGCATACCTTCTAGATTTTTGAATTTAAAATAGCAGATATCATTGTTATCCCTGAATATCTCTCCTATACCAAATTTCCCCCACATTCTTCTCAAATTGTACTTCATTTCATTTAGAGACATATTACAGCTTAAAAAGAATCCACAGGCAGTTAACTTCCATTTTTCACACCCTTCTTTAACCAAATCATCTCTAAAAATAACAACCTCTTCACCTTTCTCATTCATCTCAGTAGGAACATAAAACAAATTTTTAAAGAAGAGAGAGAATGAGATGAAAGTTGTTCTAGTATAGGTAAATTTATTAATTAACGCTAATATGCAAAGTTGAGAAGAAAAATGCTATATTTTGGTATTATAAATTAGGTAAGGAAGACGATCCGCACATTATTGAACTGAAAAATAAAATAAAAAAAAACATTTTAAACATATTTGGTGATATTAAATTGAAAAGTTAATAACTGCAAGTAAAAAATAGTAAAGTAGAAATTATCACCTATTCTATAAATAACATTAGTTTTGTATGTTTGTTTGGGTCACTTAACATGCATAAAAAAATTCGTTTCATATCAAAAGCTATCTTAAAATTTTGTTGTAAGTATCGGACTATCAAAACCCGTTTAGGAAAATGCTAAAAAAATGAGTAAAAGAAAATACGGAGTACTACTTTCCGACCTAAAAAGCTGACTGATTGTAAACTCGGCTTTGAAGTCAACTTTAAGACACCAATCCTTATTCAAAAAATTTTTTTTTAGGGTTTCTGAAGAACTCCTTTCTAATTAATTAAGGTACCCATCTCCAATTTTTATTTAAATTCCTTATATTTTACAATTATAATCATTTTATCAGAATTTTATTAGCATAGAATCCATAGATCGACAGCTGGTATTACTGTTCTTATTCATAATTTTGTATTTGAGTCTTCAATTTTCAAGTTGCAAATTAGGTGTTCGATCAAATGCCTCAATGAAGCCTTCACCTTGATAATTTCTTTTTTTCTTAATAGCTGAAAGTGTTCATGATTCATTCATATTATGATCATATTATATAGAAATTTATTATTTTTTTTGATTTGTAATTTGGAGGGCTAAAGCAAAATTCTAAAATGAAACCTTTTTGATTAGCCTTTTGACATATTAATATGTTGTCTTTTTTTATAGCAAAGTTATCTTTTGAGCTTTTGTGATGCAAAATCTTTAACATAATCAATGTAGTAAGTCTTTCCATTGATAAATTATTCGATCAATTTAAATGCGACATTTTTCTATGTGCGACAGAAACATCTGAGAAAAAAATAGCTACGTTTTCTTATACATGGTTAAGACTTTTTAAGGGCAAGTATATACGACTTTACATAATCAGGGGGCCAAAAATTGTATCTTTAGCAGCTTAATCGTTGAGACACCCTTGGGATTTGACATTGCTCAATGAACGAAAACGTGATATTCTATGAACCTTTGATACGAGTATTTTTCAATTTTCCTTATTTTTTATTTATGTGATGCAGGTAACATACTTGTACAAATACACAAATCTAGCTGATTGCCTATCCGAAAATGCTGCAGTTTTTCCCAATTTTTCTCGTTCTTTTGATTACGACCACGCTACTTGTGGTCCGTATTCTGTATGTTATATTTCAGAGTAGCAAACCGATCCCTAAAACTTCTCAGAAGCATTTGAGTACCCTTGTTGTTTTGGGTTCAGGTGCGCTTTCAAATGTATATCTGCTCTTGCTCCTACTCCTACATAATTGAAACATACAATCTGACTCGTTTTAAGCTCATAATTCATATGGATTCATAACATTCTTCTGATTGCTTAAATTGGATTAACTAGGCAATGTTTTTTTTTCTTCAAAATTCTAACTCTATCATATAGCGGAGACAGTTTTTTTTTGTTTGAATTTACATTTAATCCATATCAATGTTTTGGTTTTGTTGTAGGTGGGCACACGGCTGAAATGATTAATTTGTTATCTGTTATGCAAAGAGATCGATTTGCTCCAAGATTCTATGTTGCTGCAGCAACTGACAATATGAGTCTTCAGAAGGCACGTGTTTTTGAGGAAACTTTGGATAATAAGGTATGCAAGAAGTATGAAATGGCCTATGATTATTGTTTAGGTGATGCATTGAAGTTCTGCTTAAGATAACTAAAAACTTTAGATTGCCTTCTATATGTATCTACAATATTAGCTGTCCCTTTCCTTTTCGTTGTACTTGATGAATTATCCCTCCAGAGGAAATATGTTACATTTATTATCTTTAGGCTTTACCCGACTCTATATTGCCTAACTGAGTCAAGTCACAGATTAAACTTAGTCTTGGTTTGACCTCGATAAAGTTTACATTGACCTTTTCTTAGTTTAGAGTATGTATTAGAAATTAAAAATCTGAGTTCTTTTGTATCTAACCCTTACCATTGTTACAACACACTAACATTTTGGATATGATTGTTAAGAAATACTGGATAGTCTTTTGTATTCATCTATCCTTTTCTTCAAACAACTAGTTGACAATCACAACGGGAACAGCTTAAAGGGGCCAACATCTAAACTATCGTTACATTTTCAATCATCTGTAAAAAAAATTATCAACCATTTTATATCTTGGCAATTCTTTGGTCCAAGTGTTTTTCTTGCATGAGTTAGTTTGTGTTATGATCTGGTTCGTTTAGAAAAATAGAAAGGCCAAAGCAGCAATTTTGGTGTGCTGTTTTCTGTTTGTCATTCTTAATATCTGGTTTAATGTGCTTCCATATATAGGATATGGTTCTGTTTCTATCTTTTATATTTATGAATAGTATTAGCTTTCTTTAGCCCTGTGTTGCTGATGGAAACACTTTATGCTACACTTCCTATCAATCTATCTGGTTCTCAGCCTCTCACAGATACACAAATAGCAAATCCCTTTAGCATACATTCTAGCACACTGCATAGTTAAATTGCAACATTTCCAGCTTTATTATTGCAAACAGCAAAATTATCTTCATCATGCTGCACTTGTTAAATACCACTCAACTCTGCTGCAACCAAATTCCATTTCTGTATTTCTGTACTTCAGTAGTTTCATCTAGTGAGAGACATTTATTCACAATCGAGCTGTTTCATGCTGCTTCTACATTCTACTGGATGTCTCAAATTCATATAGGTAATTGGTTCCTCTAGTGGAGGCCAGAACTTTGGTTTTCATGATTCTTGTGTTTAGGTTTTATAAAAGTTATGCTTCTTTTTATTTTTTCTTCCAGTCAATGTTTCTCGAATTTAGCTTCTCTCATTTACATAAATGACAATGCCTGTTTGTTTTCTGACTAACTCGAACCATGGCATAAAATGGGGTACCTACTTGTGCAGACAAGTCTGCAAGGGCAAGATTCTGTACAGTTTATGCAAATATATCGAAGCCGTGAAGTGGGTCAATCATATATCACCTCTGTTGGGACAACATTATATGCTTTGAGTCATGCATTGTTGCTCATGGTGAAAATCAGACCTGAAGTGGTACCGTCTTTGTTTACATTAGTACCTTACTACAAATAATGTTATTTCATTCTTTTGTTGTCTTTATAGACTTTTGATGGCATCTCATATTTTATATGCAGATTATATGCAACGGTCCTGGGACTTGTATTCCCATTTGTGCCATCGCATCTGTTTTCAAGGTTTGATTACCTAAACCTTATATTACTTCTCTCTTCAGCCCATGAAAAGTTTTATAACTTCTCTTTTGGCATGTCCCATTAAAGTTGTACTTTTATTAAAAAAAATTATTTGATGTTAAGTTACATTTTGCCCATTACAACAATTGCAAATTAATTGATGATATTGATTTAGGTCGCCAAGATTCATTTAATCTATGTTTTAGATTAATAGATTGTCAACAAACTGCCAAAAAGTTCCCTTAAACTGTTCGCCATGTCTTACATTATGCTTAGAGGACACTTACACCAAGCATCTTATTTCAAAAGAAGCAAGCGCTCGAGTAGTTATGACAAACAATTCCAAACTTTTGGCATTTCGACCCCTCTAGTAATATAGGTTTAATTTTGGGTCTTTTTTTTTTACTTCAAATGGCTTTTTTTTTTTTTTTTTTTTTTTTTTTTTTTTTTTTTTTTTTTTTTTTTTTTTTTTTTTTTTTTTTTTTTTTTTTTTTTTTTTTTTTTTTTTTTTTTTTTTTTTTTTTTTTTTTTTTTTTTTTTTTTTTTTTTTTTTTTTTTTTTTTTTTTTTTTTTTTTTTTTTTTTTTTTTTTTTTTTTTTTTTTTTTTTTTTTTTTTTTTTTTTTTTTTTTTTTTTTTTTTTTTTTTTTTTTTTTTTTTTTTTTTTTTTTTTTTTTTTTTTTTTTTTTTTTTTTTTTTTTTTTTTTTTTTTTTTTTTTTTTTTTTTTTTTTTTTTTTTTTTTTTTTTTTTTTTTTTTTTTTTTTTTTTTTTTTTTTTTTTTTTTTTTTTTTTTTTTTTTTTTTTTTTTTTTTTTTTTTTTTTTTTTTTTTTTTTTTTTTTTTTTTTTTTTTTTTTTTTTTTTTTTTTTTTTTTTTTTTTTTTTTTTTTTTTTTTTTTTTTTTTTTTTTTTTTTTTTTTTTTTTTTTTTTTTTTTTTTTTTTTTTTTTTTTTTTTTTTTTTTTTTTTTTTTTTTTTTTTTTTTTTTTTTTTTTTTTTTTTTTTTTTTTTTTTTTTTTTTTTTTTTTTTTTTTTTTTTTTTTTTTTTTTTTTTTTTTTTTTTTTTTTTTTTTTTTTTTTTTTTTTTTTTTTTTTTTTTTTTTTTTTTTTTTTTTTTTTTTTTTTTTTTTTTTTTTTTTTTTTTTTTTTTTTTTTTTTTTTTTTTTTTTTTTTTTTTTTTTTTTTTTTTTTTTTTTTTTTTTTTTTTTTTTTTTTTTTTTTTTTTTTTTTTTTTTTTTTTTTTTTTTTTTTTTTTTTTTTTTTTTTTTTTTTTTTTTTTTTTTTTTTTTTTTTTTTTTTTTTTTTTTTTTTTTTTTTTTTTTTTTTTTTTTTTTTTTTTTTTTTTTTTTTTTTTTTTTTTTTTTTTTTTTTTTTTTTTTTTTTTTTTTTTTTTTTTTTTTTTTTTTTTTTTTTTTTTTTTTTTTTTTTTTTTTTTTTTTTTTTTTTTTTTTTTTTTTTTTTTTTTTTTTTTTTTTTTTTTTTTTTTTTTTTTTTTTTTTTTTTTTTTTTTTTTTTACAACCTCCTGAATTATTTTATTCAAAGATTTTGATTTTGAATGTTTTCTTCTGTAGTCATAATTGATGGACTCATTAGTTTTTTTTTTTAAAGAAATGGACAAAAATGTGTTGGCATATCAACTTAACCTGCCGGGCCACTAAACCTGTACTGAAATCGATTTGCTTCAACCCGAATCTGTATTGCCCATTGCTGAAATTCATTCATTTTACCATCTTCTATTTGTGTTTTGTTTTTGCTGACCCTTGTGATGACACTGTGTGCAACTTCAGGTTTTGGGAATCAGATGGTCGTATATTTTCTATGTGGAGAGTATTGCAAGAGTCCAAAGACTATCATTGAGTGGGTTGCTTCTTTACAGATTACGCATGGCTGATCAGTTGTTTGTGCAGTGGCCGCAACTACAAAAACAATATCCCCGTGCTCGTTATGTGGGCCGCCTTATGTAGTCAGAATTTAGGTTCAACTCCGTTCTTACACATGCCGCTTTCCCATCTGTTTTCAAAGTTCTACGGCGGCAGATTGGGCTTTGAATTTTGTTGGCAGGTTTTTACTAAGTTACTCCACAAAGTTGAAGCTGGTAAAGGAAATATTACTTGCATCTGAGGATGGTTAGCGCTGCAAGATTTTTGAAATCATCTGATGTATAAATTGTACTTTGAATAGATGCCTGAATCCATATATATGTATGGTTAATACCCTTTACAAAAGTTATATTGAAACTTATAAACCAAACTCAGAAGGTTTATATTTGAATGGTTGACATCCTTTACAAAATTTATACCTCAGTAAAATTAGTAAAAGAATTGCTTTATCTTACTTTCCATCATCACCATTTACTTTACATTTATAAAAGTTTAGAATTGTTTGGGGAAATTTCATTTTGCTCCATGTAAAAACTCAATAGCTAAATTGTCATCTGAATGATATCTTGAATTTGGTTGTTTGGATAAGCTTATTTTCTTCTTTTATAATTAATTTAGGAGGGGTATATATGAAATTAACTCTTCATTTTAAATTCTTGTTGGTTTTAGATTATGTTATTACTCTATCTTAACTTAAAATTACTCCATAAATATAATATATCAACTCTAAAAAACAAACCATATGACAGTAGCAGAACCAGTATTAAACATGGCATATGTTTTTTACACCATTCTCCGATATTTACAAAGTTCAATAGCTACTCATTTTTGACAATTTTTAATGATTTGTAATAGATTTTGTCAACATGATTGTGGTTTTTAATTGTTGATCTACTATTTTACTTACCAAAATTCAAAATATTTCCTTTGTAAATAGCTTGGAAATATAAAAAATATTGAGACTCAAATCCTTAAACCCAAATACAATGCTGAGTCGTCACTACCAAGTATCATCACACATCATCAAATTAACCAAATTCAAACCAACTTTTTGCACTACAATTCTGCAGCCTCCCCATATTTTGAGTCTTGAACAACAAGAAGCAGCATACGCCCATCTTTTAAGATTCTGTCTGCAACACTGCAAACAAATTCAATCCCGCCGACTGTTCGACGAAATGCCTCAAAGAGGCAGACAAGCAGTTTACCTTATACACGCCCAAAGTATAACACATGGGTTTGACTCCAATGGCAAACTCGGTAATGCCATTGTCGATTTACACGCTAAATGTGGCAACTTGACCTTTGCTCAACAAGCTTTCGACAGGTTGGAACACCAGGGTACACTTTCTTGGAACTCGATTTTGTCAATGTACTCGAGACATGGAATGTTGGAACATGTTGTGCAACTGTTTTGCTCTATGCAGGCGGTTTCTGGGGTGTCCCCGAATCAGTTTACGTATGCTATAGTTTTGTCGGTTTGTGCAAGGTTGGCGGATATTGTGATGGGTAGAATGGTGCATTGTCTTGTTATGAAAACGGGGTTTGTTTGTGATTCGTTTTGTGTAGGATCGCTTGTTGACATGTATGCGAAATGTGGTTTTGTTGATGAGGCGTTTAAGATATTTGATGGGTCGGTGTATAGAGATACAGTTTTATGGACAGCGATGATTGCTGGTTATGTTCAAGGTGGTTTTCCTGATAAGGCGATACAATTGTTTAAGGATATGTTAAGACTGCGTTATGTACCTGATCAAGTAGCATTTGTGACTGTTATAACTGCGTGTGTTGAATCAAGACGTTTTGATGATGCACGTTGTTTGTTTGACCAAATGCATGATCCGAATGTTGTAGCTTGGAATGTCATGGTTTCAGGGCATGCTCGGAATGGTTTTAATGATATAGCTATTAATTATTTTCAGTGTATGATTAGTTCTGGGGTTAAACCAACAAGGCCATCTCTAGGAAGTGTTTTGAGTGCTTTGCTAGTATGCTGAGTGCTTGTGCAAATATCCAATCTCTAGCTAAAGGAAAACAGTTGCATTCCCTCTCAATCAAATTAACCAAATTCAAACCAACTTTTTGCACTACAATTCTGCAGCCTCCCCATATTTTGAGTCTTGAACAACAAGAAGCAGCATACGCCCATCTTTTAAGATTCTGTCTGCAACACTGCAAACAAATTCAATCCCGCCGACTGTTCGACGAAATGCCTCAAAGAGGCAGACAAGCAGTTTACCTTATACACGCCCAAAGTATAACACATGGGTTTGACTCCAATGGCAAACTCGGTAATGCCATTGTCGATTTACACGCTAAATGTGGCAACTTGACCTTTGCTCAACAAGCTTTCGACAGGTTGGAACACCAGGGTACACTTTCTTGGAACTCGATTTTGTCAATGTACTCGAGACATGGAATGTTGGAACATGTTGTGCAACTGTTTTGCTCTATGCAGGCGGTTTCTGGGGTGTCCCCGAATCAGTTTACGTATGCTATAGTTTTGTCGGTTTGTGCAAGGTTGGCGGATATTGTGATGGGTAGAATGGTGCATTGTCTTGTTATGAAAACGGGGTTTGTTTGTGATTCGTTTTGTGTAGGATCGCTTGTTGACATGTATGCGAAATGTGGTTTTGTTGATGAGGCGTTTAAGATATTTGATGGGTCGGTGTATAGAGATACAGTTTTATGGACAGCGATGATTGCTGGTTATGTTCAAGGTGGTTTTCCTGATAAGGCGATACAATTGTTTAAGGATATGTTAAGACTGCGTTATGTACCTGATCAAGTAGCATTTGTGACTGTTATAACTGCGTGTGTTGAATCAAGACGTTTTGATGATGCACGTTGTTTGTTTGACCAAATGCATGATCCGAATGTTGTAGCTTGGAATGTCATGGTTTCAGGGCATGCTCGGAATGGTTTTAATGATATAGCTATTAATTATTTTCAGTGTATGATTAGTTCTGGGGTTAAACCAACAAGGCCATCTCTAGGAAGTGTTTTGAGTGCCATTGCAAGTAAGTTTGATCTTGATTGCGGTTCACAAGTTCATGCTCAAGCAACGAAACTAGGGCTGGGTTCCAATGTGTATGTTGGAAGTTCTTTAGTTAATATGTATGCAAAATGTGGTTTTGTTGATGAGGCGTTTAAGATATTTGATGGGTCGGTGTATAGAGATACAGTTTTATGGACAGCGATGATTGCTGGTTATGTTCAAGGTGGTTTTCCTGATAAGGCGATACAATTGTTTAAGGATATGCTGAGAATGCACTACAAGTCTTCAATGAAATGAAGGAGTCAAATGTTATGCCTGATGACATCACATTTCTTGGAGTACTCACCGCTTGTAGTCATGCAGGAAAAGTCACTGAAGGACGTTCTTATATTCGATTCTATGATAAATCAATACAAGATTCAACCACGTATGGATCATATTTCATGTATGGTTGATCTTCTTGGGAGGTGGGGTTATCTCAAGGAGGCCGAGGAATTTATCGACAAATTAGAATTCAGACCAAATGCTATGATTTGGACTACCTTCCTAGGGGCATGTAGAGTACACGGTGATGAAAGAAGAGGAAAACGTGCGAGTGAAGAACTTTCAAAGTTGGAGCCTGAAAATTCAGCTTCTTTTGTGTTGCTATCTAATATATATGCAGCTTCAGGGCATTGGGACCGAGCAAACTTCGTCAGAATGGAAATGAAAGAGAAGAATATTCAAAAGCATCCTGGATGTAGTTGGAGATAAGGGTGATTGGTGAGTCAACTGAATTCTTTTGTTGTTATGGGAATTTGAACAGTAACCGTAATTATACTGCTTGCTTCTTGCTGAAACGTCCTATTGACAGTTGGAGCATTCCTATATTTTGCTGTTTCCGGTACGCACAAATGACAAGTACTCTGTCATAAGATCAACAAATCATGTTCTTAATTGTTTTTGTAATATTTTACAGATCTTCTTGAATAAAGAGTGAGGTGCAAGGCAATCCTTTTTGCGGAAGGATGCATATGATTAGCATTATTGTGAAACAGTCATGGTGCACTTCCGTATTGGAATTATATCGAGGTTTTATTCAGCTTAGTTTACAATAAGATGCACTATGTATAAATATTCTTTGAAGCATTGCTGCAACTACTGCTCTTGAAGAACAAATTTGATGTTTGCTGCACTAATGCTACGATTTTTTTGTAGTCAGCTCATTACTCAAAGGTAGATTTTTGCGATTCTGAAGATTTGAGAAGATGAAAAACATGCTTCGGCTGCAGCAAGCTAGTTGTGGTTATCGAGGCCACATGCTGTATCTGATATTCTGATATGAGGTGCATTTTATTAACCCCTTTCTCTTTCTTTTTTTATTTGCATTCCCACTCGTGTGCAAAGAATCCTTTTCATCTGTCTTTGTTAAGCAAGTAGATTATTTAGATTCGTTACAGTGAATCATGTACTATGTTTAACTGTTAGTGATTTGACTGTTCTGCAAGAAAATACCTAATATGGTCTTTTGTTTCTGGTCATCTTATAGGTGCTTTCTTCTTAACAGTTTTCATTCCTTTAATGAAGATTGAAGAACATCCTTTGTGCACCTAGTTTTCAGTCCCTTCATTTTCACTATATTCCGAAGGTTTGGTTTTTCTGTAGTTCTTCGCTATATAAAGCTTACAGTTTGAGTTCTGATTTGATACAGATGATTTTTCACAGAGAGTTGCTGCTAAGTGTGTTTGGCTTGCCTTAAAGCTCGAGAAAGACCATAAGAGGTGAGGCATTACCCAAGTGTGGAAGGGAGAATCTACCTAGACAGCATTTGGATGCCTTTCCAAAGGTATCTAATCAATTTTACCTGCAATCTACTTACAGATATTTATTATTATTTTTTACTTTTTGAGGTAACTGGGGAAGTTAGACCGAGCCAACTTTGCTTACTTGGCAGTAAAATCTGGGGCTGCACGTATACCTAGCGAACGCATGGAACCTGGAAAACGACCAGCCCTCTATGAATCTGGATTACTAGGCTTGGAACCTCTTTTGTGGACTCCCAAGCCCTTAGCCCTGGGCCAGCCTCTTGGGGTTCATTAGCTCTTATTAATTCTAGAAGTATCTTTGGGATTCTCTTTCATTTAAAGGAAGCGTTATGTGCTTATGTCGACTTACTGCCCTTTTTACAGAAAGATTTGATGATAAATTTGATTAGATCTGAAAGACATTTACTGAAGGAGATGAGTTCATGATTTTCATCTGCCATGTTTAACATCTTCTTAAAGTATATTAAACTACCATGACACCCTTGAGGCTTGAGACACTCCCAGAGTTAAAAAACTAAGCATGTAATCTTACAAATGACGGGTATGAAAATTGGTCCCTTTGACCTGAAAAGTCAAATTCTCCCTTCACATTTTCCATAAACTAAAGAAGATGGTGTTTGTTGTGTTGATCAGCTTGTGTACTGATTTATGTGTGCGGCTCAAGAGTTTCGTTGTGGCCTTTTGAGCTGTACATGCTGCCGATTTACAACTGCGTGAAAACCGACCTGTTTTTTACTGGACAAACGGTTATTGGGGTGTTCTAGCATAACTATACACTCAACCTTAGGCACAATATTTAACAGTATGCAAAGAAGGCGGTCCGTTTACAATGTCTAATTGTTTAGGGGATTCATAATCCCAACCCATTCCCCTAAATAGTTAGACATTATGAATGAACCATTAAGAATGTGAGGGAATATGTTAGTGCCTCCAAGACGGATACTAGTAGTTGATAGCAGAATAGCACTTGGTGACATTGGCAACTCGTTTAAACCATCTGATCAAGAGCAAGAGCAGTAGAAGATAACTAGTGTTCACATTGATGGTATATTGCATATTTTATTTGTATTCAATCTGATTACCAAAAGGAATAAAAGATACATATATATTGTTAAGCTAGCGATTAATTGTAGCAGAATTTAATTTATGTAATCAAAGCTTTAGGTGATCGGCAAATAATTAGGCGTGTGTCCATCTATGAAAATTGAACACCATGGCCGTGATGATATTTCGGGTGCTTAAGCTACTAATCTCTGTATGTCTATCTTTATTATCTCTGTCTTTATCTCTTGTTCCTTCCAATTTTTTCAACAAAGTATTTGATAACTTCAAAATACATTTTTTTTTACTAATTTAAATGCCTATAATACTTTTAATAAAATTATTTACAACATACATCTCTCAACTTTTAAAATAACCATACCACCCCCTTTTACATCAATTACTTTTGCATTAATAAGTACAATGCTACCACCATCGCCGGCACCACCATCGCTCGTCGCCGCTACCACCATCCGTTGTCGCTGTCACATCACCGCCGCATCGCGCAGACATTTGTCCATCTATTTCAATGAAAATACAATTGTTTAATTTGTTATGCCACTAATTATCGGCTGTAAAACCTTAATACGTGTAAATCAACACCTAATACCACGTGATAAATTATATTGGATAATCATTTCGTATCCACTAATATTATTAATTAGGGTTCAATAGAAATGAAGGTAGCCACCATCTGAAATGCTATACATATTCGTATACACATCACATATGACTTGATTTGCTAACCGGGGTCGCAAAGAAAGGGATCCGAAATTGATATAAATTTGATCAAAATCATAATAACCGAAGATTATTAGCATGAACTAGCATGATACCCGCGCAATGCGGCGGCGGAGGTAGTGACGACGGTATAAAAGTGACGGCAACAGGTAATGATGGTGGAGGCGTCGAATGATGTATGTTGATATAAATGTAATTAATGTAAATGTAGTATTGTGTTAGTGAAAATATTTTAGAAGATAAAAGTTTAGGGTGTAAAGTTAGTTCATTAAGGACAATTAGGTAATCCCTCATTAAAAGTAAATTAATCATTTTTAGAAAAAAAAGTTTTTATAACTTTTCAACAAAATGATATAATTTTTATGATGAAGTAAAGTTAAAACTTGAATGATAAAAGATAATTGAGTTCAAAAAATTTAAAAAATTATACGAATAAAAATAAAAATAAAAACAGTAAACATTTTATTTCCTTAAATTTCCCATAGAGTTCAAAAATAAGTTTGCCAAACGCCCTCCCTAAAATAAAAAAATTGTGTTCCCAATTCACAATCTTTCCTTCTCACCGATCCCACGTCGGAAAATTCATTGAGCCGTTCACGGCGGTATCAACGACTTTCCGTCCAACCATTAGGATTCTTTCATGCTGTTTTTTATATAAAAAAAATTCTAAAATCCCAAATTAGGGTTTGAATTCTGAAGAATAAAACGATATCAAGTTGGTAAGTTACTAAATTCAGCTCTTCTGATTATTTATTTTACTCTTACTTATATTTATATTTTCGCTTCGTAAACCCTAGTTGTTACGTATCGTGTTAATTCTCCATTATTTCTAATTTTTAAACATACTTATTTTAGATTAACGAATGCAACATTGAGTTGTTTGAGTTTTGAAATTTCAACTATCAGGGATGTTGCTTAC
Source organism: Erigeron breviscapus (assembly GCA_034093135.1). NCBI lineage: Eukaryota > Viridiplantae > Streptophyta > Magnoliopsida > Asterales > Asteraceae > Erigeron > Erigeron breviscapus. The sequence goes on from CM067168.1 coordinate 18,423,981, forward strand.
TTAGGTTCAGTTTTTTTGGTGAGTTTTGTATTTGGTTCAGTTTGGCGTGAAAGAAAATCCGAACCCGAAGAATCCAAATGAATATTTATATATATGTGTACGATAAAGTGTTGAATTGCTCCTGAAACATGTTGGTGGGTTGCAAATTGATTAAGACCATATCAATGTTCAGCGGTTAACCGATTCTCCTATCAGCTAGGTAAAGGTAGTTAGGATTCAAGAATTGTTTACGAGGATCGGAAGGTAAATAAAAATCTAATTGAGTATTCAATCGAGAGACAGATGATTTAAGGATAAAGGTTATATTCATTTAACATCATATGCCTAAAGGAATTACCAAAGAATTTTTCAGACACATAACACATGTCTCAAGGATGTCTTTTCGATAATTTTTTTTGATGAATTTCACTTTAGCATCGTGGATTTCTAGTTTCATCATAACTTAAATTTTGGTAAATAAAAAAATGGATAGCTTACTGTCAGTGATGTACAAAGATTAGCAGAGGTCTGTATTCTCCAAAATTGAAGCAGGGAATTTATAGATTGTTATCGTTTTGCTATATGTTAGAATGCAATAAAATGTTGTGCACTAGTTGTATAAATGTTACTTACCTTTTGTATGAAAGTTGACATGTTTGGAATATGCCGTAAAGACTATTCTGATTTTGCACTCTGTTTTGTTCTTTGTGACAGTGTACTCTTCATCAACTATGATTTACACTGCTATTGATACGTTCTATCTAACGGATGAAGAACTTCAGAACACACCTTCTCGAAAAGATGGAATAGATGAAGCCACTGAAACGACACTTAGAATATATGGCTGTGATCTTATCCAAGAAAGTGGCATTTTACTTAAAGCGTATCCTTTTGGCAATCTTTATATTGTGATTTCGAGTTCCATTCAATCTTTTTCAGAACTATATCACACACCATTTGCTTAATCTAATCACATTGATACTGACGTTGCTATGCTACCAGAATAGTTGTATTGTAAAATACCTTAACTAGGTTAACCAAACAGACCACAGCAAGTAATGGCCACCGGGCAGGTTTTATTCCATCGATTCTACTGCAAGAAGTCATTTGTTCGTTTCAATGTTAAGGTTTGTTACTTCTTTCTATAGACAGATTAATTACTGTTTATTCATTTAAATATATTTACGGCTTGAATATAAAATTGACATTTACAATTTTTTTCAGAGAGTTGCTGCTAGCTGTGTTTGGCTTGCCTCAAAGCTCGAGGAAAACCCTATGAGAGCAAGGCATGTCCTAAATGTTTTTCATAGAATGGAATGTAGAAGGGAAAATCTACCCATAGAACATTTGGATGCCTTTTCAAAGGTATGTAATTAATTCTATCTGCACTTGTCCTAGAACTTTCTTTAGTTTAAGCGGGGCATTTTGTGATTATGTTGAATTTTTACAGAAATACTCAGACTTGAAGATGGATTTGATTAGGTCAGAAAGACATTTACTAAAGGAGATGGGCTTTATCTGCCATGTTGAACATCCTCATAAATTTATATCAAATTATCTATATATATATATATATATATATATATATATATATATATATATATATATATATATATATATATATATATATATATATATATATATATATATATATATATATATATATATATATATATATATATATATATATATATATATATATATATATATATATATATATATATATATATATATATATATATATATATATATATATATATATATATATATATATATATATATATATATATATATATATATATATATATATATATATATATATATATATATATATATATATATATATATATATATATATATATATATATATATATATATATATATATATATATATATATATATATATATATATATATATATATATATATATATATATATATATATATATATATATATATATATATATATATATATATATATATATATATATATATATATATATATATATATATATATATATATATATATATATATATATATATATATATATATATATATATATATATATATATATATATATATATATATATATATATATATATATATATATATATATATATATATATATATATATATATATATATATATATATATATATATATATATATATATATATATATATATATATATATATATATATATATATATATATATATATATATATATATATATATATATATATATATATATATATATATATATATATATATATATATATATATATATATATATATATATATATATATATATATATATATATATATATATATATATATATATATATATATATATATATATATATATATATATATATATATATATATATATATATATATATATATATATATATATATATATATATATATATATATATATATATATATATATATATATATATATATATATATATATATATATATATATATATATATATATATATATATATATATATATATATATATATATATATATATATATATATATATATATATATATATATATATATATATATATATATATATATATATATATATATATATATATATATATATATATATATATATATATATATATATATATATATATATATATATATATATATATATATATATATATATATATATATATATATATATATAATAGTATATATATATTATATATACACATTAATTATATATATATTTTTATGAAGATTGGGCTAAAAGTGTTTGCAGATCAAGCATCAAGCAGACCCATATCAATGTACTAATTTTCTATTGCGAGTTTTTGACACGCTATGCAACCCTCAGGACCACCCTTATTAATAATTATAGTTTTCTTTCTATTCCTGTATTATATGTTGCAGCATGATTTAGTTTTGTATGTTACATGTTCCAGGATGGTCCGCAAAGTGTCCCTCCAATGCCTGACGATACAAACATTAGTAAGGCATCTCCAACAGCTGTTAATCCTGACTCCAAAGATGCGCTGGTAAAAACAGCGATTAGTAATATGAAAGATACCACAAAGAGTGATGACGATAGTCAGGGCATTTCTATTGAGGGAGACATTAAAGATGAGCCTGTCTCAAAAAACAAAGAATATAGAACAGATACCAACATCGAACGATCAAGGAATAAGGAACGGGAAAGAGAAAGAGATAGATACAAGGGTCGTGATCGTGAACGAGGGAGAGATTCTGACAGGGAAAGGGAGCGCGATGATGTTGAGAGAGACCGAGAAAAGGTAAAAGGTAGGAGACACAGGTCAAAGGACCGAGCAAAGGATTCAGGTTAGCTGTCACTTACTCATCTAATTTTATTCCTTTAGGCAAAACACATGCTATAAGTAAACCGTTTCCTAAGCAAAAGCTGACAACAGCCTTGAAGTCGAAGTACATAAATAGGTTTACTGTTCACCAATAGATGCCTAACTAAAGGGCGACAAAACGATATGGTTTATGATCCATTGATCTTACTGAACACTTTGATAGTGAGCAAATTGTGACTATTGTGTGCACCATCGTTAAGAGACCATATTGACTATTTTGTGGCTTGTCAATATCATAAATGCCATTGGATTATAGTATATGCCAGTTTACTAGAATCTTATGGACTTATCTGATGTCAACAAAACTTTGATAATGATATTGGGGTAGCAAGTATATTAGTAAAGTTGCAAGTATGGGCGGGTTTGATAATGAGCCAAAACTGGCAACGTTTGTGTATGGTTCGGGTTGCCGATTAAAAGTATTATATTTATAAGTTTTTTGTTTAAAATATGGTTACGCTCTGTAGAATATATATTATTTTAATGGTAATATGTTTTTTGATTAAAATTGGCAATTAAAATACACTTGAGGCGACAGCTTGGACATTTGGCTCGTTTAACTGTTCCCTTTCAGCTATTTTTCTTATTTACCTGTTCATAACCCGCATCAACCCATATGTTACTATAAGGGTTTAAATTACCAATTATATCGTTCGATTAAAAAGTTTACAAGACAGAACCTCCAATTCTTTGGTACCACAAAGAACATACAGTGGGTCAATAAATAACAGAATAATAGTATCTTTGAAACTGCAGTTTTCACAGGACATGCTAACATGTAACATCTGTTAAGTTTTTACATTTCTATCAAGTTTTCTCAAAGATAGATACATCTAGTTTGAAGTTCCATAGAGCAGGGTCACATAATTTTGTTATTATTTCTATATTTTGTGTGCCAAGCATATAACTTTGTTATCTGATGTAATAAATACTGGTTTTAAATCTGCAGGATATGCTGAAAAAACGAAACACCATTCTTCGCGAGGTACATTATTGGAAAATTTCTTTCATTATTCTCTTAACTGTATATAAATTTACTCCTAGATGTTATAAATAGTAGTAATATCTACATTTATGTTCTGTTCAGATCGCTCATACTCTTCAAGGGAGAAGGATCGCCACAGACATCATTCATATGGCTAATATCTACTGCAAGAGGCTCAGATAGAATTGTATTTGTTCTGTTCACATCACTTCCATTTATGTAGCATTATGAAGGTTGACATTCACCCGCCTGATGCCTCAGTAATGTGAAGCTTATTGACATTTTCACACTTAATGACCTAGTTTGTGTTGGATTCTCTTTAAAAAAAAGACATCATTCATATGGCTAATATCTACTGCAAGAGGCTCAGATAGAATTGTATTTGTTCTGTTCACATCACTTCCATTTATGTAGCATTATGAAGGTTGACATTCACCCGCCTGATGCCTCATTAATGTGAAGCTTATTGACATTTTCACACTTAATGACCTAGTTTGTGTTGGATTCTCTTTAAAAAAAGAGCTTGAACCATTTGCTGTATCATATATAACACCAACTTATCCTAGATTTATACTGCAACATAATTGTATTAAAAATTGTCAAGTGTCTTTAGCCCGGCTCAAAATTTCTTTTACAAGCTTGTTTAGTTTGTTGTGCTATGTTCTTCTGATCTAGCGTCCAGGGGACTGCGCAAAGAAGGTTTTATGGTTTTCCCTAATAATAATAATAACTTCAGTATTTTTTAGATCTAAAAACCCTAAATCATAAAACCAAAAATTCAACCTTTTGAAATCATGTAACTTTTTGAAATCAATTAATGTATATCAATAAAAATGCATCTAAGTTAACAATTAAATAAACTTGTATATCTTTTCATCATCATCATCTTCATTCTGATGGAGGAGCAAGAAAGCATATCAAAATGCAAAGGTAAAGAGAAACAGAAAAAGAGAATCATACATTCATACATTAGATCTTTGGGCTATTTGATTGAAAAGTACTTCAACTTTGACCAAATGTTTTTATTGGGATAAAACTATTAAAATGTCTATTATGGGGAGCAAACTGGATAAAACTTCTTTTTGAAGCCTATACCGGATAAAGGCTGATGTGTAACAAGTTACATGCCATTTCACCTCCACGTCCTCATAATTCATGCGCCCTACGCACTTTATTTCCTTTTATGCATATAAATAAAATATTAAAAAGAAAAACACTTTTTAATAAAGATATTTGTATCAAATCTAAAATAAATTGAGAACAATAACTAAACTAATAAATAAATAAAACAAAAACTTACGAATACTAACACTAGATCGGAAATATAGATATAGATATGTAAAAAGAGGAGAATAAGTTTTGATAAGTTTGAAAGCTTTGCATTGTTTACGTGGGAATGAAGGAGGTGTGAAGAGGAAGGAAGGAGAGAGATGAGTAAAAAGGAGGCAAATAACACGATCGGTATTCATTCCGCTGACTTTATTGGTATCAGAGCAATAGAGTCAGCGGAATGAATACCGATCGTGCAGAGAGTCAAAACGATAAAACTCAAACTGCAAAGTGATTAAAACTTATAGAAAATAGACTTTAAAAATATAAAACTTGAAATTTTGAACAGATTATAAAACTCAAACTGCAAACTTTTATTGAAAATATTTAGAGAATTATCAGATTAGGTGATGCCTATCGTGATTCTTCTCAACATACAACGACTCCTATTTATACACCTTAAAGAGATGGGATTAGGTATTAGCCGGGTGCACTTATGGGCCCCATAGTCACTAATTTCAACCTATCTTTTTCTCTTTAATTACACACCATTCCTTTAGAGAAGGAATTATTCGACTATTTACAATCGACAAATAAAAAGGAATATGGAGTACAATAATTTGACACAATAATTCAAACAAACGACACACTACATTTAAAACATGTGGGAATCTTGATGATGAGTAGTCCGGATGGTCCATCATTTGTTTCTTTAATAATTCACGACATGTGGGAATTCTGATAGTGGGTGATAAGGTTGGTTCCACCATTTGTCTTCCACTGCTCCATGGGTTTTGAGGATTTTGGTCTGGGCTTTTATTTGTTGGGCCAGTTCCTTATTTTTTTCAAAGTCATCCGGGACAGATTGTAGTCCATCCACCTGGGCTGATAATTTCTTCTGGGCTTTAGCTTCTTCTAATCTATCTACCAGATAACATGCTTTCTCCAACCAGGGACTTGTACATCTTAATGTTTGTGTTAAAGCGACTAGACCTTGATTGACTTAAGATTCCTGATGAGTAGTATTATAACCCAGTTGATTCCCATTCCATAGCTCATCGAGTGTAGTCTCCAGAAACTCTAAGCCTTGAGTTGTTAGTCTTTGTTCTTCTAGGTCGAAACGTTCTACGTTTCTTGCAATAAGGACATTGACCAATCTTGACAAATTATCAGCTAATACATTAAGCTTGCCATCAATGTGTTCCAGATGGATATTAACTCTTGTTCCAGTGAAGTAATCAACAAAATTCATCCACCTAACCCTTGAAGGTTTACTTTGGACGGTCTTGTTGTAAAAGCTAATAATTGCGTGGCAGTCCGTTCGCAGTGTTACCTAGCCTCTCCCAATGTAATAAATTTTGAAGGACTTTAATCCTTTCATGGCAGCATGAATTTCAGCATCTATTGTGGATTTTATGGGATTAAATTTTCCACTGGCGTAAGCACACACTTTCTCTTCTTTTCTTGGATCATTCTTCTTTCGTTTCCATTTACAGACTGCACCCCAGCCTTCCATACATCCATCCGTCTCGATGATCATATTTGCGTTTTCTGGAGGGATTTCCATATCTGGCAAGTTCTGCACTTGCTCCTTGATCTTGCGGACGATTTCCCAGTCAGATGGTTTCATCCTTTTATCACCATGCGGACTGGTCTTCTCATATAAGGGTCCCAACAATGTTCCTAGCTTTGGAATATATGCCCGAGCATAATTAAGAATTCCAAGCCAAGAGCGCAATCCCTTCTTATTTTTCAGGTTTTCTTCCTCAAATCCAGCTATCTTCTTGATGATGTGGGGTTGAAGCTTAATCCTACCGTTGCCAATTGTTGCCCCAAGGAACTCAACTTCACGGACAACAATTTTCATCTTATTTTCTGATAAGATTAACCCATTTTCCTTGCAGATCTTCAACATTTGCTCCAGGTGCTTGGCATGACTTTTCTCATCATTCGAAAATACGAGTATGTCATCAATATATACAGCCATACAGTTTTCATAATCTTTGAAGCAATGATCCATTTTTCTCTGAAAAATTGCTGGAGCATTCTTGAGACCGAATGGCATAACAAGCCATTCATACAGCCCATCTGGTGTGATGAAAGCGGTCCATGGGATTGAACTTTCTTCCATAGCCACCTGGTGGAATCCACTCTTTAGATCAAACGTAGAGAAGATTTTTGAATTGCCAATCTTCTGTATGATGGTGTTGATGCTAGGCAAGGAATATTGATCCTTGTAAGTATTATCATTAAGCGTTCTGTAATTGAACACCATCCTTTCCTTCCCTTTTATCTCCTTCCCGGTCTTAGGGTCCACCGATGTTCCGGAGTTGACCATCATTGCCATGGTCCTATGACGGCTTTTACTTGGTCTGATAACCCTAAGTTTTAGCAATGCTTTGATATGCCTATGAAATTGCTCCTTCATGGCCGGCGTAACATGGCTTAGGGGTTTATCTTGAATTGTGATATCAGGATTAATGATATCCAATTTGCACTTGATCTGGTTCTTCTGCCAATGCTTCAATGGCTATTCCCCAATATAACCTTGTTGCTTCAACCTTTCTAATAATGGTTTAAACTTCTGTTGAAATGTTACACTTGTGTGGCCAATATTGAAGAACACATCTTCACTTATAGCCAAAAACTCATTTTATTCCAACTCCATTTCTTGTATAGCACATCCTTGTATCTCCGTATCTGGCCTCGTCTGGATTGTTGTTATTCCCTTGTAGAAAGTAATTGTATTACCTTCTAAGCGAACCCTCCTTGTTGGCTTTTAAGAAAATTACAGCCAATCAGCATTTCTATGCCATCACGTTCTCTCATTCCCATTGGGAAACAATATGCGAAAGGAATCCTGAATTTGTATTCCCCTATCTCCATTTGCCCACCTTTCAGCTTTTCATCAACTTCTTGAACATAGTTGATTCCTGAGAATTTAACGGAGTAAAGGCATCTTTCAATGGCCTTTACCAGAATAACATTTTTGTCCACACAGCACGTAGTACATCCTGTATCAAGAATTGCTTTGACAGTGAATCTTTCAACACCTGGGATGTCAAATGTGACAGGTAGGTTATACAACCTGTTTATGGCTTTCTTCTTCTTAAGACCCAATTTAATGGTCTCTAACTCTTGCATAAGGTTAGCTTGCTCAATAATAACCAGTGCGTGCTCCATTTCTACAACCTCATCTACTTCTGGGTCGCTATCAACGTAATTCTTCAGGTTATCTGGGTTCAGCCCTATTCTCTTCAAGACTACCTTATCCTTTTCATTATTAGGATCAAGCAATCCTGTGTTCTCTTTTAATCCGCTGGGACCTTCTTCTACAATTTTGATTTGAAGTGATTGATTTTGCCTTTTAACTAACTCCTCCCATTCTTTCACCAGCTCTTCTTTCTCATTCTCCTTAAAGGCGCCTTGTCCTTTGAGGTCTTCTGCATCTTGTTCAAGGCTCTTTTCCATCTGCTTCTTAAGCCTTTCATTTTCGTTTGAAAGATGTATACAGTATCTGAGCAATTCATTAAGGAGCTCATCTTTACTGTGATAAATCTTTTCTTCTGGCGGGTCTGGGGTTACTTCTAGTTGTAAGTAATACTTTGAGCATAACTTACATGCTGTTAGTAAGCACTTTGTACAGTGACTTCTGACCCTTTTTGCAGTTTTTAATCCGTAGTAAGAGCATCCCTCATTTTCTATGGCTACTTCAGAGTTTATCACCAACTCATGCTTGATACACTTCTTCTGCTCATCATTTAATGGCAATGATGACCTCCAATTTGCATTTGGTGATTTTGTAGTAATTCTATCTCCTTCCAAGAATACATATCCCCATTCTTCGGGAAGCCCAGTTGTGAGAGCATTAGCAATATACTCTTTAGTTTTTTCAGCCGATTCACCTTCAGATAGACTGCAGATTCCATCAGAATCTTCATCGCCCATATCTATAGAAACAACATCACAGTCATCAGGTAGCTCTGTTTCTTTTAGCATGGCAGCTCTTGTCATATTTCCTTTTGAGCTTTTGCATTCCCTTGCAAAGTGGCCTTCTTCTCCACAAATGAAACATTTACATTTGCGGGTTCTCATTCGGTCAGCATGCTTTGTTTTGAAGACTCTAAGATGAGAGTCATGAGGTTTGCCTTTGTACTTCGTTGCCTTCCTTAGGCCATACTTCTTTCCTGTTGGGTATTGGCCAAAAATTTTGATTTGGCCACAAAAAGAGAGATCTTTTAAGCTCCTTTGAAGGGCAGCTTGACTACACATCTCTTTTAGGTAATTGTAAGTAAACCAGATTACAGGCACGACTGCCGCTGTTGTTGCTGGATGCTTTTCATACCACTTCTTCCTTATATCATTCCCAAGTAGTGGAGGCATTTTTCGAAAAAGCTTCTCAGTTGTTTCTTCAAAATACATTCTTCCGGATTTTGCAGCTAACGCCTTAAACTGGTCCAGGTACCTAAAAATGTCTTTAGGGTTATCGCATGTTAACCTTTCAAGATCAATATAGGCTCTATTCTGTTCCTCCGTGCTTCCTTGATAGGGATCTTCAAGCAAGAATATCCTTCTTATTTGAGAGAGGATATTTTGAGTATCATCAGCAATTTCTACCAGAGCCTGATAATCTTCAGGGAACGCCATTCGCCATTGAATGAAGGTTTTCTTTTCAGTATCTCCGAGGAGATTTTCAATATAATTTACCTTTTGTTGCCTTGATGTCCATACCATATGTGGGTTATCTATTACATTAAGAGTAACAGATTCCCATCTTGCAATCACTTCCTCATATAATCCTACATCCACTGGTAGGACTAGCATTACACCTTGGTTTACTCCCGCCGTAGGGAGATTCCACATACCATAACCAAGAGTATCTTCGGTCTTAACCTTTGATAACTTAGTCTTTACCCCATTGAGATCAAAACTTGTAATCTGTCCTGTTCCGGTGGCTGGTGGATAACCAACCTGACCCATTAGTGACTCAGTAGGTGGTTTGTAACCAGAAGTTACACTACTGTAACCCCTTTCTTGTTTTACTCCAAGTTTCTCAGCTGCTTGTACAAATTTTTGTAGTGAGGGATAATCCCAGTTGGGTTCTTCACCAAGAAAGTAACCTGCTTGAGTGCTTTCTGGCTCACTTTCTTCATTCTGGTTGCAGAACATACTATGAGAGCCATTCTTCCCTGAGCAGTTACTACACCTCTTGTCTCTCCTAGATTTCCCGTACTTTCTTCCCTTGATTTTGTAGGTGTAGGCTTCCAGTTTACAGGAGTATTATCAGGTTCAAATTGATCCTGAGAATATCCAGCTAAATAATCTTCATCTTGGGATTCCATACCTTGCATCAATTCCGCATTTTGGTAGGATACCGAGGGTTCTGTTCCTTTCATCAGTTGAGATTGATAGGACGCAACAGAATTATCCTCACCTTGCACCAAATTTTGGTTTTGATAGGACGCTATGGATTCTTCATTAATACCACCACCTTCCGCGTTGAGATGATGATGTAAAGCTATCATCTCATCTTCCCAATCATAATCTTGCCATAGTATTTTACTTTGGTAGACTTCTTTAGAGCGTATATGCCCAGCATCTTCATCTTCACTTTGGGTATTGCTTGAGTTATCATAAGTAGCCATTTTTCTTCCGTATTGTGAAATATCTCCGTCTTCCTCTTCTGAATGACCAACACATATAATTTTTATTTCATCAGCATCATCTTCTCCCCAGCCTGTTGGGATTATGTCTTCTATGGATATTTCTGAGCTTGGTGGTGACGAGTATTTTACCATGTAATCGTATTTCCCAGATGGTTCTCCGAGGGTGTCCCAAACCTCCCTTTTCTTTTGTTTCACCTCTTGCTGTTGCTGTATTGATCTCTGTTTACTTTCAGTTTCATACCTACGGATAATCTCAGGGGACATCCCATTATTAAGGAAATGTCTCCTTTCAGATTCCGTAAAGACAGCAGCAAATTCTTTGCGCTCCATGCCTTTATGGCTGTAGACAGGTTCTTCAACTGCTGGTGTTGTCTTATAGTTCGTGAATGTAACAACCCTCAATTTCCGACTAGGAAAATTTACTTGGATTTGTCTAGGTATCTATCCCTAGAAGTTTATTAAGAGAATTGACCTTTTAGACATTTAAGGCATAGTGATAATTGCCCTCTAGTTCAATGAAATACCATAGATGACTAATTATCTTAGAAATGCCATAAACAATAACTATAATCATTCAAGACAATCTCAAGCTATAAATTAGTTCTAATTGAACTTGGTGAAATGTCAATGAACCAAAAACTTCATTTCAAGAAGTCAAGTTATAAAAATAATAATGTAAGACTCACAACTTGTGACAAAGCTAATAAAACTTACAAAATGTCCAACAATTTAATCAAAAGCCAATTAAAGTATATATGGTCATGAAAATAAAATGACTATCTCAAAAATATATTGATAAACCAATATGCACATAAAAGTGCTTGAATAATAATAATAAGTATATTTATGCCTAATATAAATAGAAGCTTATAAGCAAAGAGTTAAGTAACAAATCAAAACACAAATATATACATATACATACCTACATACACACGGCTACACATTTATATACATGAACATAACACACCTTATTATCATTTACTAAATACATAAACCCATTTGACTTAACCTTTATATGCACAACCATCAAATATTATGTACATAAAAATGTAACCTTAAACAATTACCTAGTCAAATTCTCATAAAATGCAAGACTTTTATAAAATGGCAAAACAAAGTGGTATTTTCCTCCCTCCCTTGGAAACCCACGGCCACAAACACCACCCCCACCCCCTTTTTTCTTTTCATTTTCCTCTCTTGGAAAAGCACAACACATAATACACTCTCTTACACACTTCCTCATGCTTTCACACTTTCTCACACACACACACTCTAGTCATTCTCTCTCTCTTTCTCTAGAAAAATTCTGCATTCTTTTCCTCCTCCCTCTTCTCTTATTTCGGTTCACACATCATCAAAAATGGAGGTTATATCTCTAAAATAATCAACTATAATAATAAGGGTTTTGTGCTAAATCATTCAAGGAAGGTTGAGAGCAAGCTTGGAGCTTCTTGGAGGTCTTCTTAGCCACGTTTTTCTGCCCAAGAACAGCCCTCAAATCAGCCCCTTTCATGACCCAAAAGGTTGTTAACAACTTATCTTTGCTTAATATAAACTAGCTTTAATTTTGTTCTTTCAAAAATCGGTTTCATTAAACTTTTCTTCTCTTCTTCTTGCACTTTCTTCTTGATTTAAACTCAATGAGGGCAAACTTGATAGATCCTTATCTCACATGTTCATGCATGTAAAGATCTAGAGAAAGGATTCAATGATTCAACAAGAATAAGACCCAAGAGTTGTAGTTGTGAAATTTGTTGTTAAATGGGTTGAAGCCTTGATTAAATCTGATTTTTTGATGAATATTAAGAGATTATATTCTGATATTTTTTTCAATAAAAAGGAGTTTTCAAAAAGGATGTAAAAGATTATAGCTTATTTACATGTGTAATGGTTAGATCTTAACATGCATGCTTAGATTTGTCTAGTTAAATCTTGTTAAGGGTTTGGATTTGAGATGGATCCTTGGATGATGAATGATGATTTTGAAATTTATAATAATCTGGAAATTTGATGTTAAGAGATATAAAAATAAAGTATTAATCTTGTAAATGATGAACTCAAGTGTTAATTAAGCAAGAATGGTCATTGGTGAGTTGTCATAATCAAGAACATTCTGACAGAAATAATTTTCTGTCTTAAATCGGGTAAACTGAACATATGAGGGCAGATTCAAGAAAAACGTTCAAAATAAAAGTTGTAGATAAGCGAGTTAAGTTTAACCTCCAACTGGAATTACTCAAAAATAATGAACCAAACGAAAGATATGATTTTTTTACTGAAACTGGTCAAAACTGTAATTTTGTATGAATATTTTATAAATTTTAACAATTTTTATCTCCTAAACCAAAAGGCTCCAGGAGGTCATACTTGGTGGAAAGTAGGTTCAATGTGTCCTGATCTTAAAATAAAATCATGGAATTTTTATTAAGAACATAACCCAAGGAACTTTTATAAAACATTTGGGTATGCAAAACAGTGACTGTTTTGACCACTTTCACTTATAAAAATATTTAGAGGTACTAAACATTCTTTATAAATTAATCCAAAAATCACAAAATAAGTGGACATATATAGAATGTTGTATAAAAATCAGAAGGGTCCAAATAATTAGCCTTAACCCCTAATTAGTGGCAATCATTTCATAAATCTGCTATATAAAAACAGAAAACTTGTAAGAATCCTATAAATTGTGTAATGGGCCAAATGATGCACTAAAGACCATAATGGGCCAACTTGGCCCAATTAGTGAACCCAAATGAAATATAACTCAGTGGGCCCATGTGGCCCAACAACCCATTTGGCCCAACAAACCATAAAGCCCATTAACCAAAATAACCCATTAAGCACATAACCCAAGGAACTTTTATAAAACATTTGGGTATGCAAAACAGTGACTGTTTTGACCACTTTCACTTATAAAAATATTTAGAGGTACTAAACATTCTTTATAAATTAATCCAAAAATCACAAAATAAGTGGACATATATAGAATGTTGTATAAAAATCAGAAGGGTCCAAATAATTAGCCTTAACCCCTAATTAGTGGCAATCATTTCATAAATCTGCTATATAAAAACAGAAAACTTGTAAGAATCCTATAAATTGTGTAATGGGCCAAATGATGCACTAAAGACCATAATGGGCCAACTTGGCCCAATTAGTGAACCCAAATGAAATATAACTCAGTGGGCCCATGTGGCCCAACAACCCATTTGGCCCAACAAACCATAAAGCCCATTAACCAAAATAACCCATTAAGCACATAACCCAAGGAACTTTTATAAAACATTTGGGTATGCAAAACAGTGACTGTTTTGACCACTTTCACTTATAAAAATATTTAGAGGTACTAAACATTCTTTATAAATTAATCCAAAAATCACAAAATAAGTGGACATATATAGAATGTTGTATAAAAATCAGAAGGGTCCAAATAATTAGCCTTAACCCCTAATTAGTGGCAATCATTTCATAAATCTGCTATATAAAAACAGAAAACTTGTAAGAATCCTATAAATTGTGTAATGGGCCAAATGATGCACTAAAGACCATAATGGGCCAACTTGGCCCAATTAGTGAACCCAAATGAAATATAACTCAGTGGGCCCATGTGGCCCAACAACCCATTTGGCCCAACAAACCATAAAGCCCATTAACCAAAATAACCCATTAAGCACATAACCCAAATAAGGTTGAGCCCAACAACTAAACCAAGCCCAAGTCACTTAAAAGCCCATGACACTTAGGCCCAATTGGTAATGACCCATAATACTTAAACGAATTTCATAAACCCGAATAATCATAAGACATATCGAGAAATATGTGAGTTAAAAGCTAAGTATAATCAAAGTAACCCAAAAGGTAATTAAGTGGAACGAACATAAGTAATTACGTTAACCAAACTATTAATTGATACCACAAATGCAAATTCGTGCTAAAATCGATTACACATCAAATGATGAATGAGGATCATATAACTTAACATGGCATCCCCACATGATAACCTAAGATGCCAAACGAAACCACAAATGAAGGCAAGTTACCGAAATTCTAACAACCTATAAATACATGTATATTGAAAGTAACATGTTACACCATCAATCTATACAATCAAAAAGATACGAATATTAGAAATACACTCGGACTCCATAATTAATGACAACATAATGAACGTGGCATTTCTAAGTGATGGCTTAAGATAGGAACTTACGTATATTAATCCTATCGTAGGGATAGTCTTGGCATTGAAATGAGATTGAGGACCGTAAGGAATAAATGATCAAGGAAGCGATAGATGGGAAGTACCCATTTTGGATAAATAGATATAATGCTCGGCATATCAAGGTGAGTCATAGCCCCCTTTCAAACTCTTTTATATGTTTTACTTGCGGGGTGAAAAGCATGATTAATTAAAATGACTTTCTATTATGAAATGATTCTTTGAAACAATGATAATGATATGGGAATTATATTGTATGTTCAACGTGTTATATGTTATATGATGAGCTTGAGTACTGTCAAACGGTGGTCCCCTGTACACTACTATTAACTCATTTGAGGCCTGTAGTTAGAGGGTTGCGCAACTAGGACTTGTCCCCTCATCCACTATTATAGGTAACGGTGGGATGTTTGGTCTGCCTTGGTGGCCACCTTCATCGCCAGTCTGGCCTCGCGGTGCTCTAACTACTATATATTTATGGGCGTCTCCATGGCACGACCCCAATTTTAAATAAAGCACTTGATTGACAGCTTGTGCTATGAAATGAATTTATATATTGTTTGGACTTGAAAATGGTAGTAGTAGTGGCTCAAACATTTACTCATCAAAAATTATTTGAATTATGCCCTTGTGGCCAAATGAATTTGATATTAAATTATGCCCTTGTGGCTAAATGAAATCGATATTGAAATGTTTGGATATTATGATTTGAACATACGGTTTGGGTATTGGACCTTATATGGAATCTTGGAAGTTATTGAATTTGGCAATATTGAAGTATTGATGACCAAATGGTTTTGGTATAATGAATGATTAATCGATTGATATATTTTTCTCTCACGATAAATGTGACAAATGAGAACTTTATAAGTAACCATGGATTTTTTCCAAGTCTTGAAATGACATTACGGTATTTGGAAAACTTAATATTTGGAGATGAGAATTTTGTCGGTCATATGGTTTGGGTATTTCGAAATGTACGACATTACGTTTTCTAAGTTTAAAATGGATATGTACAAGATTTATAATAAAAACCTATGCACTCACCAACTACGTTTTCGTAGTTGACACTTTTTCTTCATGCTTTTCAGGAAATAAGCTTAAGCTTTGAGGACTTATATGCTTCATGATTATTTGCATTGCACTTTGGAGTCAAAGATCAAACCTTGTGATGGGCAATGGAATCCGCCTTGATCATTGTAGTATACCATTTCATGTGCTTGTTATTTGTTTCGTGAACTTAATATTCAAGTATGGTGGACGCATTTGTACTTGGAAATTGGTTCACATGCTTGTGCATTGTAAAATTCTTTTATCAAATAAAGCTATGGTGAATGTTAATTATAATCCTTTGTTTTGAATGCTCGACTTTCTGTACATCTCATTGTTCCGCCTTAGTTGGGGTGTTACAGTGAACCTTAGAGAGACTGTTCCGTCCGTGCGGGTTCCAGTACTAACTCTTGCAGGCACTTTTGGTTGTACAACCTTACTCTTCTTAAGGATCCACCTCTGGCCCTCTAATTGAGCTGTTGTCCATCTATCTCCCGCAATTGCAGAAATTCCATTGGATACAAGGTATTCAGATACGTTTTGAACAATGTATCTGAATCCTGTAATGCTTGTATTTGTTATTTGCCCAATTAGAGCCTTTGTTATAAGCAGGTTGGATTCTCCTTCTACCCATTCTTCATATCCCCTTGTCTGGATTGCAATTTGAAAGTGATTTCGAAAATCTTGAATGCTGGTCATGATATCAGGGACAATATATACGAGCTGCGTTCCTTTGCTCATATCTATTTCCATGGTACCAATAATTGACCTGTCATCATTCCATCTTGTATCTCTTAAAGCAATAAGGACCATTGTTCCTGCTTCTCGTCTATGCATTGCTTGAACTCTAACCATAACAAGACCGAGGTGTATATGTTGCATTCCTGACTGTTTGAGGGCTTTGTAGGACTCATCATTAATGAGATTTATTGTAACATCCGTAATTTTGACCCGTTTGACCGTGCATGTAATTTGACTAACTATTTCAATAAATGAAAACTTTGGACATAATTGCGTACATTATCTGTAAAATGGGCCAATTATAATGCCATATTTGGACTTACAGAATTAGGCCCATGTTATTAGACCATGATATTGGCCCATACATGTTATGGAAATTATATTATAGACGATAATTGAGGAATTGTGGTAACAGGGAAAACGTATATACGAAACTTTAGTATAATGTACGGTTTAAACAGTGTCGGTGGCACAGTGTCGGTGGCTATATCAATAATTCCATTAATGGGATAAAGCCGACATATTTTATGGAAAGTAGAAATACTTGTGAAATTATCACAGACTATATTTGGTTTATTAGTGGAATAATGTTATTAGTAGACATCCGACAAAACTTTTATAAAAGGTTATAAACCCGTGATTTGTTTTTGGTTGTTTATTGATAATGGACTCAATCAATTAACCTAAAATATTGTACGGTTAAAAATAAAATGCTAGTAAAATAATTAGGCATTATAGGTATGTAAATCAATAGGTATATTATACTACTAAATATCCTAAACTAAACTAAAAATCCTAAAATATCTATCTAACTAATTAGTATGTTATCCCCTGGATGTCACCACCCATTATTGATAAGAATATTAACTATTATAAACTTTTACATACATGCATGATAATCTATCTATCGACATAACTAATCTATCTATATATTTCATTTTAATATTCTAGTGAATGAGGAAATTTCCTTAAAGGAACATACATGCATGCTAGCTAGCTAACATTCAATGGTTTCCTCCTGGAAAGTGCATGCAATTATAAGCAAAAATGCACTAATTTAATCAATCATTCAATCAATATGTAACTAACTTTCAATAAGTCTTTAATTGCTGTAAAGTATAAGCTTCCAAACACCTAAATTGACTAGAAAACAAACATGGGAGCCTACCTAGCAATTAACTAATGCAAAACTAAACAATACATGCATGCATATAATGCATATCTTTCATTATATCTTTCCTTTATATATTACTATCTTTCTCACTTCCCCTGCATGTTTCTTACGTACAAAACACATACAACATATAACTAAATTCAAGTTCTTAATAATAATTCTTCATCTATTAACTTCAAGTTGGGATTAAAGGGTTTTGAAGTTCATAGAAGTTGTTTATCTTGGTTTATTTTGGCTAGAAATCATACCAAGTTAACTCCAGTAGTAAGGTAATAATTCTTGATCTCTTAATCATAATTTACAAGTCTTTTAATGATGTCAAGTTGTAGATTATGGCTTGGGTTGGGTTATTCAATTGAAAGAGTTACCAAAGAAACAATTTTTGTCGATTACGAGTTGTATAAATTAACTCTTTATATTGCAACAACCAAGATGAATATATGTATGATGTTAATATCAATAAATTCAATTAATTTTGTATAAATAGAAGCCTCTCGAATAGAGCAAAGATTTCTAAAATATATTTAATGATCTTAGGTTGGAATAAGCCTGAACGTTGAATCACGTGTGAACTTATTAGTACGCATACTTGTACTAGCACTTGGATTTATTCTACTTCCAGGTGAGTTCCGTAGCTCCCTACTCAATTGAGATACGGGCTGAAAAGTGTACACATACTTGTTTATTTGATTATTTGGATGATTTGATTGACGGCTTATTGATTATCTGATTGATTGTCTGATTTACGGATGGTTTTGATTGATTGTTTGATTTGTGGTTGGAATTGGGAAAAAAGATGGGATTTGGTTGGTGGACTGTGACACTTACACTCATACATTTATGGTGCGGAACGCACGCATAGACACTCTTCTTGTGCGGGACGCACACAAACTTCGAGTATATAGACGTATATACATCGATGATTTTTAGATGCTACGTTGTTCATTAGGATGACATGTGAGTATCGGTGACTTGATGGTCCCACTTATGATATGCATTACGACTTTGATATGCATACATCACATATCTTGATATTGACATTACTTATGCTTATTTTATTATACGCATTACTTTAGGACGTAAAATCTTGAGGTAATTGATAGTGTGACATTGAAAGGTTACTTGTAAGTTATGAATTGCCTTTACTTATACATATTATGCATTATTTACGATGGTTCTTTGTGGACCATTACTACGAACTCACCAACCTAGTGTTGACCTTGTTTAGTACACTTTTCAGGTAACCAGGTTAATCCAGGACGTGAAGTATGATTGATTGCTAGCTTTTGACTCGGGATTGGACTTACGTGAATCTAGGATTCATATGCCCACTTTTACATTATGCATTTTGTACTTGAATTACCTTATTTGATGGATTCACTTGATCCTTTATTTGCTTTTAGTTCATGTTCTACATTAATTCCACCTTGTGCTATATTATTTCCGTAATATTCTGAGCCCTAGCTTGGGGTGTTACAGAATGGTGGCCCATGTGTGGTCGTAGAGAATTAGGCGGTTTGACCTAGACTACAGCTTAAGTTAAAACTCTTCATATAGCATGCATGGTTAGGAATTTTGTGTGCAACGTGAATTATGTGAACCCTAAAAGGTGTACATTGTGAGTTCGTAGACAAGACCATTTATGTGATGACTTGAGTACAATGTGATGAACGTATGATGAGTACAATGTGGTTAATGTGTACATTGATTGAACTTGATTATGATTGAGATGGATTGTTGTTATTGATTAATAATAGTTTGATGAATTAGGGCAAAATGAAGTTATAGCGTTAACTTGATATAACATTGTGGTAACCCTAAAAGAGCCTGATCAACTATTTTATGGTTACCCGGTATTATAACAAGTTAATGACATCACGGATTGCACACGCTTGGTTTAGGGTATAATAAGGAACCGATATGCTTAATGGAAGTTGATTGGGTGGAGGGTTAGCCGCTGGTACACCCTGTATACAAACCCGGTCAATAACTAGAGGGCATATCGAATTCGGATTATACTTTGAACCACTTGTGTTAGTTGCTTGATTGTGTGATATGTTGAACCTGAGTACTTGTATTGACGATAAATTATTGAAGTGAACTTGGCATGATGACATGATAAGTAATAATCCCCCTTAGAACTCTAACACTTTGCCTTTGCACAAAATGATAGGAATTATGTATGTTGTACCGATATGAGAGCATTGACTACTTGTGTGACTAACATGTGAGCATTTGAGACTAACCATCGGGTCAATGTGTTACTTGTTTTATAGAAATGATGAGACCAAGGAGAGCCGGAACAAACTATAGGGCTAACTCTCATGAGCTTCAACCGGAAGCTCAACCAGAAGCACAAGGAGGTCGGGGTAGAGGCCTGATGAGCGTCCATTTTGTGATAAAAACCCCTATCGAAAGGCTTCATTTCAATTTCTAAATGAGTTAATATTCCGGAACTATTGGTACTTAATGGAATCGTATGTTTATGCAGGTTCACGGAAGATGCGAGAGAGGGTAAATGACATCAAGTAACTCAAGAAGGAAGCCTATGAAGTTACAAGACACAAGGAAGTGATTCAGGAGCCGAACGAAGAAGTACGAGTACAAACAGCAGCCACCAGCGCCGCTGGCAAGCACCCAGCGCCGCTCCCTGAAGACCAGCGCCGCTGGCCCTATGAAGCCCAGAACCAGCGCCGCTGGTGAGCCCACCAGCGCCGCTGGTCGGCCCAGATCAGAAACCGACTTAAACACCTATTTAAGTCGAACTAACCCTCAAAACCCTAAGAGAGAGCCGATTCAGCAGCCCTAGCCGCCCAATATCAACCCTAGATCGACTTTGCAGATTTCCAGAAGGTTTTGGAGCTTCTAACGCCTTCCGATCTTCATCCTTGGTCTAGATCTTATCTTTTATATTTACTTTCTTTTGTTGAACAATGTCTTTCATCTTTTCAGACTTTGTTATTCCTTTAATAATGCTAGGCTAGTAGGCCGAATACTTGTTTGGATCAATGTGATCATGTAGACGTTTATTGTTTTACTTTGTTTGTTAGAATCTGTTGGAGTGTGCTTTACTGTTTATCGTAGATCCATGTTTATTAGTAATTCATATTGTTATAGGTTCTATATCTGAATATATTAGTTTAATTCTGATGGTTGTCTATGATCATACACTAGGACTAATATGCTAGGATGGAAAACACTAGTCGGTCTATAACTAGATGTAAAAAGTGATTCACTTGTAACCGAGGAATCCAGAACCATAATAGTTAGGATGAATTGAACATGATGTTTAACAATGTCAGACGCGATCCAGTGACTTGTAACCAAGCACTGTGGTCACCGGAGAGAATTATTATCTGGTCATGGCTTAAGAGCTGGGTAACTAAAAGATGAATTAGTAACACAAACTTTAGGTCATTAATGCTTAAACAATGAATCTAACGAGAATTTGTTTATAGGTTAGTGTGCATCTAATGACAGCACTAGTAATTAGGCAAAGTGAATCTGAGCCGTGATTAAGTTTCCAACAGTCTAGCAAACGGGTAGGATAGTATTTGGTCGTACCATGAGATCGGAGATGCCAAACAAGTATTTTAATTTAATTACTGTTATTTGCTTTCTTAAACTATTTTCAGACTGAGCCTCTCGCTGAATAAGCGGTTGCGGCTTTTATTTACTTTTTATTGCATTAGTATAATAGGAAATCGTGACAACCCCACAACCGCTAGAATTACACATATTATTAGATTAGGTAGTGCAAGCGTCCCTGCGAACGATCCTGTAATTTACCACTAGACTATACTACACTGACCGGGTTCTCTGCTCGTAAGTGTGTTTGTTTTAGGATAATTACTTGTACAACATTATAAATTTAAAAGCTCGAATAAAAATGTAACAACCGTCTTAGAAATGTCCTAAATAAGTTCTTTAAAAAGTACTTCCGCCACTAGAACGGCTAGACAGTTCAATTTAAGTAAGTTCTTAACGTGCTTTAGACCTAAACTATGTGCTTATATGAAGGTCAATTTGATCTTAAATTGTGCTTTAATAAACGAGTTCATGATCATGTACAAAGAAATAACAAAGTTCGGTTCATAAACGTCCATGTTCATAAAAGTTCTAGTTCAAAATGTTCGCAAATGGTCCTTGCATTTATGAAGTTCATTAAATATGGGAAAAGTATAAATAGAAAACCCTAGAGAGAGAAAGGGATACTGTTCATTCTCCTCCTTTCTTCCTTCTCTCACTAAAAACACACACTCACAACCACCATTTTCACACACAAAATCATCTTTTGATTTTGGATTGTTAAACCAAAATCATTTGTACTTTTAGCATCCTTGTGATAATCAAAACATATTTCTGGAATCAAATCTCAGGTAACAACAACAATTTATGAGTTTTTGATCAAATTAAAAGTGTACTTTTCAAGTTCATGTTCTTGATGATTTGGTCCAATTTTGATTGAAAATCATGTTAATGTTTAATGGGTTTGTGTCTAAAAGTGTTTAACAACATATGTGTGAACAAATTTGGGTCGTAACATGCTTTAATTTACAAAACCCATTTTTGAAAAGTGAAAGTAAACTTGTTCTTGATATGCCACGACTTGTTCATGACATTTTGATCTTGGAAACTAATGAAAGTGTTAGTAGAAAATGTTATTGGGTACATAAGTGCTAGTGTAATGTCCACCCTAGTTTCGAAATCGACCTAGACCTTCGTGATGAGTGTTTGGTTTGTTCAGCCCGTTTTTGGCTTTGGAACGATCTGTATGGGACGATCTTAGTATCCAAGATCGTCCTGGACAGCCCTTGGTACTTAGTTCTTGATTCGTTCGATCTCGTATGGTGTGGTGATATTGTTGGAACGTTTAATGGGTAACTAATCCTTTCGGATCGGTTTTGCTCAAACACTTGATTCTTGAACTAGAATCGATCATGTTCTTGTTCTAATTTGAACCTAAGGCGATCTAGTGCATTTGAACTTGAGACGATCTAGTGCATTGGAACCTAAGACGATCTAGTGCAAACAACTATGGGACGATCCTAAGCAAGCAAGTAAGACGATTTTGTGCATGGTCATCTAGGACGATCTAAACCTAGGATGACCTAAATGAGTCTCTAGGACGATCTAAACCTAGGACGACCTAAATGAGTCCCTAAGACGATCTAAACCTAGGACGACCTAAATGAGTCCCTAAGACGATCTAAACCTAGGACGACCTAAATGAGTCCCTAAGACGATTGATGTGCAAAATCGAGTCCTATATTTATAAAACTAGTTTCACCTGAAAACTGACTACTACGCACTCACGGGCAGTGGACCCGATCGTTTGTAATATAGTAAAAAGGTAAGACCGTGTTCGTTCGCAAGGATTGTTGATTTCAATTGTTTGGTAAAATGGTTTGTAAAACGGGTGTTACTCAATTCTCCTTTTTAACAGAAAATAAAACTTGTTGTGATCAAGAACATAAAATGAAAAAATAACTTCAGACAATGATATTAAAACGTCATCCACCCTGACTTCCCTCGACTTCAAATGTGATTGCATTTAATTAAGATCAAATTCACAAGAATTGACGAGATAATCGTGACTAGCTAAATGCTCATGTGGTACCACCAACCATGAACACATCACCGAATCACCTAGATTACTAGATAAATTACCCACACCGGTACCACCAGTTTCAAGACAACTTTTTCCAATAACTAGTTTATTTGACTATCAATTTACCAATTGAACCTATGTAAAAATAACGTGGTACCACCAACCATTACAAATTACGTTGACAAAATAATTCTTTCGTTAAAATAACATTCACTATCATACCATGAACTAGTGACAATTGTTTATAGACAAACAATTCTTTTCAAATCATATATCAATTCACCTAGTACCACTAACGACGAATTAATACACAACCAATATTATAATAACTATGTAAAAGAATTAAATCACCAAGATCTCGGAACAACGATAAAAATAAAATCATTTCTTTGAATTAAAAATATTGCAATCACATCATCTGTCTAGTTTCATCAGGGTGGATGATAAACAGTTTAGCCACTCATGATTGTAGAACAATAATAATCAATGAAATAGAAAAACATATTATACCGATTGTTTGAAGAAATTGAAATTGCAAGACAAGAAAAGTAGATACGATCCAGATGGGTGCCCGTAAATCTTCGATGAATCCGCCTAAGAATTATCTTGATTGGAGATGGAAGAAACCTTGTAGAGCAGCTTCTGGAAAGGAATTTTGATACTTATTTTCGACCTAGGGTTTTGTTTATATACCCTCCTCAAATTCTGATGCAAAACGACCCAGGTCTTGTTTCCCCGTGCACCCACTGCGGCGCAGTTGGCTTTGATCTTCCCTCACTGCGGCGCAGTGAGGTATTGTTGACCTTTGACTTCGATAGACTGCGGCGCAGTGGCTTAGCACACCACCACTGCGGCGCAGTTGATTTCCACGACTTCCTTTTCCCTTTCCTTGACTGCGGCGCAGTCGTTTCCTAGCAATCCCCACTGCGGCGCAGTGGGGTTAATCAAAATAGTTTTCGTGGATAATGGCTGCGGCGCAGTGGGCATGGTTTGCCTTCACTGCGGCGCAGTCATGTGTCTTTGTACAACATTCGTCTTTCGATCCCAACACTCGCTATCTCTTCCACTTGAAACGACTCTCGACATCCTAAATCATCTTTGGGCCAATAATCATCCGAAAATGCACCAAATGAACGCGTTACCTGTTTAGAGCCTGAAAACACTAACAAACACCATAAACGCGCCAAATGCATACAAAAACGACTTAAAACATATAATAAAATGGCCAATAACGATGTGGGTAATGGGTATAAATTAGTCATATCAAATCCCCCCACACTTGAGCATTGCTTGTCCTCAAGCAAATCCAGAATTAAAGAAGAAATAATCCTTGACAATGAACTATCAAAACAAGTTAACAAGTATCCAAAAAGAAGCAACACCAAGCATGTTAAATAACAAAAAGGCAGGTGAAGCAGTTTTAATCTTAAATGAAAACTCGAAATGTTTGACAATACCTGAACGAACCGCAAGCCACGATAACACAACTAAGCTTAAATGAAACAAACGATCCTATCAATACCATTCTACTCCAACAAACTTGCTTTTGGTTGAATATATGAAGAATCACTCATAGCTCAGTCGTGATGTATACTCTTTTACCATAGGCTTGAACTAGGATCATCGCTCCACCAACACGGCGCAAGCACCAAGTACATCATCAAAATAGGCATAAAGGACGGTTGTATAGTTAAACTAAGGCTATGTATATATGGATATTTACAATGGAATATAGTGATGTAGGTTAGAAATGAATGGGAATAATCAAAAGTAT
This sequence comes from Erigeron breviscapus, assembly GCA_034093135.1. Classification (NCBI taxonomy): domain Eukaryota; kingdom Viridiplantae; phylum Streptophyta; class Magnoliopsida; order Asterales; family Asteraceae; genus Erigeron; species Erigeron breviscapus. The sequence goes on from CM067168.1 coordinate 18,449,818, forward strand.
ATAGTGTATATGTGGGAAATGTACAAAATAGTCTAACCAATCCCATACCATTGATTGCCAACAAACCAACCCATAAGATGTCATCCCGCAAACACACCTCTAAAGTACCAAGCAAACCCGACACCATTGTGGTGTATCAACTTCAAACAACTTATTATCATCCAAGTCTTCCATTATAATGTTACAACAAACTTTCTAGACATTTAAAATGAGAAATACCTACTAGTAGCCCAAGTTCTTTTTCTCTTTTTTTTTTATTTTTTCTGTTTTTCACTTTTTCAATTTTTAATCTTTTTGAACTACTTTTACTCTACTAGTAGGTATACTCTTACAATAATGATCATGTCTCTTACACTTTACTTTCTTTGAATAATCCAAGATAATCCTCATCAACTTAACCAATTTCCGTATTCTTATAGACAAGAATCTTCCACTAGCCAACCCACTGAAAATTCTCCCAAATCATCCAAACAAACCAATGACAATCAATGGCCCCCCAGATTAGACTATCGGTATAGTTAGGTATAGAAGGGTAAATTTATACAAGGTGAAGGCTAAGTTAAAGGGATGTATAAGTATAATTGTTCTAAGGTATACAAAGAAAGGAAAGAATATATGTATGTGTAAGTGTATGTATAATGTTGTATATAGTAAAAGTGTGAATATACAAAAGAAAAGTGAAAAGAAAGAAAGAAAGAAAAATATGGGTCAAACCTAAATGCCAATTCGTCATCCGATGTACTTAGTCACGATCACCAGGCCAAGTTCTAGAATCAACACATCACCGGCAAACTCTTATCGAAAGAAAACCCGGAACTGGAATAGATATACCTCAAACACGCACATCCTAGTGCAGGGCATCAGAATGAAAACCCTTACTCTCGAATAAATCCAAGAGCCTAAGAGAGGGACGTATTTACAAAGCAATCACACCAAAACCGTCACCTGACACAACTATATATGAAATGATAAAATCTCACATTTTGGGTGTTTTGGATATATATGAGCATGCAAGTAATGTTATCAATCCCGAAGGACTAGCCAAATAACCGTTCAGAACACACTTCGCCGATTAAAATTTTGTCAAGGAAAAATTTTGTAGTAAAATTGCTTATTAAGTTATTATAATTAAGTGACAAAAGCAATTTACCACAAGGACAAGTTCAACTCAAGTTTAAAAACAATATCAACTTCTACTATTCTACCAAATTGAAGACACCAATTTCAAACATGCACATCATAGTAAAGAGCTCAAAATAGAAACTCCTACCCTTAGATAAAATCCAAAGGCCTACGAGAGGGACACATCAACAAAACCGGTAGAAATCTCAATGGCAAACAACAAAAGCGATAAACCCGGTAGCTTAAACCTATTTGCAACCCCCCCCCACACTTAAGATGGACAATGCCCTCAATGTCCATATTCGGTCAAAATAAAGTAAATAGGGGTAAGCAACATAGAAAATCGGAGCACATACCGGAATAAGGACACATTCCGTTTTAAAACAAGTTAGTCGACCCCGTGTCACAAATTGCACTTCCGAAAAAGGAAGAACACTTTGGTTGGCGGGAGAAACAACTTGTAACAAAACGGAAGGTGCGAGAGTTGCGACAACAAACTAACCAACAAACAATGCGGCGCTGAACTTACTGCCAGCATATGCAGAACATTACACAACCAATCAACTGACGCCAAAGAAAGATAGGTGAAAAGGGAATCCAAAAGGGTTCCCCCCACACTTGCGTTGCACAATGGCTATCAACAACCTGTCAGATATCATCACCAAGCAAACAAACCACAAATTGTTCTTGCAGAAAATAAAATAAACCAGAATAAGGAAAAATAAAAGAGTATAAAGTTTCATCACCTCGCAGGGTGGATAGCAAAAGAGAAAAGATAATAATGTATGAAAATACAGTCATCCATAATAATCAAACCATCAAATAACCAGGGAGAGTCAATCACTGTGGTGGAGGATGTGGTGGGTAATGCTGGTAACCAGGAATGTTGCTGTAATCAAATAAGGATCCCACCATGCGCTCTGCATAAGTCTGATCAGCAGCTCCCGTCTGGGCAACATCCATACCTGCATATGTACCTGTATAAGAACCAAATCGGACCGGCATATCCGGTCCCAATGCACCTGGATCATGACGGGCAGACTCCTCAACCTGATGCTCAGGAGGAAAGTAAAAACCTCCACCAACTCGCTGATGAGGGATAAACATGGCTGGTGGGCGATACTCGGGAATATCAGCAGGTGGGCTTAAATCCTGACCTCTCAACTGTGCCTCCCACAAAGGCTGATAACGGCGTGAGTCGTACACCACTCTCCCCAAACCAGATCCCATCATCGTCAAATCTCCTCCAACCTGCTCTCTAAAACTATCCATGCGAGTGTGAAAAGCCTGCTGATCCTGATACATCCTATCCACCACAGACTGAAGAGCAGTGACATCAAAACCTCCGGGCTGAGCAGCAGAGGAAGAGGAAGCCCCAACAGTAGTGCTAGTGCGACGCACAGGACGTCGTACCGGCTCAGGCTCCTCTGCGGCTGCCTCACCCATAGCAACATCCTCCTCCACAATGGGCGGTGCAGGAATCACCCCAACATCATCTAGCAACCTCGAACTCTCAGTCTGCGTCATCCTCTTAACAATCTTAGCCCGTACCAACTCTGATTCCTCAAAGCACTCCTGAAATACCGGAGGGGAAAGATCGGTCTGACAAGCATCAGAATCAAATACTCCCATCCGCCGATAGATCATGGTAATGAAATGTCCCATAACCAACTCCGCATCGGAGTGGTTCCACATCCTATCCAACACCACCATGGGAGCTAACGCAAACCTCCTCGGTGCCCCCTCAGAAAACAACTTAATCAACCAAAGGTCAGTAAGATATACCTTCTCCCAGTGAGTGGAACGCTGAACCAAGAAAGTCACAATCATACGGTGGAGCATCCTCAGCTTAACACTCCTAATCTTGGACATACTACCTGACCCACCAGACTTCCAAACCTCACCACCAGTAATACGAGTCCAGTACTGCGTAAGGGACTCACCATCGAAAGCCTGCTTCACATACAACCCCTGTCTTAACAAACCCCTAAAGTCATTATTGTTCAGCTCATCCAATGTATACATCCCCGTATAATAACCAAACTGAGCCACAGAAATCTTCCTAAGCATTCCCCCACAATAGAAATGCACAACCCGCTCCTCAAACAGGTCCTTTATCTTGTTCAATTCCTTTTTCACCTTGAAAGTAGAGAAAAACTCCAAACAAAGCTCCCTATACACTGGTTCCCTGTTAGCAAACACATTGTGCCACATATTGCTTACAACTACCCTGTCGCCAACCTGTGTCTCAATCCTAAACCACCCGTTAATGTCGGCCTGAATTCCAAAATGTTGAGCAGCTGAACGGGGTCAAGATACCTAGGTGGGCAAACCACCTCCTTGTGGATAGCAAAGAGCTCATTAAGATAATTATTTCGGTGAGGTTGCTTTACCCTCGAAAAATCAAGCCACGCGTGTTTCTCATTCAATTGGCCCGGCCAAAACTTAAGAACCGGCGCCTCAACTTCCTGTCTCGCCTTACCCTTTTTCTGTGCACCCCCACCTGACGTTCCTTCTTCAGGTTGCTTTCTTTTATCATTACCAGAAGCGTCCTATAATCACAAACCAAAAGATAAACAAGATCGTCAAATCGGGAATTCAACATTAAACATACTACATAATCAAAAATTTTGGCAAGGAATGTGCCTCACTGCGGCGCAGTGGCACTAGCCTTCCCACACTGCGGCGCAGTGAGGGTTAAAACACACTCAGATCACAAGCGACTGACTACGGCGCAGTGGGTCAAACCCACCACCACTGCGGCGCAGTCATCAATAAAAACTGGGCAATCGGTCAGCTTGAAATTCAAACAGGGGGGCAACAAATCAACAATCAATCAAGCATTCAGCAGTCATCACTACATTATCATCCCTGAACCTCCCCCACACTTGTTTTCCAAAAATCCCCAAAAGTTTTAAAACCCTAAATTTAATTAAAATCAAATTCGGAAAAGTCAAGTGTTTAAACGAGCAATTAACGATCCCAATAGCATACTACCAAATACATTACAAAAAACCCACGAATTACATTAACAATTACAACCCTACAAAATTCAAAATCGAAACTAAAAGAAAAAGAAAGAAGAAAATGCAAGAAAACATACCTCTCTAGCCATGATATTGAACGAGTGATGAAAATCTAGAGAATGGAACAAGAGAAACACAAGATTTGTGGTAAAATGAGGGAAGAAATTGGAGCCTCTAGGGTTTATTTAGGAACCGGAGGGTTTTCTGCTTTGAGAGAAAAAAATAGAAAAATTTTAAGTGTGTGGTGAAAATAAAATAAAACCATCCGTTTATTTACTTTAAAGGATCCAATTTGACCGGTCAACCCTACCACTGCGGCGCAGTGGTAGAAGTCGCTCCTCACTGCGGCGCGGTGAGGACCAAAGTATCCGGGTACGAGAGTTTTAACCGCGGCGCGGTCGACCAAGCCACACCCCACTGCGGCGCAGTGGGGAAATTCTCCCAAAAGTTTACGAGCATTTGGACCGCGGTGCAGTCGAGAAGATCACCCCCAACTGCGGCGCAGTGGGGATTCTCGACCAAAATCCATACTTAGAAAAAAAAATCATGATAACACTTGCACACATACCTTAGCCAAATGACTTACCGTTACACGAAACGCTCTTCCGACCTGCAAATTCTCAATGAATACATGAGATTTCAAACAACATAATAAAAAAAAAAAAACAAAAATGAAAGCTAATAATCGAAAATCTTTTTGAGGTTTTGAAGTTTTTCAAATTTTTATGGATTTTTGAGATTTAAACAAAATGAAATTCCAAAACTAAATTAAAAATGAAATAAAATGAATTTAAATGAAACGAAACACGGGTTGCCTCCCGAGAAGCGCTTAGTTTATTAACGAGTCATTAGCTAGACTCGATTACCTCTCAAGTATCGGCTTCGAAGATGGGGATCTCTTCAATCGTCCCCTCTTCTTGATCTTCTTCCATGTACAATTTCAACCGATGTCCATTCACAATAAACGAACCACTTCCATCCCGTTTCAACAATTCAACATACCCGGATGGATACACAAACTTAATGACAAACGGACCAATCCATCTAGAGGTGAGCTTAGGTTGCTTGATTTTAAATTTAGACAAAAACAACAAAACCTTCGCTCCAACCTTAAAGTCTTTCCTACGGATCCTCTTATCATGGTAAACCTTCGTCCGCTCCTTATAAAGCCTAGAATTCTCATAGGCACCTAAACGAAGCTCGTCAAGTTCATGCAATTGCAACAATCTAAGGTCTTTGGCTTCCATCATGTCTAAGTTCAAATTCCTTAAAGCCCAGTATGCCTTGTGCTCTAACTCAATCGGAAGATGACAATTCTTTCCATAAAGCAACCGGTATGGCGTGGTGCCAATCGGTGTTTTAAAGGCCGTCCTAAACGCCCACAAGGCGTCATCCAACTTCTTCGACCATACCTTGGGGTTGTCACCTACGGTTTTCTCCAAAATTCTTTTTAAAGCCCTATTGGTGTTCTCCACTTGACCACTGGTATGTGGGTGATAGGAAGTAGAAAAATAATGACAAACACCATACTTCTTAAGGACTTTAGCCAATTGGTGGTTTGCAAAATGGGTTCCTCTATCACTAATTAAAGCTCTAGGACAACCAAATCTACAAAACAACTGTTTCAGAAAGTCAATGACTACTCTCGCGTCATTCGTGGGTAAAGCCTTGGCTTCGGCCCACTTTGACACGTAGTCGACGGCAACAAGGATGTATTGGAACTTGTTAGACGGTGGGAATGGTCCCATGAAGTCTATGCCCCAAATATCGAATATTTCACAAACCTGTATGCTCTGTTGTGGCATTTCATCCCGCTTGGTTATGCTTCCTTGCCTTTGGCAAATGTCACAAGTTTCTACCAACGTTTGAGCTTCCTTAAAGATTGTTGGCCAATAAAAACCTGCATCAAAAACTTTTTTACCTGTAACCGAAGGACCATAGTGACCTCCAGTTGGACCATAATGACATGAATCAAGGATCTCTCGAGTCTCTGCCCCAGCAACACATCTCCTTACCATTCTATCCGCACAAACACGAAATAGGAACGGACTGTCCCAAAAGTAGTGCTTAGCATCAGAAATAAGTTTCTTCTTCTGTTGAGATGTGAAGTCAGTCGGGATGTCACCTGCAACAAGATAGTTAGCAATATCTGCAAACCATGGAACATCATCAGAATCAGAAACAAACATTAACGATTCATCGGGGAAGTAATCATTGATCTCCCCGTCTCGAAGTTCCTCCCTGTTCGGATCCTCCAATCGACTCAAATGATCTGCCGCTAAGTTCTCGGCACCTTTCTTGTCCTTGACTTCAATATCAAACTCTTGAAGCAATAGAATCCATCGGATCAATCTAGGCTTGGCATCTTGCTTTGAGAACAAATACTTCAAAGCGGAATGATCCGTGAACACAATGGTTTTGCTCAACACCAAATAAGAGCGAAACTTATCAAAAGCAAACACTACCGCAAGCAACTCCTTTTCGGTGGTGGTGTAGTTTTGTTGAGCCGGGTTCAAGGTTTTGCTAGCAAAATAAATCGGCTTAAAATGCTTATCCACCCGTTGCCCAAGCACAGCTCCTACTGCAAAGTCACTTGCATCACACATTAGTTCAAACGGCAAATTCCAATCCGGGCCAACCATGATGGGAGAGTTGGTCAACTTTATCCTTCAAAACCTGAAATGCACTAACACAAGAATCATCAAATACAAAAGGGACGTCCTTCTCCAACAAATGGGTCATAGGACGAGTTATCTTAGAAAAATCTTTGATGAAACGGCGGTAAAAACCCGCATGTCCAAGAAAACTACGAACCCCTTTCACATTAGAAGGCGGGGGTAATTTGGCAATAACATCAATCTTTGCCCTATCAACCTCTATCCCGGCCTTAGACACTTTGTGACCCAAAACAATCCCCTCGGTCACCATAAAGTGGCATTTCTCCCAATTCAACACTAGGTGTGCCTTCTCACACCGTTCCAGCATCTTATCTAAGTTATGCAAACAGGTACGAAATGAATCCCCAAAAACCGAGAAATCATCCATGAAAACCTCCATTGAGGTTTCAAGCATGTCCTGGAATATAGCAATCATGCACCTTTGGAAGGTGCCCGGGGCATTACACAAACCGAAAGGCATTCGCCGGTAGGCGAAAGTACCAAATGGGCATGTAAAAGTGGTTTTCTCTTGATCCTTTGGATCAATGGGGATTTGAAAGTATCCCGAGAAACCATCTAAGAAACAAAAGTACTCATTACCTGCCAGCCTTTCAAGCATCTGATCAATGAATGGTAATGGAAAATGGTCCTTACGGGTGGCATCATTAAGTTTTCTATAGTCTATACAAACCCGCCAACCCGTTATAGTCCTGGTAGCCAAAAGTTCCTTATTCTCATTTTCGACAACTGTCATGCCCCCCTTTTTGGGCACACAGTGGACTGGGCTCACCCAGGGACTATCAGCAATAGGGAAAATGATCCCCGCATCTAACAACTTAATCACTTCCTTCTTAACCACCTCTTTCATATTGGGATTAAGCCTCCGTTGTCGCTGGACAACAGGCTTAACATCATCAACAAAGTCAATCTTATGCCGGCAAAAGTTAGGACTAATACCTGGAATGTCGGTAGTTTTCCAAGCAAAAGCCCGCTTATGGGCACGAAGCACAGCAAGGAGAAGACCTTTCTCATCACTTGTCAGTGAGGATGAGATAATAACTGGTAACAAGGAATTACCTGCCAAATAAGCATACTCCAAATGCGCGGGTAATGGCTTAAGCTCCAGATCAGTGGGTGGTACATCAACAGAATTTGGCACCCTTGAGCTTCCATCAGCTACAACCTCCTCAAAACTCTCATCCTCTGGAGGTGTCTCATCCATACTAAGCACCATGACTTCAGCAAACAAATCTTCATCATCAATATCACCTGCCCCAAAATGAGCAATCTCTTCATCTCCAATGTCAGTATCCATTAGTTCCTGAAATTCTAGATCCAAAGCATCATCAACAACGTCTATCCTGAAACAAGACTCATCAGTAGAATATGAATGCTTTAAAGACTTTTCAACATTGAAAACAATTCTATCCGTACCCACGCCCAAAGAAATTTCCTTATCTTTCACCCGAATGATAGCATCCGCGGTGTGAAGGAATGGTCGTCCAAGAATAATGGGTACCTTCGTATCTTCCTCCATTTCGAGGATTACGAAGTCAACAAGAAACACAATATGTCCCACCCGAACAGTCATATTTTCAGCAATCCCTATGGGATACTGATAAGAGTGGTCAGCTAGACGAATACTCATACGGGTGGGTCGAAGGACTCCCAAGGCCAACTTACTCCAAACCGAGTAAGGCATCAGATTGATACTAGCACCTAAATCGGCAAGTGCCTTACAAGTTAAAGTACGAATAGAACAAGTAATTAAGAAACTCCCTGGGTCCTCAAGTTTAGGCGGAATGCGGTTCTGCACGATAGCGGAACACTCGGCATTGAGAAAAGTAGCCTTCACTTCATCCATCTTTCCTTTATCCGTCACCAATTCCTTAATGAATTTTGCATAGTTTGGCATTCCATGAATCAAATCTACCAAAGGAACGTTGATGTGAACATTCTTGATCATGTTCACAAACTTGTCATATTGTTCCTTCAGTTTGGCCTTCTTGAACCGTTGTGGAAATGGAACTTTGGGCTTATATGCTTTCACCTCGGGTTCCACAACCGGTTTTGATGGAGGTTTAACCGGAATCGTCACGGTTGGACTATCCTCCATTTCAATCTCTTCATCAACTCCAGTCTCATCATTACCTGAATCCTGCACATCTGAAACAATTTTATTAGGCATAGAAGGAGGGTCATAAGATTTACCTGTACGAGTGGTGATAGCTTTTGCTTCCTCCTTTCTCCATGTTCCTGGACCATCGGCTCCTTTACCATTCGACTGATTCTTTCCTTGACTGAACTGAGGTCGTGGATTCTGCTGAGTATCGCTAGGCAAAGTACCTGGCGGTCTAGAAATAGCAGCCATTCTACTCTCGAGATCCTTGAAGTTCAAACCTGCATTCTTAGCATTCATCTCGACTTTACCACTTAGTCTATCTATCCTCTCATTCATCTCCTTGGTATCCTCCCTGATGTTCTGAATACTGGCGTTTGTTTCCATCTGACTGCTCATCATCTGTTTCATCATATCTCTCAACTCTTGGTTCGGATCGGTAGTTGAAGTAGAAGAACTTGATCCTTGAGCTTGTTGAGTCTCCTGCTTTTGTGGCTGATTTTGATAGTTGTTCCCTTGCCACCTGTTTCCTGAAAAACGAGAATTGTTACCTTGATAAGAAGAATTATAAGAAGGATTACCTGATGACCGATTTTGAAAACCGGTGTTTCTTTGGAAGCTTCCTTGTTGTTGATTCTGGATGTAGTTGACATCTTCATGTCCCCGGTTGGGACAATCCTCGGAATAGTGCATGTCACCACAATGATCACAACCATCAGCTACAACTTTTACATCTCTTTCAAGAGCTCCAAACCTAGCCTCTTGAGATGCAAATCCCTTATCCATGCGAGAAGCTAATGCCTTGATCTCTCCAACAATCCCGGAATCATTGCTACTATCGGCTCTTGCAACTCTACCTTCCTTGGTTCCTTTCTTCATCCTCTTCTCGTTCTTAAGAAACCTTTCATCATCCATTGTTGCGTTATCCTTCACCATTTGTTCCAAAATATCATATCCTTCATTCGGTGTGATCTTGGTGAAACTTCCCCCGAAGGCATACCCCAACTCTCTTTTAGATTGCTTAGACAAGCCATCAAAGAACAATTCGACATACTTCTCCTTTGTCAACTCATGACCTGGACAATTCCTTAGCATATCCTTAAAGCGAATCCATGCATCGACAATATCCTCCTCAGCATCTTGCTCAAATGACCTTATCAGATTTTCCAACTTCCTTTGAGTTCTAAGAGAATAAAACTCATCAATAAAAGCTTGTCTAAGTTGGTTCCAAGTAGTAATGGAATTCTCTGGAAGATCATTAAACCAATCTTCGGCATCTCCGGTGATAGAAATGGGAAATGTCTCGAGTTTCACGGCGTCCATTTGATTTTGACCATATTGATACAACCGTGCTAACTTCTCAAATCTCTCCAAATGCTTATATGGATCCCATTTCCTCTTCCCATCAAATTGTTGCTCTTCGATGCTTTTCAAATGATTTGGCTTCAAGTTGAAAGTATGATCAATAGTGGGTGGTCTAATGGCTGAACCGCGGGCCGTAGGAATATTTCGGGCCCTATCTCCATAACGGATATCATTTTGATCTCTCGGTGCTTCGTCACCCATTTCTTCTTGCTTAACTTCTTCTTTGAACAGTTCTTCCAAGTAAAACCCTTCTTCGTCTGAATCCGAAGTGGGTTGAGCTATAGGTGATAACGGTGTTGGTGCTATGAAGTTAATCCTGCGTCTCGGTGGAGTTCTCAAAGGACTGAAAAGAGGTCTACCTGAAGAACGCGTGATCATCAACTAAAGATATATGCCTGCAAAAACACAACTAACACAAACACGTCAAATGCACCTGTGATAACAAAGAAAACTAAGCTAATAAAACAAATAACTTCCTCACGCGTGAGGAAGGATCAAACCACTAAATTAACAACTAAAATGGCACACAATCCCCGGCAGCGGCGCCAAAAACTTGATGTGCAAAATCGAGTCCTATATTTATAAAACTAGTTTCACCTGAAAACTGACTACTACGCACTCACGGGCAGTGGACCCGATCGTTTGTAATATAGTAAAAAGGTAAGACCGTGTTCGTTCGCAAGGATTGTTGATTTCAATTGTTTGGTAAAATGGTTTGTAAAACGGGTGTTACTCAATTCTCCTTTTTAACAGAAAATAAAACTTGTTGTGATCAAGAACATAAAATGAAAAAATAACTTCAGACAATGATATTAAAACGTCATCCACCCTGACTTCCCTCGACTTCAAATGTGATTGCATTTAATTAAGATCAAATTCACAAGAATTGACGAGATAATCGTGACTAGCTAAATGCTCATGTGGTACCACCAACCATGAACACATCACCGAATCACCTAGATTACTAGATAAATTACCCACACCGGTACCACCAGTTTCAAGACAACTTTTTCCAATAACTAGTTTATTTGACTATCAATTTACCAATTGAACCTATGTAAAAATAACGTGGTACCACCAACCATTACAAATTACGTTGACAAAATAATTCTTTCGTTAAAATAACATTCACTATCATACCATGAACTAGTGACAATTGTTTATAGACAAACAATTCTTTTCAAATCATATATCAATTCACCTAGTACCACTAACGACGAATTAATACACAACCAATATTATAATAACTATGTAAAAGAATTAAATCACCAAGATCTCGGAACAACGATAAAAATAAAATCATTTCTTTGAATTAAAAATATTGCAATCACATCATCTGTCTAGTTTCATCAGGGTGGATGATAAACAGTTTAGCCACTCATGATTGTAGAACAATAATAATCAATGAAATAGAAAAACATATTATACCGATTGTTTGAAGAAATTGAAATTGCAAGACAAGAAAAGTAGATACGATCCAGATGGGTGCCCGTAAATCTTCGATGAATCCGCCTAAGAATTATCTTGATTGGAGATGGAAGAAACCTTGTAGAGCAGCTTCTGGAAAGGAATTTTGATACTTATTTTCGACCTAGGGTTTTGTTTATATACCCTCCTCAAATTCTGATGCAAAACGACCCAGGTCTTGTTTCCCCGTGCACCCACTGCGGCGCAGTTGGCTTTGATCTTCCCTCACTGCGGCGCAGTGAGGTATTGTTGACCTTTGACTTCGATAGACTGCGGCGCAGTGGCTTAGCACACCACCACTGCGGCGCAGTTGATTTCCACGACTTCCTTTTCCCTTTCCTTGACTGCGGCGCAGTCGTTTCCTAGCAATCCCCACTGCGGCGCAGTGGGGTTAATCAAAATAGTTTTCGTGGATAATGGCTGCGGCGCAGTGGGCATGGTTTGCCTTCACTGCGGCGCAGTCATGTGTCTTTGTACAACATTCGTCTTTCGATCCCAACACTCGCTATCTCTTCCACTTGAAACGACTCTCGACATCCTAAATCATCTTTGGGCCAATAATCATCCGAAAATGCACCAAATGAACGCGTTACCTGTTTAGAGCCTGAAAACACTAACAAACACCATAAACGCGCCAAATGCATACAAAAACGACTTAAAACATATAATAAAATGGCCAATAACGATGTGGGTAATGGGTATAAATTAGTCATATCAACGATCTAAACCTAGGACGACCTAAATGAATCCCTAGAACGATCTCGATCAAAACCCTAAAACGAACTTGTTCTATAACTCCTTATGCTTAAACCTAAAACAATCTAATCATGTACTTGATCACCAAACTAGTTCATGACACCTTTATCACTCGATCAAACACATCAAAGGCTACGTACTAACACCAAAACTAGTTCAAGATTCAATCTAAGACAACGTACAAAGTGCAAACCCTACTTAAGTACATTTAAGACATGTTCTATCTTGAGGACCAAAGTACGAGTTCTATGAACAGTTAAATCAAGTTCTAAAGGCTAAAGTTCATCATTAAAGACACGTTCAACTCATTAACACGATAAGTACTTATGTGTGAGTTCTAAGACGTTCAGTTCGAGTCCAGTTCATGTACTTAAAGTTCATTTAAACTCTTTTTGGGTCAAAACGTTCAAGAATCTTCAAGGGACCAAATCATCAGTTCATCAAGGACATTTGAATGATTAATTAATCATGTGAGCTAATATGCGTACTTATTTATGATCAATGATATGTACTTAGGCTTCCATCAAGACGTACTTGGAAACTGATAGATATAACCTATCTATCTCTGTGCTTGTTCTCTGTGCTATATTACTGTGCTTGTACCAGATCACTGTGAGTTCACTAATCCCCCTTTCGTACATTTTGTTCAAGTTCTTTTATCGGGGACTGAAAAGCATGAAAACTACTTTGTACTTGTACATGTGTTCTTGAACTACTTTACGTACTATATTGTGTTCTTGAACTACTTTACGTACTATATTATGATCTTGAACTATTTCACGTACTATTCTATGATCTTGCGAGGTACTTATGATATGATTCCTAACTATGTAAAAAGAGTATTTAAGTCTTGAATGGGCAGGATCTTAAGTACATTTATACTGTTAAGGGAGTATTTAAGTCTTGAATGGGCAGGATCTTAAATACCTCCATACTACTGTACTTGATCTTTAACATGTTCTAGTTCGTACTTGTACATGTTCAGTTCTTATTCACTGCTATCAATTCACATCCCACCGTTCAGGGATTGAACCGTAGATAATTATGGACAGCGCTGTTTAGGGTAGGCCCACCCTCATTCTCCGCAGTTCTGGAGGATGCATATTATCTGTTCTTGTTCTGATCTAGATCTTACTTGACTTACTTGATTATTATGAGCATATCTTCACAATACAGTTCAGTTCTGGCCAATCGGGTTAGCAGTGACAATACATTTATAGTTCATTAATTGTTCTTGCACTGTTCTTACTATTACAAAGTACTTTTGATAAACGTACAAATCTCATGACCTTGTTCTTATTCTACATATATACACATATGTATACTAAATAGTACTTTATGTGAATCTCACCAACTACTTTCGTAGTTGACCTTTGAACTTACATGCTTTTCAGGCTAGGCCAATAGATCTCTTAGCATAGGAATCTTCCGCTTCTAAGCTCACTTCATTTGGCAACTGTTCGAGCATTCAAGACCTGGAGCTGTGAAGACTTCCCTTGCTTATTCAGTCAGATATATGTACTTTAAGACAATTGTTCTGTCTTTTGAATACTAACTAATCTGGGTATATCCCAAGCTCTGTAATAACTTTTGGTACTTCTTCTATTTTAATGTTATTGGCTGTGTTGGAACTTGTACTGTGTGCATTTGTGCTTATCTGTACATCCCGTATATTCCGCTTTAGCGGGGTGTTACAGTTGGTATCAAGAGCCATGGTTATAGTGAACACCGAGCTTTCTCTTAAGGAAAACTCGAGCTATAACTGGAATCCACTCTGAGGTGATCCTTTGTGTCACACCCCGCCCTAGACGGAATATGACGTACATGGATTCACAACACAAGATATACTGAACGACACGAAACGTTGTCGTTTTAAAATACATTTATATAAAAAAACATTGTTCACAAATTTATATTACAATTTATGAAAGATAATATTCTTGAAAACATTTATTTAATATTAAACAGTAGATAGAGACTTTAGCAAATTGACGAGTCTTTACTAGAGTCTGAGGGTAGGCCATGGTCCAGTATGTTGTAAGCAGCGGAAATATGTCCCATGTATAGAGTAGCGTCTAGTTACCTGAGAATACATGCTAAAATACGTCAACATAAAGTTGGTGAGTTCCATAAGTTTTTCATATAGAAAATATAGTTTCATAAAACTGGTGAGTTCCATAAGTTTTTCATATAGAAAATATAGGTTTCAAAATATCAGAGTTCAGTGTGACCATTGCCTTACCGCAATGTCAAGTGTTATGATACAATATCAGCAAAGAGTATCATAGGTTTTTAATAGAAAAATAGAGTTCAGTGTGACCATTGTCTTACCACAATGTCAAGTGTTATGATACAATATCAGTAAAGAGTATCATAGGTTTTTAATTAAAATACAGTGTATGAACCACAAGATTTAAAGTAACTATTTAATCACACAATGGATCAAATAGAATATAAGAGTAGATACTGTATATAACAAGTTCTAAGCTCATGAACCGAAACTAGACAAGTGTGTGTTTGTTTGCCTCTGAAGTAGGTACCTTGTTCAGGGTACCCTAAGCTTTCCAAATATAAAGCATCCGTATACAGTTGGTGCGACCAACACGAATGGGGGTGCCTACCCCAATAGTACTATTCAATATACCCACGTTTATGTTACCATAATTAATCGTTCATGATAGAGAGGACTTTGGGTGAACAGAGCAACTTAGAATCAACCATATATACAAATCTGAAGTACTTGTGTTCATCATAACAGTAAGAGTTTGTATTTTACCCCGAAGGTAAAATAAATAAAGCGGAGTTACAAAATATATAATATAATATATATAAATTTGTAAATATACATATAAGTATATAACTTTGAAAATATACATATAAGTATAACAAAGAGTTTTCATGCATGTATCTCAGCCCCAATATATAAAAGAGTTGAAAAGGGGATATGGAGACTCACCTTAGTGTTGTAGAAGAAGATCTCTTAGACGTACTTAGTTTTGTGTGATTATACGAGAGATTTTATAAGTGAATATATAAGTGGTGTGAGTTTTATAATTAAACTGAAGTCGCTATTTATAGAAAATAATTTAGAATATGCTTTGGAATATGCCTTGGCATATTCTTGGAATATGCCTTGCTTTTTACCTTTACTATTTACAATTTACTTTTTACCTTTACCGTTTATAATTTACTTTTTACCTTTACCGTTACTATTCATAGTACGGTACTATTCACATATACGTACTATTCACATATACGTTACTATTCACAAATACGGTACTATTCACAAATACGGAACTATTCATAAATATGGTACTATTCACTATTCACATATACGTACATATACGTTACTATTCACATATACGTTACTATTCATAAATACGGTACTATTCACATATACGTTACTATTCACATATACGTTACTATTCATCGGCACTATTCATCGGCACTATTCACTGTTACTATTCATCGGCACTATTCACTGTACTATTCATGAGTACGCTTATTAATCACGGATACGGTACTTTTCACGAATACGATACTATTAATAAATACGGTTATTGATAGTATAAGTTTGAAAAAGTATTTCCAAGCAATTCTCAAATAACTATTTGAGTTCTATATGATTCTTCCCAAATTATGCATATGTAGCTTAATTTTAGAATATGCTTTATGATTGATAATGTATTGTGTCAAAATGAAATCACGGATTGAGATTGTCTGCTTAATTATTTCTATATATGTTGACACATATACTATTTAATTATTAATCATTGTTTGCTAAATGTTTAACCCGTAATTTAATCTAAATAGTTGACGTTATATTGTCAAACTTTAACTGTGATCTTATTAAGGCTTTAGACATAATACCTTATGATATTTATATCCTTCATTAGTCGTCTTTTATCAAATTTATAAAGTAAAGATGTATTGTTGGTTCGTAATTGTATATTTTTATACAATTAGATGTTCATAAATTTTCTGTAAGTAGTAAAATAAATATTTTTATTTCTTATTATTTAATAAGTTATTTCAAAGTATTTTTGTGAAAAATTAATAATTTCACACACGTTAAATATTTTTAAAATATATATCAACATATATTATATAAAAGAACCTATATATTTAATTTGATCTTTCTAGAATATTACAGAAAATAATAAATTAATTAAATTTTAAATTTACCCGGATTTTTGACAGTTGTTACATTCTCCCCATGTTATTGGAAATTTCGTCCCGAAATTTAGTAGAATTAACACCGATATATCTACTGAGAGGTACATACAAATATATCTATATTTGTTTATGTTCATAAGTTTTGAGACGGACAATCAAGGCATGTCCATAGATCTTCATGTATTTTCTCACAAAAGAAATAAAATTTGTAACAAAATGTTTATAGAATGTCTGACTTAACCTTTTGCAAAATATATATTTATCAAATACTTCATAAATAAGAATTTATTGTACATAGGCTTATATTTAATCAAAACAATAATTTTATAACACTAGGCATCTAGCGTGGTTGGGTAGATGCGCGAAAGGGTGTGGCCTAGACCCGGGTTCGATTCCAGGGGACGGCCGATTTCACCATTTTTTGTTATTGTTATTTTTATTAATGGTTTTCTTAATCTATATCTTACAATTACTACCATCAGTCTTCCTCTGTGCGTTTCTCACTTATTTTTATCGATACAATTTTCAATACCAAGTTCATTTGTATCTTCTAATGTTAATTGCTTACCATCAATTCGAAATTAAATTCTTAAAATAATTCGACCCTTCTAGTTTTCTGAGTGTATTTAAATTCTCAAATTTCCTAAATACTATTATAGTAATAGTAGGTTTATCTATTAACTATGCTTTGAAGAGAGCTACGTGAGTCTATGTGAAAGTGAGTGAAATATTGTAAACACATTTCTGAGTATAGACTATCCTTTATAGACTTAGGGTTTTTGAGTAGTAAGGAGGCATAGAAAGAGATTTGAAGGTTACAGACAAGTCATTACATATGAGAGTACTAAAATGAATGGTGGCTTGTTGGTCTTGTTCATCTCAACAAGAATCTGTTGAAAGAATCAAAAATTAGTATGGAAAATGTTTTGACAAATGTCAAGATACTTTAAACTCTTTCCGGACGAAGAAAACTTTTTAGTTGTTCAGAATAAAGACCTCATGTAGTGAATGCTCTTTCCAGCAGTCATCTTCCAGCAACTGGACGTCGTACTTGAAATTATTTTGCCAAGACACTACTATTATCCAGTTAGAGAAAACGAAATCTTTTTGATTGATGATTTTTGTCCATGTTCTTAAATTCAACCATCATGATTGACCTAATGGGGTAAATATTACCTAAATCACTTCTGGAACAGCAGTTTGGATAAAAATCCATTTAGGGATCAAAAAGATGAATTAGTAATTGATGTGATTCTTGAAAAAGAAACAGTGAAGAAAGGTGATGTTGCAGGGTGGACGGTTATGAATACGTGTCTTCTTGTAATCCATTTGATCACCATAACACGATCTACTCTCTATACTTATTAAACAAGTTGAGGATCTTCTTGGCATATCATGCGTTTTTGAGCAAGTTGTTCAATGTCTCTCATCCTCGGTAACAATGGTTACTAAAAGGGATACTAAGAGAGCACTTGCTTATTTTAGCAAGTAGCATGACTTATGCCGGGTATTTAGGCGTTCAAAAACCTTGGAGCAAAGATTGGGGTGGTCTTGAGGGACTGATAACGCTCAATTTATACATGTAAATTTAGCGTTATTTGGACTTTTAATGCCTATATTTGACCACATTTGAGCTATTTATGAATGTATTATGTATTTATTTTTTTTGCATAAGTGATTTGTAGGTGAAACTGATGATATGATGGAAACTAGTGCAAAAACGAGCCAAAAGGAGCATGTAGTCAAGATTCGAACATTTTCGGGTGCGAAATAATTCGCCGGACAAGACTCGAATGACAATCTTCATAAAATGAACCTACAATGATCAAATGTTGATAAATATAAAGATTGGTGAAGAATTGGTGAAGAATTGGAGAAGATATTAACCAAAAGTCGAGGCTATATGATGAAAAAAAACGTTGCTGCACTGTTTTGGTCATAACTTCTTCATACGAACTCGATACGGGACGTGCCAGGCGGCGTTTCGAAGAGGAAAAGAAAACGCACAACTTTCATGTTGGAAAATTTTGCTCCAGGACCTTCGTTCCAGCCCGAAAAACCCAAATACAAAACGACCAGAATGCTGAGTCAACTTTCTAACCAATGTTGACTTGACCTTTGACAATTCAACATGCATGGGCTTGACTTTGTGGTTGATTACTTATGTACCCTTGAAAATTTTCCTATAAAAGGAAGGCTTGGGTTCCTCATTTCAACACACCTCAAGTAGTAGAGTACTTCTCTCACTACAAATCACTTCTCTCTCTAGAGCTTTCGAGCTCATTCTTTAGTCCAAAAGAGTCGGAGTATGCTCTGTGACTGCGGCGCAAGCTGATCAGATCACATCAGAAAGAGTCGTAATAATAATATAGCTTTATAATAAAAGTTTTTCATGTAATCAAGTCGTTGTAATCATCAAGTTGTGCAAGTAATATACATGTTCCTTTCGAAGTTCTGTTACGAGTCGAAGTTATAATCAAGTTATTCTCAAGTGTTGCGAACACCACCAAGCGGTTACTTTGATCCTAAGTTGTTATAATCTTTCTTATTATTGTTGTTGTTGCTTGATTAATGTGCACTTTTGTAACACCCCAAGCCAAGGCTCAGAATATCACGGAAATTTCTCTAAACAAAGCGTACATACACTTCGGAGGATTTTACTTTCATCGAGTTCTAGATGCTTATGTATAGGGTCATCCGCAGCCTTCCCACCACATCTAAAACCTTTTGAAAGTGAAACCGACCTCTATGTATACACCACTATCCTAAGCTTACTAATCATAACACAATCACCTACGAGTCAATCAAGCGTGTCATTTCATCTATCATTTCGTTAGCGGACAATAAAACAATAAGGCAAGGGTTAACTTAAGTCAATCCACTAATCCAAACAAACAACAAAACACGTATGTGCACACTTTTCAGCCCGAATCTCAAATGAGTAGGGAACTACGGAACTCACCTTGTCGGCAAAGAAGCTAGTATTGAGTTAGTATGCGATTATAAGCGAGTATCGGGATCCACACATCCACAACCTATAAATATACATCATAATACCATAATGTCAACTCTATAACCTTAAACAAGTTGATTTAGCACAATTAAGTCGAGTCACAAACCTCTAGACACTTCTACAACTTTAACGGGTAAGAACACGACGCATTTGACTTGACATTTTTAGAAATGAGCGAAGTTCCAAACAAAAAGAGTGTTACTACAAGAAACTAGACTCTCACACGATTCTAACGATAGGTCATACGACTTATTTGGACTTACGGATCAAAAGTTATTAACGTTTGAAAGAAAACTGACACGCGAAAATTACAGTGTATATTCACTGCGCCGCAGTGAGCCAATGCCAAGCTCACTGCGCCGCAGTGAGCTAACACAAAACAAGACAGGCCCTAGCCACTGCGCCGCAGTGGGCTAGCCCATTGCCACTGCGCCGCAGTGGCCCAGTTTCGTACCAGAAGCAGCAGCAGCTCTTTTATGCAGAAAATGAACCCAAAACCCTAAACCACATGAACCAAAACCCTAAATCGACATCTAAGACTTATGGACTCGTTTCAAAGGTACATATGACATTTTAGTACCTAAATACACTTTCCCAAACCCTCTTTTCCAACCATAACATCATCAAATTCTTCAAACGATTCAAAACCCTATTTAAACCCTAATTGACTCAAAACTCATTTTAAGTCGTTTTAGGACATGTAAATACTCGAAGTGACCAGAAATGAATAGATAAACATAAATAGATGTAAAAGGGATGAATTAGACTTACCAAAATTTCTCTCACGAGCTAGAACCCGAAATGGGTCAAAATGGGTAAAATGCTAGAACTTCAACTTGATTCTTCGATATGACGGCAAAGAGATGAAGACGATGATGATTCTCAAGTTAAACTAGTTTCAAAACGCCAAATGATTCTAGAGTAAAGAAAATATTGAATGGGTTGGTCTTGCTTTTATTTAGAGAGAAAAAGGAAGAAAGAAAAGAAAGAGATAGAGAATTTGTGTGGTAAAAGAAAGAGATAAGGGGGAGAAATGGGTCAAGGGGGGCTGGTGGGTCGTGGACTACCCACGGGCCGACCCGTTTCCCTTCTCTAGTCAATTTACAATCGTTACACATTTAAACACCGATCAAAACACATTATTGACCCGAATACGACACATTGCCATTTAATTCACGAAACGACCCAAATAGTTTCATTAACCTATATTGTTAGTCATATTACACGTAAAGTCAACGAGTCAAAATTCGCGGATGTTACATTATTCCCCCGTCAAAAGAATTTCGTCCCGAAATTCAACGAGTCACCAACTGTTAAACAAAGGTGGGTACTTAGGCCTCAACTCTAGCGATCTCCACCACACATCAATCCATTTCTTGTCTTCGGCGACTTCATAATGAAGTCCATCACAATTTGTTTTCCTTCAAATCTCTCTCCCGTCTTTCACTACACGCTTATTCGCATCTCAGGAGTCTATAAGGGTTTTGACCACGCGCGCGATGTTAGGAAGTTAAGCATATACGAAATTTTAAATTATCGAGATGGGACAAGCCCGATAAGTCACCCGGAGAGGCCTCGGGAGACTCAAGATTATCGGAGACGACGTTAGTTTCCAGATTCTTAAGACGGTAGCTCTAAGGACGCTTGAGTTTGACAATTTGCATGAAACCCTAAAAACCCTACCGTTAAATTTTCTACATTGGTAACTCTACTACACAACTAAGAACCGTATTAACCATTGGTATTCAAATTGTACTCACTTAATCGTCAAGGACCTTAATATCATAGAGCACAACGTACGTGAAGAGTTTGTCGTCTTCTAGAGTCAAGATGCACACACTGGGTATTTGACCAAATTTGGTTAGTGAGCCGTTAAACCTAAAAAAAAAAATTTTTTTTTTTTAAACCTATAACTCCAAAACACACGAACGAATGTAACCCTAAGTAGTAACGTTAGGATAAATGAGATCACAGTCTGTTCCAATATCGACTAGTGTCATAACATAACGACTGTTAAGACGAATGTACCTTAACCAACGTTTGGATCATTTTGGCTTCCACTGCCAATTCCCGCAAAAGCTCGGCCACGAGGATGAACTTGATGACCTTGTTGGCCACGGTTTTGGTTCGGCCCGGTAATTTGGAGCTGGTTCGGATGGACCGCCACTTCAACTTGTTGTCCAACCCATTGCGGACAATTGTTACGGTAGTGAGTACGACTACCACATCCAAAACACTCACCTCTTTGTTGGTTACCTTGAGGAGGGACGGCCCGTAAAGGTGCTACATTCAATGGTGCCGCTTTCGGTGCCCTACAATCTTTGGCCTCGTGCCCGGGTCGGTTACAATTAAAGCAAGTCCCACATTGGATAGCGGGGGAGTGATGACGATTACACTTTGCACAAAAGGGGTGAGGTCCTAAGTAAGTTTTCCTCGTTGGCCCCGCCGCCGCCATAACCCTACCCCTACTAGCATCTTTGGGATCAAACCTTCCCACTTTCTTCACCCCACTTGATTCGCCCACTTCCTTTCTCTTGTTTGTTGAGGAGTTACTCAAAACACCGCTCCTCAACAAGTCTTCAGTCACACTACCGGCCCGGTTGACAGCATCGGCTAAAGAAGTAGGCATGTTAGAATTCACATAGGATCGGACTTGAGGATTCAAGCCCAATACAAACTTCTCGATGGCCCGAGCCTCAGAATCCACCAAGTGAGGAATGAGGGTAGACAACTCTTGAAATCGTCTAACATAACTCTTGTAATCGGCTCCCTCCATATTGAGATTAGCAAACTCAATGGTCAAGTTTTGTAGTTCATAGGGAGGACAAAACTTCTCCTTCACTTTGTTCTTGAAATCGATCCATTCCAAGTTATAAGTCCGCCCCAAAGTTATCTCTTGGTTCCACCAACTCAAGGCGTCATTTTTAAACATGCCGGATGCATAAGAAATCCGGTCGTCATATGTGCAATGACTCCTCTCAATTACTGCCTCGATCTCCTCAAACCACCTTATACACTCTGTGGGACCGCCTCTTCCATTAAACTCCGGCGCCCCACAGCTTTTGAAGTCTTTAAATATACACCCTGTCGGTATTCTCCATGTTGATTATACAGGGGTATACGGTTATCAACTCTCACTGGTTCCTCTTCCTCGTTTTCTGCGTCCTGAGGTTGAGCATTTTCATTATTCACATTTTCCGGGGCTTCATTGTTTTGAGCCACATTGTTCTGCCCAAGACTTGCCGTGACTTGAGCAATAATGGTTGGCATGAGATTAGCGATCGTTTGAGCGATCACCTCAACCATGTTTGGTTCAGGAATTTCACCACGACCCCTTCCTTGGCCTCTACCACGACCTCTACCCCTGCCTCTACCACGGCCCCTACCTCTAACTCCTTGTACCTCCGGTTGAGCTTCCGGTTGAGGTTCTTCCGGTTCATCCCTGTAGTTCGTTCCGGTTCTCCTTGGTCTCACCATTTCTATAAAGCAAGTGACACATTGACCCGAGAGTTAGTCTCAAATGCTCACATGTTAGTCTCACAAGTAGTCAATGCTCTCGTACCAATACCACATACTCATTTCATATCATTATGTCAATTTCATTACAATCGTTCATTATTAACTCAAGTAATCATGCTCAATACATCATAAAATCAAACAATTAACACCAATGGGTTAAGTATAATCTGAATTCGATATGCTCTCTAGTTATTGACCAGGTATGTATACAGGGTGTACCAACGGCTAACCCTCCACCAAATCAACTTCCATTAAGCATATCGGTTCCCTATTATACACTAAGCCAAGCAACTAACACGAATGATTCAAGGTATAATCCGAATTCGATATGCTCTCTAGTTATTGACCAGGTATGTATACAGGGTGTACCAACGGCTAACCCTCCACCAAATCAACTTCCATTAAGCATATCGGTTCCTTATTATACTTTAAGCCACACGTGCGCAATCCATGATGTCATTAACTTGTTATAATGTTGGGCGACCATAAAAGAGTTGATCGGGTTCTTTTAGGGTTGCCACAATATTATACTAAGTTAATACCATAACTTCATTTTGCTCTAACGCATCCAACAAACATCAATCAGTAGCAACAATCCATATCAATGACAATTAATTTCCATCAATGTACACATTAACCACATTGTACCCATTCCACATTCATCACGTTGAATTCAATCCATCACATAAGTGGTCTTAACTACTAACTCACAATATACACTTTCTAAGGTTCACAGAATTCATGTTGCACACAACTTCCTAACCATGCATGCTATATGAAGAGTTTTAACTTAAGCCGTAGTCTAGGTCAACCGCCTAATTCTCTACGACCACGCATGGGCCACCATTCAGTAACACCCCAAGCCAAGGCTCAGAATATCACGGAAATCATATAGCACAAGGTGGAATTAATGTAGAACATGACTAAATGCAAATAAAGGATTCAGTGAACCCAACCAATAAAAGAAACAAGTATCAAAAATATAGCAGAAGCAAGTAATCGTCAAAGTTTACAAAACAACATCAAAAGAAAGCTAACAATCCTAAGTATAATGCAACATAAGGCAAATGGATCCTTGATCCATATAAGTCCAGTCTGGGTTCAACAGCAAGCAAACAAGCAAACTCCACGCCCTGGATAACCTGGTTACCTGAAAAGTGTACTAAGCATAGTCAACACAAGGTTGGTGAGTTCGTAGTAATGGTCCATTAGAAACCATTGCCAATCATCATAATATACTAGTAGAGGCGAAACATGACTTACCGTGAGCCTCTAAGTAACACAATAACGTCCAACAACAAGATCACACAAAACAAGTAAGCGTGTAATAAGAGTGCACAAATGATGTAAATACCAATACATGTGCCAAAAGCATAACCGTCATAATGCATATCATATCGTATATCAAAATCATAACAACCATGCCACAATTGTACCAAATAGGGTGTACTTGCATGTGAACCGCGTATAAAAACCAACCACAAATTCAACCAACTATACGTACATACACTTAGGAGGATTCTACTTTCCTCGGATCCTAGATGCTTATATATAGGGTCACCCGCAGCCTTCCCACCACATCTAAAACCCAATGAAGGCATAACCAACTTCCATGTATGCACGTCTATCCTAGCAGTAATAATATTAATAACAATAACCATAATAATAATACCTAAGTGTACCATGACAACAACAATCATTACAAACACAATATTCTCAAGTCTAACAACTTGGTAGTACATTGTACATTGCGCGATCTCAAGTGTATGACACTTGGAAGTACATGGAATCCATTCATCAAGTAAGTATACTTGGAAGTACATCAACCAACCTCAAGTACGAACCTAACCACAAATTCAATCACCAAAACCATCATAACACAAATCAATCAAACTACAATGCACATACATTTCATACGACTTTACATTTAAGGAATCATAGATGTTTATATATAGGGTCACCCGCAGCCTTCCCACCACATCTACAACTCATTAAAGGTATCATCGTCTTCCATGTATATACAACTATCCTAATCACAATATTCAATCATTTCAATCATAAGGGTAAAGTAATCGCGTATAATAGATGAGCACGCGAAACATTAACATCAAATCATGTGTCGTACGTAAGTAAGACCACAACGTATACCAAATGCGTGTCAAAGACGTCATCAATGAAACTATTTGGGTCGTTTCGTGAATTAAATGGCAATGTGTCGTATTCGGGTCAATAATGTGTTTTGATCGGTGTTTGGAATGGACATATACGCCTTGTTATACTGGACTTGTACGGTACACGCTCAAGCATACTTTTATTGTTGCATTGATGACGTCTTTGACACGCATTTGGTATACGTTGTGGTCTTACTTACGTACGACACATGATTTGATGTTAATGTTTCGCGTGCTCATCTATTATACGCGATTACTTTACCCTTATGATTGAAATGATTGAATATTGTGATTAGGATAGTTGTATATACATGGAAGACGATGATACCTTTAATGAGTTGTAGATGTGGTGGGAAGGCTGCGGGTGACCCTATATATAAACATCTATGATTCCTTAAATGTAAAGTCGTATGAAATGTATGTGCATTGTAGTTTGATTGATTTGTGTTATGATGGTTTTGGTGATTGAATTTGTGGTTAGGTTCGTACTTGAGGTTGGTTGATGTACTTCCAAGTATACTTACTTGATGAATGGATTCCATGTACTTCCAAGTGTCATACACTTGAGATCGCGCAATGTACAATGTACTACCAAGTTGTTAGACTTGAGAATATTGTGTTTGTAATGATTGTTGTTGTCATGGTACACTTAGGTATTATTATTATGGTTATTGTTATTAATATTATTACTGCTAGGATAGACGTGCATACATGGAAGTTGGTTATGCCTTCATTGGGTTTTAGATGTGGTGGGAAGGCTGCGGGTGACCCTATATATAAGCATCTAGGATCCGAGGAAAGTAGAATCCTCCTAAGTGTATGTACGTATAGTTGGTTGAATTTGTGGTTGGTTTTTATACGCGGTTCACATGCAAGTACACCCTATTTGGTACAATTGTGGCATGGTTGTTATGATTTTGATATACGATATGATATGCATTATGACGGTTATGCTTTTGGCACATGTATTGGTATTTACATCATTTGTGCACTCTTATTACACGCTTACTTGTTTTGTGTGATCTTGTTGTTGGACGTTATTGTGTTACTTAGAGGCTCACGGTAAGTCATGTTTCGCCTCTACTAGTATATTATGATGATTGGCAATGGTTTCTAATGGACCATTACTACGAACTCACCAACCTTGTGTTGACTATGCTTAGTACACTTTTCAGGTAACCAGGTTATCCAGGGCGTGGAGTTTGCTTGTTTGCTTGCTGTTGAACCCAGACTGGACTTATATGGATCAAGGATCCATTTGCCTTATGTTGCATTATACTTAGGATTGTTAGCTTCCTTTTGATGTTGTTTTGTAAACTTTGACGATTACTTGCTTCTGCTATATTTTTGATACTTGTTTCTTTTATTGGTTGGGTTCACTGAATCCTTTATTTGCATTTAGTCATGTTCTACATTAATTCCACCTTGTGCTATATGATTTCCGTGATATTCTGAGCCTTGGCTTGGGGTGTTACAACTTTGGTATCGTTATGCTTTCAGGTTGAAGATCAAGATCCATAAAACCTTGTTATTGTTGTTATTATCGCTTTGTTAACCCTTTACTTTATTGTTGTTGCTATACTTAAACTCTTTTCACAGATAATGTTCGAATGATTTCTCAAACTCTTTTAAAGCAACTTTCATTTCCGGCCACTATTCCGTCAAGATATTACTTTCAGGTTACCATCATCACAAACTCTTGAAGATCCTGTGGGTGTTGTTGGATTGCGTGATCATCCGATAGGCTCCATACTCTTGGACTTCACCCGATCTTCGAAGGCGATCACGATCCTTTACTTTTCTTGCAAACAATTTCATTCCAGGTTCTGAGTAGTTTAAATCGAGAGACAACTCGTCAAACAAAACCCCCAACTGGTTACCATCATAATCAATACATAAAGTAGTAATCGTAGTTGCAATAATTCCCCGTGTTCGAACCTGAACTTACCAACACAAAACTATACTATACATGGACAGGGTCCACTGCCCGTGTGTGGTTTAGATTTCAAAAGGTATTTTCTTGAAATTAAATTAAAGCTTGAACTGGACATTAAACACATATACTCTAAACAGCACATCAAGTTTTTGGCGCCGCTGCCGGGGAATTTTTCGTTAATTATGAATATTGCTTTACTTATTGATCATCTGTTATATATGTATATATTGTGTATAATCTTTCATGTTCTTTCTGAAATTATCATATTATTGTTCTTAGATTAGATTATATCTTGTTAATACTTAGAATAGTTTAGATTAAATAATAAAAATATTTTCACACTACCATAGTACGGTCGATCCTCTAGTTGAGAAGCCCGAAGCGTGGTGTAATGCGGATTATTTATTTTTTGAACAAACTCTGAGAGAGGTTTAAGGCGGGCTGGTCTTTACCCCCTAAAGAAGAAAGGTTTTTTAAGCAGCCTAATACGCTGACCTCGCTTCTCTGCCTCTTTGTGCGTTCAAATAATGCATATACCGTGAAAATTTTTATAATAATTATAAATAATAAATGAATGAGCACCAGATCTGGAAGAAACTTTCAACCAGATCCAGAAAAATCTAAAAAAGTAGAAAAAGAGAAAAAGAAAAAAGAATCCAAAGAAGCACCACCGACACAAATCAACCCTAAACCTGAAATCTTCACCGACACACCACCTGTCACTATCACACCACCACCACCTAAAACCCACCACGGAGAAACGTCAAATCCACTTTTTGAAGAATACGAAGAAAAACCATTTCTAAAAACACCACCTTTTGAACCACCTCCAATGGCTGAACAAGACCGTTATGATACCCGATTGATCGACCGTAACCAACCCTTACCACCAACACCTGGATCAGCTATTCACCCTCCTGCCTTAAGATATGACTTTAGTGTTAAAGGTCACCACCTTAAACTGATCCAAGACAACCTTTTCGATGGAAGAATAAGACCCGACCCACATAAACATATCACAAAGTTCAATGATCTTTGTCGAATGTTTAAGTATGGTCAAGAGAATGAAGACGCCGTCAAACTCAGCCTATTTTCATACTCACTCACCGGAGATGCGCCGAATTGGTACGATGAACTTGAAGAGAACACCATCCAAACGTGGGAAGACCTACGAAGAGCCTTTATCACAAAATTTTTCCCTCCTTCCTTGGTGAGGAAATTACTCAGAGATATTCGAAGCTTTCGTCAAGGAGAAGGAGAAACACTTGGAGAAGCATGGAGTAGATTCAAGGACATGCTGAGAAACTGTCATGGTCATGGCATGGACAAAGAGCAAATCGTAGAAACTTTTTTCTATGGTTTGAACCGTCCAACACAAAAGGAGCTGCATATCGCTGCTGGAGGAAACTTTCAATACAACACCACCAACCAGGCGTACCAGATGCTTGAAGATCAACTACAAATCGAGCAGACAGAAGACGATGAAGAAGTCAGAGATAGGAGAAGGAAGAAAACTGTGGCAAGTGTTGAGAGCACCAATACAACTGCTGAAATAATGACTGAGCTGAAGTCGTTAAACACCATAATGACCAACAAGTTTTCACAACTCGATAACCAAATTGTCCAACTCAAAAAGGACAAGAGTACAATCCCTAGTGTTTGTCACGCTATCACCCATGGTTGTAACCATTGTGGTGAACCTCATCATTCTGAGGATTGTAGCGAACATCTGATCCATCAAGGATCATCTGAAGATGTGAACTACTTGCAAAATGGTTATCAGAAGCCCTTTCAACGCAATGGTTATCCAAACCAAACCTCTGGTAATGGAAACCAATTTTTCAACTCAAACTCTGGAAACTATCAAAATAGGTACCCAAGGAATAACCAACCCAACCAACCCACCCAATCATACCAACCTCGACCATTCACTGAACCACCACAACAACCAAGACGAGATGATGAACCAACTCTGTCGGACTTGATGAAGTCTATTATGGACTTTAAGAACGAACAGAAGGGTTTCAACAATTCTTATAACCAACGATTGAACGAACTTCAAAAGAATGTTGATATGACCCAACGAAACCAACAAGCATCACTGAACGATCTCGAGAAGAAGCTCAATAGAATAAGCATACCAAACAGACCAACTGGGACACTTCCCAGTAACACTCAACCAAACCCAAGACCCATTCAAGAGTCTGAACCATCAACCTCGAACCAAAACCAGAACCAACAACCTAAGTATATACCACCTTCTGCAAGAAATGAACATGTAAATGCTATATCTACTAGAGCTGGTAATACTTATGGTACTAACCCTACAGGTCCTACTGATCGAAGTAATCTTGTACCTGAACCTGTTGAGGATGACTTCACTGATGATGAAGTTGATGAGGAAATAGAGATGGAGCCAAAACCCAAGACTGTACCAACTGCTGAACCACCAACTGTTAAGAAGACACAACATAAGGCGTATAAACCCAATGTTCCATATCCGCAAAGGTTGAAGAAGAAGAAGATGGCGAAGAACTATGAGAACTTCCTGAACCTACTCAAGGAAGTAAAGATCAACATGCCATTGATTGATGTACTCACTGGAATGCCCAATTATGCAAAATTTATCAAAGATCTTGTGAGTACCAAAGAAGAGAAAGAAGTTTGCCTAAGTGAGGAATGCTCTGCTGTGATTCAGAACCAAACTATTCCACCCAAACTTGGCGATCCAGGGAGTTTTCTAATCACTTGTTCTTTTGGGGAATTGTTTACTTATGAAGCTTTAGCCGACCTAGGAGCTAGTATCAACTTAATGCCTTATTCTTTGTATGAGAAATTATCTGATGAATCATTAAAACCAACGATTGAACGAACTTCAAAAGAATGTTGATATGACCCAACGAAACCAACAAGCATCACTGAACGATCTCGAGAAGAAGCTCAATAGAATAAGCATACCAAACAGACCAACTGGGACACTTCCCAGTAACACTCAACCAAACCCAAGACCCATTCAAGAGTCTGAACCATCAACCTCGAACCAAAACCAGAACCAACAACCTAAGTATATACCACCTTCTGCAAGAAATGAACATGTAAATGCTATATCTACTAGAGCTGGTAATACTTATGGTACTAACCCTACAGGTCCTACTGATCGAAGTAATCTTGTACCTGAACCTGTTGAGGATGACTTCACTGATGATGAAGTTGATGAGGAAATAGAGATGGAGCCAAAACCCAAGACTGTACCAACTGCTGAACCACCAACTGTTAAGAAGACACAACATAAGGCGTATAAACCCAATGTTCCATATCCGCAAAGGTTGAAGAAGAAGAAGATGGCGAAGAACTATGAGAACTTCCTGAACCTACTCAAGGAAGTAAAGATCAACATGCCATTGATTGATGTACTCACTGGAATGCCCAATTATGCAAAATTTATCAAAGATCTTGTGAGTACCAAAGAAGAGAAAGAAGTTTGCCTAAGTGAGGAATGCTCTGCTGTGATTCAGAACCAAACTATTCCACCCAAACTTGGCGATCCAGGGAGTTTTCTAATCACTTGTTCTTTTGGGGAATTGTTTACTTATGAAGCTTTAGCCGACCTAGGAGCTAGTATCAACTTAATGCCTTATTCTTTGTATGAGAAATTATCTGATGAATCATTAAAACCAACGATTGAACGAACTTCAAAAGAATGTTGATATGACCCAACGAAACCAACAAGCATCACTGAACGATCTCGAGAAGAAGCTCAATAGAATAAGCATACCAAACAGACCAACTGGGACACTTCCCAGTAACACTCAACCAAACCCAAGACCCATTCAAGAGTCTGAACCATCAACCTCGAACCAAAACCAGAACCAACAACCTAAGTATATACCACCTTCTGCAAGAAATGAACATGTAAATGCTATATCTACTAGAGCTGGTAATACTTATGGTACTAACCCTACAGGTCCTACTGATCGAAGTAATCTTGTACCTGAACCTGTTGAGGATGACTTCACTGATGATGAAGTTGATGAGGAAATAGAGATGGAGCCAAAACCCAAGACCCATTCAAGAGTCTGAACCATCAACCTCGAACCAAAACCAGAACCAACAACCTAAGTATATACCACCTTCTGCAAGAAATGAACATGTAAATGCTATATCTACTAGAGCTGGTAATACTTATGGTACTAACCCTACAGGTCCTACTGATCGAAGTAATCTTGTACCTGAACCTGTTGAGGATGACTTCACTGATGATGAAGTTGATGAGGAAATAGAGATGGAGCCAAAACCCAAGACTGTACCAACTGCTGAACCACCAACTGTTAAGAAGACACAACATAAGGCGTATAAACCCAATGTTCCATATCCGCAAAGGTTGAAGAAGAAGAAGATGGCGAAGAACTATGAGAACTTCCTGAACCTACTCAAGGAAGTAAAGATCAACATGCCATTGATTGATGTACTCACTGGAATGCCCAATTATGCAAAATTTATCAAAGATCTTGTGAGTACCAAAGAAGAGAAAGAAGTTTGCCTAAGTGAGGAATGCTCTGCTGTGATTCAGAACCAAACTATTCCACCCAAACTTGGCGATCCAGGGAGTTTTCTAATCACTTGTTCTTTTGGGGAATTGTTTACTTATGAAGCTTTAGCCGACCTAGGAGCTAGTATCAACTTAATGCCTTATTCTTTGTATGAGAAATTATCTGATGAATCATTAAAACCAACGAATATGAGCATTAAACTAGCTGACCACTCTTTTAAACACCCCATGGGAATTGCTGAAAACATGATAATTGAAGTAGGTCATTTTAAATTTCCTATAGATTTTGTCATACTAGAAATGGACGAAGATAGTAAAGTACCTCTGATTTTAGGAAGACCATTTCTACACACCGCTGATGCTGTTATTAGGGTTAAAGACAAAGAACTAACTTTGGGAATTGGAAACGATAGAATGTCTTTCCCCATAGATAAAGCACTAAAACATCCATACTCTACTGATGATACCTGTTTTAATATCGATGTGATTAATGATGTTATGGATGAACAAATGCAGGAACTACTAGAGTTATGCAATGGAGATCTTGGAGATGTGATATACACTGGACATGGAGATGTTACAGCTGAAGAGGTAGAAGAGATTCTACAACTTTCCTGAACATTAAAAAAAACGTATCCCACTTAAGAAAAAAAACAGTTTATATTTACTGAAATGGCAGGTCAATCATCTTCTGGTGGTGATTCATTCCCAAATATCACACGGTTTGGAGCCTCAAACAACGTTTGGAATCACATGAGTGATGATAGCGAGCGTAAAAATGCGGTGACAGCTTTAATTGATCGTTTGAAGGCGAGAAAGTCGGAGTATGAGGCTGAGATTGTAGAACGGGCAACAGTGGTCCAACCGACCAAAATAGACAAGAGGTACGAGGCTACCTGCAGCAGAAGGTCCAATGGTTGCAACTAACCATTAACCATCTTACTTTTGCCCAGTTCACAATAAGCAGCACGATGCAGCACGCGTATACCTTTAGTGCTGAATTTCGCTTGGTTGGTACTCGACCTGATGGTTACGAGACTGACCCGGGAGAGGAATACGCACCACGAGACCCCGGAGCTGCAGCCCCAGCCTATGAGCCCGGTGAATACATTCACCGTGATGATGGTGATAGTTCATTCGACTCCACTGATTCCCGTTTTGTTAATTCGGATTTTGGCTTATTTATGTAATCGTTTTTATGTAATGCTATTTATGTAATCGTTTTTTTAATGATTTAGTAATGTTTTTTGATGCTTATTTATGTAATCGTTTTTATGTAATGCTATTTATGTAATCGTTTTTTGTATCGCTATTTATGAATTCCCGTTTTTTGAATTTTGGCTTATTTATGTAATCGTTTTTATGTAATGCTATTTATGTAATCGTTTCGGTTTTCAATAAAATAAGTTGTTTTGCCATATACTGATTTTTAGTATAAAGTAACAAACATACCTAATAGAAAAAAACATAAAATTCATATTGAAAGTTGCCATGTTACCTGAAAACACTTAGAAATTAAGAAAAAAAAAAGTTTATATTTACTGAAATGGCAGGTCAATCATCTTCTGGTGGTGATTCATTCCCAAATATCACACGGTTTGGAGCCTCAAACAACGTTTGGAATCACATGAGTGATGATAGCGAGCGTAAAAATGCGGTGACAGCTTTAATTGATCGTTTGAAGGCGAGAAAGTCGGAGTATGAGACTGAGATTGTAGAACGGGCAACAGTGGTCCAACCGACCAAAATAGACAAGAGGTACGAGGCGTACCTGCAGCAGAAGGTCCAATGGTTGCAACTAACCATTAACCATCTTACTTTTGCCCAGTTCACAATAAGCAGCACGATGCAGCACGCGTATACCTTTAGTGCTGAATTTCGCTTGGTTGGTACTCGACCTGATGGTTACGAGACTGACCCGGGAGAGGAATACGCACCACGAGACCCCGGAGCTGCAGCCCCAGCCTATGAGCCCGGTGAATACATTCACCGTGATGATGGTGATAGTTCATTCGACTCCACTGATTCCCGTTTTGTTAATTCGGATTTTGGCTTATTTATGTAATCGTTTTTATGTAATGCTATTTATGTAATCGTTTCGGTTTTCAATGATTTAGTAATGTTTTTTGGCTTATTTATGTAATCGTTTTTATGTAATGCTATTTATGTAATCGTTTTTTGAGCTATTTATGTAATCGTTTTTATGTAATGCTATTTATGTAATCGTTTTTTGGCTTATTTATGTAATCGTTTTTATGTAATGCTATTTATGTAATCGTTTTTTATGCATTTATGTAATGTTTTTTGGCTTATTTATGTAATCGTTTTTATGTAATGCTATTTATGTAATCGTTTTTTGTAATGATTTATGTAATGTTTTTTGGCTTATTTATGTAATCGTTTTTATGTAATGCTATTTATGTAATCGTTTTTTGTAATGCTATTTATGTAATCGTTTTTATGTAATGCTATTTATGTAATCGTTTTTTGGCTATTTATGTAATCGTTTTTATGTAATGCTATTTATGTAATCGTTTTTTGTGCTATTTATGTAATCGTTTTTATGTAATGCTATTTATGTAATCGTTTTTTGGCTTATTTATGTAATCGTTTTTATGTAATGCTATTTATGTAATCGTTTTTTGGCTATTTATGTAATCGTTTTTATGTAATGCTATTTATGTAATCGTTTTTTGGCTATTTATGTAATCGTTTTTATGTAATGCTATTTATGTAATCGTTTTTTGGCTATTTATGTAATCGTTTTTATGTAATGCTATTTATGTAATCGTTTTTTGGCTATTTATGTAATCGTTTTTATGTAATGCTATTTATGTAATCGTTTTTTGGCTATTTATGTAATCGTTTTTATGTAATGCTATTTATGTAATCGTTTTTTGTGCTATTTATGTAATCGTTTTTATGTAATGCTATTTATGTAATCGTTTTTTTATCTATTTATGTAATCGTTTTTTGTAATGCTATTTATGTAATCGTTTTTTGTAATGCTATTTATGTAATCGTTTTTTGTAATGCTATTTATGTAATCGTTTTTTGTAATGCTATTTATGTAATCGTTTTTTGTAATGCTATTTATGTAATCGTTTTTTGTAATGCTATTTATGTAATCGTTTTTTGTAATGCTATTTATGTAATCGTTTTTTGTAAGCTATTTATGAAGTATCGTAAAATATTGATGGAAGAGTTTGGGCACCATTTTAACGACAACGACGACGACAACGACAATAACGACGACTACGACGACGTCAACGACAATGACAACGAGTAGTTTTGTTTTCAAAAATAATGTATTTTTTATTAATAATGTCTTTTTTAGGTTGTAACTTTTTATATTTTCTAGTATTTTTTCCTTTTATGTTATTGTTTCTTTTTTATGTAATCGTTTCGGTTTTCAATAAATAAGTTGTTTTGCCATATACTGTTTTTTATATAAAGTAACAAACATACCTAATAGAAAAAAACATAAAATTCATATTGAAAGTTGCCATGTTACCTGAAAACACTTAGAAATTAAGAAAAAAATGGATAAAAACATCACACAAAAACATAAACAGATAAGCGACAACATTATTGCAATATTCAAAGTTGAGTGCATGTTTTCCTATTATGACCCAATCCGTTGCAAATGCCACACCTAGCTTGTTGTCTTGAGGTTGAAGATCTGCTGGTAGAACTCTCATCCATCTCGTTCCTGAGTTGTACATATACACTTTTTTTTTCTTCTTAAGCGGGATACGTTTTTTTTAAATGTTCAGGAAATGGGGTGGAGTATGTACATATACACTGAGTTGCATGCAGCCATTTTTTGTCGTATCTGGCTCGAACATGGTATTGCTGGGAGTACCATGTTCGACCCAAATTTCTGAAACCGGTACTCCCAGTACCACTTTGACTGGTTCCACAAATATTTTTTTTCGAAAACTTATTTGACAAAACACCCTTGAAAAACGACTGTTTCAAAAAAAATTTCATACATTTAGCCACTACAACAAAAGCATTTGAACTAGTCTACAATAAATAATACTTCCCACATTTGTGGGGTGGTTAATAGGGATTTTTCGAGAGTCCTGGGTTCATCCCAGGCATGCCTCTAATTTAGAGTAGATAGATTAAAATGTCGTTCTAAAAAAAATAAATAAAAATAAAATAAAATAAAAAATAAAAAATAATACTAACTACGTATATCGTAGCCTGTTAACTTTCAACAATATAAAGCATATGTATGCAGACGCTTTTTATGTAAACATTTCCAATATATACAGAATATATTATAGATACTCTTTGAAACGTACATATACATTATTATGAAAAACTATCAATCAAAGTACAGGGATGATAATATGACATTTCAAAAAAGGTGAAAGATGAAAAGAAAAAAATGTAAAAATGGAGATGCGGGGTATCGATCCCCGTACCTCTCGCATGCTAAGCGAGCGCTCTACCATCTGAGCTACATCCCCCTTTTACTGCTTTTTGTGATGTTGGTTATTTTCTCTCTTGTTATATATGCATTACAATACGTTTTCATGATCACATGTTCATATTTAATTGCTTAGATGATTAGTAATCTGCTGTTATAACTAACCAAAATAACTTTTATAATTGTATTTAATTAGCTATATTCATTGTTCAAAAAATCTGATGCGGCTCGATCCGTTGTGGAATAATATTAGCTTACCTATCAATCTCTCACAATAATAACTAGCGGATTTCACACCGTGCGACGTGTCGCGTCAGTTTGTGTAAGCGTAGGCGTTAATGAGTTGTGTACTTTGTGTGCCATCATGGATATATTTTTTTAAGGGTAGTACCACAACCAAGTGACGAAATGTTAGCCGGAAGACTGCTAGTTCAAGTGACGCAACTTCGAGTGGGGCTTCAAGTGGGGAGACGCAAGCTAAACTCGATAGGATTGTTCAAATTCAAGAAGCTGCATTCGGGGCGTTTAATGAAGATCGTAGAAAGCTTGAGGAAGAGCGAGAAAGGCAGAAAGTGATAGACTCCTTTGCATTTCTTGCCCGGCCGATTCCAACCAAAGTGTGCTGAAGAAAAAAATGAAAGCGCTCATGAAGTATCGTAAAATATTGATGGAAGAGTTTGGGCACCATTTTAACGACAACGACGACGACAACGACAATAACGACGACTACGACGACGTCAACGACAATGACAACGAGTAGTTTTGTTTTCAAAAATAATGTATTTTTTATTAATAATGTCTTTTTTAGGTTGTAACTTTTTATATTTTCTAGTATTTTTTCCTTTTATGTTATTGTTTCTTTTTTATGTAATATAATGTTATTTTTATTAGTTTTTTGTTATATTAAATGATTATGATGTGGCGATGATGTAACAAAGAGAAGTTAAGAATTTGGTGACAATGGGAGTATTATTGTTATGGTGAAATTCTGGAAGTGGAAAATGATACGGGGTTAATATCGCAGTCCAAAACGTGTGAATTTGGGTTCTTTATTGACTGAGAGCTTAGCAATTTGAGCTATAGGAGATGTTCAATTATATAACTAGTCAAGGAATCAAAACTGGCTCTCTGCATGCACTTTTTAAGTATTTATCTATTGTAGCTCTTATCGAAGAAACAAGCAAACCTATGATGGCTATCGACTTATTGCAACTTGAACCAACTTTTTTTCCTTTGAAATGATGGGGCTGCATGTCATAGAATTTGGAACATGTTGGTTTGTAAACCAAAAACCTGATTCAAACCGAACCGAACCAAAATAAAAATCCAACTATTTGTGATTTTTAAAAACCGAACTGTTGAGTTCGAGTTTCAGTTTTGAGCCAAACCGACCAACACTCACCCCTATTTACTTTGATGCTATTTTGATGAAAGAACGATTCAATGTGACAAATTTTGGTTTGAAAATTGTCTAAATTGTATTACTTAAGTACAAACAAAAATAAAAGATTTGTTTTTAAAAATTTCGGTATGACATCTTTACATATACATCTTTTACTATTTGTTTTGGTGATCAAATAAAAAAATTTCTTTGTTTTGAAAAAAACATACATTGTCTGTAAGATACATGCCACATAAAGTTATTAAAAGGGCAATATAAATGTTTTTTATGAGTTTTACAAATCAAGAAAATGTATTCAAATAATACGTAATTTTCTTCTATTAAAAAGGATTTTAAAAATTTTAATTGTATTCAATATAAATCTAATTTTCTCCTGCCAGCCCTGAACATACAAAAAATTTTAAAAAGGATTAAAAATTTCAAAAATTTAAATGAAAAAAGAAGTCGTCAATGAGTGGGCGCGCGAAAACTTTTGGATGCCATCACATTCGATCTCGACCGTCAAATCCAATAAGCTCAACATTAACGGCTGAAGATCACGATCCGTGTGATTGAAAAGCAACCAATAAAAACATCTTTTCCACATCTTATATAAACCAACAAACTGCTCCCCTGAAAATCACATCTCACATTCTCACCTCCACAAAACTCTCAATTTCATTCTCACAAATCCATCTCTATTTTCTAAAAAAATCGAAAAAATGGCACCAAAGGCGGAGAAGAAGCCAGCAGCCGAGAAAAAACCGGTCGCCGAGAAAGCCCCAAAGCCCAAGGCCGAGAAGAAGATTCCCCCAAAAGATGCATCATCTGCAGACAAGAAGAAAAAGAGGCACAAGAAATCGGTGGAGACGTACAAGATTTACATCTTCAAGGTCCTCAAACAGGTCCATCCCGATATCGGGATATCCAGCAAGGCCATGGGAATCATGAACTCCTTCATCAACGATATCTTCGAGAAGCTCGCCCAGGAGGCCGCCAAGCTCGCCCGGTACAACAAGAAGCACACCCTCTCTTCCCGTGAGATCCAGACCGCCGTGAGGCTTGTCCTTCCCGGCGAGTTGGCCAAACACGCCGTCTCCGAGGGCACCAAGGCCGTCACCAAATTCACCAGCGGTTAATTAGGATCTTATTTGGGGTGTATATGACTAGGTGTTTGTTAATTGTTAGATCTATTTTATATTTTATAGTTTTTAATTTCGTATTGGGTGTTAATGTAGTTAAGGTTCAAATATTATTTGTGGAAATGCAAGTCTTTGTTTGATTATTATTATTGTTATTTTTTCGTTTTAAATATTTTATTTGAACCAAAAACTAAGTTAATCGTAAAAATTATTAGACTGCCTCCAATGCACAAGCAGATTCTTACTACAAATCTACCTAGTCAGCATGCCACCTCAGCTTTTCACAAATTCTTACTACAAATACATTTTTGACCTCAATGCCAAAAATCACATTCTTACTACAAACACCCACTATTAAATAATAATATATATAATTATGTGAGAGAGGGGAGATTTGTAGGTGATTTGTGGGGAAGGATTTTGCCCACAAATTTCTTGGTCCCCAATGCAAGATTGAAAATTTGTTCCACAAATCTTCATGCCACATAGGCCACAAATTTGCTACAAATCCCCCATTGGAGGTAGTCTTTAGTGGTGTCATTGTGGATCTATAAATACACAATTTTCTGCTATTTTATTGTTAATCACGTTTACCGATTATCGATAAAGAAAACAAACACATTTTTTGTTGACCAACAACATATACAATCTAAAGTATTTGATCCGATTTCAGTACATATATTAATTTCTTATTTCTTCTTATTATTTTTATTATTATTATTCTATTAATTTTTCTCTATTTTCTGGTTGATTGATAAATTTGATATAGTTATCTGTATCGATGACTTGTACTTCCCCAAAAGTTGCCCTTTTATTATTTTGTTTTATAGAAATTAATAAGAATTTTTTTTTTTTGTCCGGTGTAGAATACTAGAATAGGATACATTGATGCATTTGTAACACCATGGTCATTTGAGGCCATGTATCGGAGAGTTAGAAGAAATGCTATATCACTGATTTCACATAGGATTAGAGTTCGTAGTTAGAATCTAGGTGCTTTAGATGAAATTTTTTTAGAGTTGATTGATCCATTGAGTAGGCGTAAAGTAGATATCGATTGCTTTCAAGAGACAAAATGGAAGGGGAAAATACGAGACAGGAACGACTACAAACTCTAGTACTCGGTGACAGAATCGGCTCTTACACTATGTTCTTGAGTTTTTTGAAAGAAGGAAAAGAAAAGAATACAAAGGATTGCAAAATAAGTTGTGTTCTTGAGTTTTTTGAAAGAAGGAAAAGAAAAGAATACAAAGGATTGCAAAATAAGTTGTGTTCTTGAGTTTTTTGAAAGAAGGAAAAGAAAAGAATACAAAGGATTGCAAAATAAGTTGTGTTCTTGAGTTTTTTGAAAGAAGGAAAAGAAAAGAATACAAAGGATTGCAAAATAAGTTGTGTTCTTGAGTTTAACTTAAGGACAGAAATAAAATGAAATGAAAAGAATTTGATGGATTTTTTAGTTGATTTTGTTTAAAAAAGTTTCTTCCCATTTTTGGGGTGATTTGGAAGGATGATAACATGACTTCCAATCATTTCCTTTCCTTTATAATTCATACTCAAGAACATAGTGTTAGGGTGATGGCAACCGTGTCTCCCACCACTCACTCAATTTTTGTTGGCATTGCCACCACAACACCACTCACTACAATTTTATTTTTATTTAAAAAAAACGAATTCCATTAAACATAAAAAACATTACATAATTCACTAAAACCATTAAAATACCTTACATAATACTAAAAAAAACATAAAAAACTTACATAATACTAAAAAAAACATAAAAAACCGTTACATAATACTAAAAAAAACATAATAAAAACATTACATAATACTAACACTCGGAATAGTCCGAGTCCACAGTAATGTCGCCGTCGTTGCGATGAATGTACCGATACGGTTCAGGAGACTCGGCAGCGTTGCCGGGTTGAGGAGATACGTACTCCTCCCCCGGGTCAGTATGATAATTACATACCGACCACCACCGACACTGCCTTGCCAGAACAACCCATGGTCTAGCATGGCTGTTAACGTCGTAGAGGCGGTGGTAAGCTGGAAAATAACTTGATTCAGCCAATCGATCTTCTGTCGAAGATATCCATTCAATTACTTTATCAATTCAGTCACTTAATGGTTAAATAAACAAACAAACAAACAAATAAATAACACAATGAACACTGCTGAAATTCTATGTTTTCCCTCTTTACACATTATTCATTACAATCACGATTGGCGAACATTTTCTATAAAATTGGTGCATCCAAATATGTGATTAATGATATAAATCAATCCATTGCCGTTAAAAAAAAAAAAGAAAAAGAAAAAATCAATCCATCTAGCATGGCATATAGTGTCTGCTTTTGATCCATATATACACTTCACGACTTTGTTCTTATAACGGGTTCATACACTGGTTCAAAACTCATCCATTAGTTTATAATTAAAAATATCTAGTATCTCTTCATACGTAATAACATATGGCCCTAAACATAACACTTCAGGGATGAATATACAACATGATTAATTTTGTTTCCATTAACTTCATTCTTCATAGTTGAGGCCTTTATCTACTTCTTGGGCTTTTGTATATTTTTCGCTCCATTTTGAGGTCGCCATAGGCCCATTCGTGCAATGTAACCAACTTAAACCCATTTCGAGAACTTTTGCTTTTAAAAGATAAAAAATATTAAAAGCATGGAGATGCGGGGTATCGATCCCCGTACCTCTCGCATGCTAAGCGAGCGCTCTACCATCTGAGCTACATCCCCTTTTACTGCTTGATTGATGATATTTCTTTCCGGTTAGATAATTTATATTTTAAGAAGTGATTCAATTGTCAGGTGATAAGAAAATAGCTAAAACATGTTCATTGTCAACGTTAACTTTTGGCCGGATCCGACTTTGACCAATATGCCAAAACCATAACTGTATTTCTGTTTAAGGCTGTTGAGTTCGACATTGTTGAACTTAAGATTGTTTTAAGCTTAAGGTTTTCATCTTTTCGATTCTTGATTATCTTGTTCGTTCTAGTTTCTAGCTAGTTAAGTTTAAGTGAAATGAGACATAGAGACCGGTTGGTTACAAAGAAACCACTTTTTATAGACACTCGTTTCTATGTAATTAACCGGTGTCTATGCTATTTTTTCTAGTGGGTCCGTTCAAGCCACCGAGGCCTTGGTGTAGGGACCGGTTAAATAGATATAGAGACAATTATTTAGTAAGTAATCGATGGGTCTGTATAGTTATAAGTTATAACAAATCACTAAACCGTTATATATTGATCTAATTTTAAAAAAACACAAAAAGAGAAAACATAACAACAAAATTCAATATTCATTATACATAGTTTCGATATATGATCGATCCAGTATATATAATACATAAAGAACAACAAATTAATCAACTACTCTGTATACAAGTGATTTCGGGTACGTATGATCGATGATTGTATCTATATATATCTACCTTTACAAGTCACTTTAAGTTATAAATAGATGTAAAAATCAGAGATTTTGGTGAATACTATACATTTCCCTTTAGTAGTGACAATCCACCAATGTTGGGGTGGTGGACAATTGAACAACCGGTTGTTCTTCCTTCTCGTTATTCTCCATCGTCGGTGGTGGTGGCAATGCAAAGACAGTCTGTTGTTGTTGAAGGTCACCATCGGCCATGGTGTGTGCTACGGTGGTTTCTCGTGGTGCAGGAAGGTTAAGATCCAAACCCAGACATAATGCATCATCACCTTTTTTCGAATTTAAATCATAGACCTCCGCATTTGTAACCATACCAAATGGAATCAATGACAACATAGTATTGTTTGTGTTTTTGTTAATGTTGTTATTGATGGTTGTAGTGTTGTTGTTATTTCCCCCTCTATTTCCGCCACCAGCTACCCTATGTCTCCTCATATGACCACCCAATGCTTGTCCCGAATTGAATTCGGTACCACAAATCGAGCATTCATGAAGCTTGGACGACGATTTTATGGTGTTTCCAATGAACGAAGAAACCCGGTTATTTAATTGAGAAGGGGGATAATTTGTCATAGATGTATAATTGGTATTCCTTGATGGGAATTCAAATTGTAGTGGTGGTGGTGGTGGCTCATTGTTGTTGTCAATAACCATCTTGTATGGTTGTGGTCTTCTTATGTCGACGTCATTATTTTTAGGTTTTCTGTGGCTGGCTCGATGGCCTCCAAGAGCTTGAAACGAAGGAAAGGTCCGGCTACATGTCTTGCACTCGTAAACATAAACACCGCCGCTTGAGGAAGACTCTATGTATTTTTTGCTATTAAACTTGGTAACTCCATCATAATTGTCATCTTTGTTTCTTTTTGATGAAAAAAGGTCTAACGAATGTCCTTTTGAGAGAAGGATTAAGGATTCCGCGGTGTCTTCATCTTCTGTTGTGGTGCTACCAGCAGGAAAACCAGATGAAGACACCGGGGAATAATACGTTAAATCATTATTATTAATGTTGGTGGATGAAAATGTGAAAAGAATTGGAGATTGTGGCCTTTGACGTTTGGTACGTTTCCCTTTAGCCACAATATTGTTGGTAATGTCTTTAGGACCACCATCATGATCACCATTATAATCAACAGGCACACCATCATTGGTGGCCTCGCCGGTGGCCGGTATCATTGTAGTGGTTTGTTCTACGGCAGCCTCCATGGCTGGCTAGGTTTATGATATAACAACCCCAATAATCAATCACCATGCAAGATAGAAAAATTTATGGAGAGAAAATATAGGATTGAAAGGAAGTAAAATATACAAGTAGTGAAAGGTGGTGCATATATTTATATATTCTTATGCATGTGATCAATGTGAGTGGGAGTTAGAGAGATATAAGTGGTGAAGAGTGGATGGAACTGTTAGAATAGTTATATTTGTATTTAGTTGACTATTTGACTTATAAATAGTCTATATGTGTGTAGTTTTTCATATCATCAAATAATACAACACACTTTCTTTCCTTTTCTTTGTTCTTCTTATTTCACATGGTATCATGAGCAAGGTTTTGATTGTTTGATTCAATGGTTGTTAATTGTTCAATTGATTGTATGAGTTCCACCTGTTTCGAGAATTTTTTGGGGTCCTGTTGATCGTTACTTGTTGATTTTGTTGATTCTGCTGCTGATTCCGCTGAAAATTGATGTTCTTCAGCTTCTGGTAATATCGTTGACTTACTGTTCATTGAATTAGGGTTCATTGTTTGTTTCCTTTTGAATTTAGAATTGGGGGTTTGTCTATTGTTGTGTTTGATTGTGTATTGTTGAATCTAGAATTGGGGGTTTCGTTGTGTTTTGTAGAATCCAGAATTGGGGTTTTTGATTTTGAATATAGAATTGGGTTATTGTTGTGTGTTTTGTCAAAATGGCTGGAAAGGATGATTCTCTCCAATCTATTAGTACTCAGTTAGATGGTAAGAATTATGCATATTGGAGTTATGTAATGAAGAACTTTCTTCGTGGGAAGAATATGTGGGGATATGTTACTGGTACTAAGGCTAGTCCTAGTGATGATAAGGCTGCGAATTATGCAGCATTGCTTGACACATGGGAAACTGATAACTCCAAGGTCATCACTTGGATTAACAACTCTGTTTCTCAGTCCATTGGTATGCAATTGGCTAAGTATGATACTGCAAAGGAAGTTTGGGAACATTTGGAGACACTGTATACTCAGTCTAATTTTGCTAAGCAGTATCAATTGGAGTATGATATTCGTGCCCTTCAACAGAATGACATGAGTATTCAAGATTTCTATACTGCTATGTCAGACTTGTGGGATCAATTAGCGCTTACAGAATCTGCAGAATTGAAAGCTTTTAAGC
This sequence comes from Erigeron breviscapus, assembly GCA_034093135.1. Classification (NCBI taxonomy): domain Eukaryota; kingdom Viridiplantae; phylum Streptophyta; class Magnoliopsida; order Asterales; family Asteraceae; genus Erigeron; species Erigeron breviscapus. Next base: position 18,494,496 of record CM067168.1, read on the forward strand.
CATATATTACAAGGAGGGAAGAGCAACGTTTGGTTCAGTTTTTGATGGCTTTACGTTCTGATTTTGAAGGACTTCGTGGGACAATCCTTCACAGGACTCCACTTCCCACAGTTGATTCGGTTGTTCATGAACTGATTGCGGAAGAGACACGTATCAAATCTCAAGCAGATAAAGGGTCTAAATCTTCTAATGCTCCTGCTGTGTTTGCTGTTCCATCTAGACCACCACGTCCCAATAATCAAAATCAGTCTCGTTTGTTACCTCAAGTTGCCTTTGATGAGTGTGCATTCTGCAAACAGAAAAATCATTGGAAGTCTCAGTGTCCAGTGTTACTTAACAAGATGAAGCAAATGGGGCAGCAACCAAAGTATGGGCAACAGAGATTTGAGCCATCATTTCAGCCACGTTCTTCTGGTGCTCAGTCTTTTCAGCCATGTCCTTCAGGTGCTCCCTTATGGAGACCACGACCTCCACAACTTGCTGCAGCTGCACCTTCAGTTGACACTGAGTCTGTTAGCACCATGCCACCTTCTGCATTAGATCCACAGGTCTTCGAGCAGTTCAGGCAGTATTTGGCTTCTAATCCTACAGCTATGTCAGCATCCATGTCTCACTCAGGATCTAGTACCTCAGGTATACCTTCATCCTTATGGATTTTGGATTCTGGAGCATCTCATCATATGTCCCCTTATCTGTCATTGTTTGCTTCTTTGTCATCCATTTCACCCATTTTTGTCAAGTCTGCCAGTGATACATCTATGTCAGTTGAGGGTGTTGGTTCTATCAACACCCCTGACATTGGTCTCTCTGATGTTTACTACATTCCCAAACTTGCTTTAAATCTTGTTTCAGTCAGCCAGTTGTGCAAGTCTGGTCATTGGGTGTTCTTCTCTGACTCTGTGTGTGTTGTACAGGATCAACGCACTCAGAGGGTGATTGGGATTGGCCGTAGGTTGGGGGAGCTCTATGTCTTGGAGCAACTCAAAGTGTCTGATATTGCTGCTTCTAGTATTGATTTGTCTTCTTTTCGTTTGAATCCTTTATCTTCTCAGTTTTATCTTTGGCATAATCGTTTGGGACATGTATCAGCTTCTCGTTTGCAGTTTTTAGTTTCTACTGGTGTATTGGGTCATTTGAACACTTGTGATATATCTGATTGTAGTGGTTGTAAACTGGCAAAATTTTCTGCTTTACCTTTCTCCAAAAGTGTCTCTTTTTCTGTTGCTCCATTTGATATTATTCACTCTGATGTATGGGGTCCATCACCTGTTACCACAAAGGGTGGATCGACATATTATGTGTCATTTATAGATGATTATACTCGTTACACTTGGGTTTACCTTATGAAACACAGATCTGATTTCCTTCGTATCTACAAACACTTCAGAGCTCTCATTAAAACACAACATTCAGCTGTGATAAAGTGTTTCAGGTGTGACTTGGGAGGCGAATATACCTCCAACGAGTTTAATCAGCTGCTTGCATCAGATGGTACCATCCATCAGTCATCTTGTACCGACACACCTCAGCAGAATGGTGTTGCTGAAAGGAAACATAGACATATTGTTGAGACAGCACGGTCTTTTCTTCTATCTGCAGAGGCTCCTAGCATTTTTTGGGGGGAAGCAGTTCTAACTGCAGTATATGTGATTAATCGAATTCCCACTGCATTGAATTCAGGGAAGTCACCGTTTGAGAAACTATATGGTGAGCAACCGGATTACTCCATGTTACGAGTGTTTGGATCTACTTGTTTTGTTCTCCGTCCTCATGCTGAACGGAATAAATTGGGACCAAAATCAGCTTTATGTGTATTTTTGGGATATGGTTCTGGACAGAAAGGATATCGTTGCTATGATCCGGTAAGTCAGAAACTATATGTATCTCGACATGTCATCTTTTTGGAGCATATTCCTTTTTACTCCATCCCAGCTAAGTCACATAATGTAACGAAGTCAGATCTTATGAAGATTGATCCTTTTGATGTTGACATAGAAACTGATATTCCAGACTCATCTGTGCCAATAGATGTGTCAGTTGAAGAGACATCTACACCATCAGGTAGTGCTTCAGCCCCGCCTATACCTGAGCCCTGTCCTCCTGCTGTTGATACTAGTGAACCACCACCTCTAAGGAGGTCTGCTCGTACTAGTAAGTCCACCCAATTACCAGATTTTGCTTATTCTACCTACTCTACTTCATTTGCCACCTTTATTGCAAACATACATCACTTATCTGAACCTGAGTCATATGGAGAGGCTGTATCTGATCCTCTTTGGCAGAATGCTATGGCTGAAGAACTCACTGCTCTTCATCAGACTCGTACATGGGATTTGGTCCCTCTCCCACCTGGTAAGCGTGCGATTGGTTGTCGATGGGTATATAAGATAAAAACAAAGTCAGATGGTTCTGTTGAGCGCTATAAGGCTCGACTTGTAGCAAAAGGGTACTCACAAACGTATGGTATGGATTATGAAGAGACCTTTGCTCCGGTAGCAAAAATGACGACAGTTCGTACTATGATTGCAGTTGCATCCGTTCGACAATGGAAGATCTTTCAAATGGATGTTAAAAATGCTTTTTTGAATGGTGATCTTCATGAAGAAGTTTATATGGATCCTCCCCCAGGTTTTTCTCACCAACCTGGTGAAGCTTGTCGACTTAGAAAAGCATTATACGGTCTCAAACAAGCTCCCCGTGCTTGGTTTGAGAAATTTTCCACGGTAATTACATCTCTTGGGTTTGTTTCGAGTAATCATGATTCTGCTTTGTTTATTAGATGTACCAATGCTGGGCGTATTCTTGTGTCATTGTATGTTGATGACATGGTCATTACTGGTGATGATCATGATGGTATTGAAGCTTTAAAGCGTGATTTAGCTGCTCGGTTTGCCATGAAGGATTTGGGGTTGCTACGTTATTTCTTGGGCATTGAGGTAGCTCAGTCCAAGAAAGGGTATCTTCTCTCCCAAACTAAATATATCTCTGATTTGCTTCAACGAGCCCGACTATCTGATAACAGGACTGTGGACACTCCCCTTGAAACCAATGCACGGTACTCTCCTAGTGATGGTGTTCCTTTATCTGATCCGAGTCTATATCGTACAATTGTTGGTAGTTTGGTTTATCTTACAGTTACTCGTCCAGATATTGCTTATGCAGTTCATGTTGTTAGTCAGTTTGTTACCGCTCCCACCACTGTTCACTGGGGAGCTGTACTTCGTATATTAAGATATCTTCGTGGCACTCAGTTTAACAGTCTTGTGTTTCCTTCAACATCGTCTCTCGAGTTACGTGCCTATAGTGATGCTGATTGGGATGGTGACCGTCATGACCGTAAATCCACCACTGGTTTTTGTGTGTTTCTTGGAGATTCTTTAATTTCTTGGAAAAGCAAGAAACAAGATGTGGTCTCTAGATCTTCCACGGAGGCTGAGTATCGTGCTATGGCTGTGACTACATGTGAGATTGTTTGGTTACGATGGCTTCTTGCAGATATGGGGGTTAATATTTCTCAGCCTACTCCTCTACATTGTGATAACAAAAGTGCGATGCAGATTGCAAAGAATTCCGTTTTTCATGAGCGGACGAAGCATATTGAGATTGATTGTCACTTCACTCGTCATCATTTGCAATTAGGCACCATATCACTTCCATTTGTTCCTTCACCCTTGCAGCTTGCTGATGTTTTCACAAAGGCACAGTCGACATCTCGTTTTCGGTTCCTGTGTGACAAACTCTCAATGCTTATCACTGTTGCATTGTGAGTTTGAGGGAGGATGTTAGAATAGTTATATTTGTATTTAGTTGACTATTTGACTTATACAACAACAACAACAACAAGGGTACCCAATCCCGGCATAAGCCGGGCTATGGGGAAGGTATGATGTAGACAGACCTTACCTCTACTCAAAGGTAGAGAGGCTGCTTCCAGATCCACCGAGGTGGAAGGGACCTCCGGCCCAGTGTGCAAAAATACCCGACGGCCGGCGAAGCCAAACCGAATAGGGGGAACTCTCGATCTCCAACTCTTAATCTCAACCTCTCAATCTCTATCTCTTTCTCAGCCTCAAATCTCAGATCTAGATTTGGATCTAGAAGAGATAAGGAGCCGTTGGAGAAGAGAGAGAGAGAGAGCAGGGAGAAAAATCTTCTTATGTGTGTAGACTATTTGACTTATAAATAGTCTATATGTGTGTAGTTTTTCATATCATCAAATAATACAACACACTTTCTTTCCTTTTCTTTGTTCTTTCATTTTCTTTGTTCTTCTTATTTCACAGGAACATAAAATTTGAAAAAACAAAAGGCCAAATCTTTTCTATAATTTATAATCTTTCTGTGTCTAGGTTTTTATTTGGGCACAAAATAAAATGGGGTTAATTGTGACCTTCAATATCATTTGGTGGCAACTTTTGGTAATAACATGTTAAAAAAATAGAAGAATTACTTGTTAGAAAAGTTTGAAACTATTCCTTCATCCACGTATCAATTTTTATTACTATTCGTTTAAAACTTTAAATACTTTTTCTTAATTTCAACGTTTTTTAATTAAACATTATAAGATAAATTAGTTTAGCTAAGTTTGAGTTACAAATTGACTTCATATTTTCATTGGGATTTTTCTTTTCATATCTATAAACCCTTATAAAGGGTATTGAGATTAAGTTTAAGCAACTTTTTTATTCCCATAATACCCTCCACAATTACATTATATTTTACCCATCCTACTCTAAATGCCGAAATTACCCTTACAAAAAAAAACCCCCAAAAAAAAACCCACAGCCGATCTCACATTCTCACTCATTCTCCTCCCATTTCACATTCTCATCCAATCTCACAAAAAATTACACATCCCAGCAACCTCCTTCTCCTCCCATTTCACCACCACCAAATCCACCGTCACCACCATCTTAATTTCCGTCGCGGTTTGTATCGCCGGAATCTCACAACTCCCCCCAACCACCTGTGCCATACCCCTAGCCACCGCCGCCTGAATCACCAACCACCGCCGCCGGAATCTCACAAATCGATGATGGCAAAAACAAATCGATGATGGATCTCACAAGTCTGATCTCAAATCGATGATGGATTTCCCATCAACGGCCGCCGGAATCTGACTAATTGTTTACGGTATTTTTTTTTTGTTTTCTCACTAATGGTTTACGGTTTTCATTTTGAATGATACTCTTGCAAGATTAAAGGATAAATTTTGAATCTTGATGTTAAGATTATGATTAAGACATCATCGATTATGATTTTCAAAAAACCAAGAATTATACTCTTGCTTTCAATGAAAGTAAGGATATACTGTTTTCTTTCAAAAAATCGATTAAGATCGACAAATGTGTGTTCATACGCATGAATACTGAAACTGTAAAATTTAAATCTTAGTATTCGAATGACGAATGCTGTAATTTTTTAGTGTAACCTTATCTGATGGATAAAATTAATTGATTTTTGAAGTTTTCTTTTGATTTGATTTACCCCCATTGAAAGGTACATCAACTAACTCATGTCAAATGAATAAAATAGTAGTAAAATTTAGTTAATTTTGCTTTGAATTTGTTCCTTAATTTAGTACACATAATAATAATAATTTCCTTTTCCTTATTGTAATTCAAATATTTAAGATAATATATATCATGTATGTAGATATATTTTGTTGGCAAGAAGCTTTGTACGTGTTAATAAAAGGTATTATAGATGTCATACTAAATGGCGATAATCTCTAAATTTATAATATTCTGTAGCCTTTCAATCCTTTTTTAGTAAAGATTATTTTGATTAGGCAAATCTTTCGTTTTTGTTAATGATTTTATATAACGATTTTACAGCCTTTTGTGATTTTAAGCAGCAACTTTTGTGATTGTTATTTTCTTATTTACAGCCTTTTATATAGATTTTTATCTTTGAAATATCTATATTTGGTAAATATTTTTTTCTAATTTAATTTTTCTAATAATAATTAATTATTGTTTTGATAATCATGGGAGATATATAATATAACTTCCATAAACAAAATTCACAATACCAATACCAAGTTCTATATAAACCCCTTTCAATCATCACAAGGCTTTCATACTATATCCACACAAAAAAACCTTTCTATCTCTAATTGTTTGCTCAAATGGCTAACACATGGTCCGTATAATGATGCTTCTTCGTCGCGCAATAGGAGACGAATCCGACGCTCACACAACCAGTCTCAAATTCGTTGGATGCACGGAGCCCCTCCAGTCCCGCCATCTGCAGCCCCCAATGCCGCTCCAGTCCCGCCATCTGCAGCCCCCAATGCCGCTCCAGTCCCACCTGTTCCAGCCCCCAATCCCACTTTGAACCCGGTTGTTGCACATTCTCCACCGCCTGAGGAGACTTTGGAGGTAAATTTTCGCCTTATATGTATCCCTTTCACTATTAAAATGCTCAACATAAATTAACTAATTCGATTATGATGTTGTATGTCATCTATTAAAATGCTCAACCTAAGTTTTCAAATTCGTTGGACGCACGGAGCCCCTCAAACACATGCCCCTCCAGTCCCGCCATCTGCAACCCCCAATGTCGCTCCAGTCCCGCCATCTGCAGCCCCCAATGCCGCTCCAGTCCCGCCATCTGCAGCCCCCAATGCCGCTCCAGTCCCACCTGTTCCAGCCCCCAATCCCACTTTGAACCCGGTTGTTGCACATTCTCCACCGCCTGAGGAGACTTTGGAGGTAAATTTTCGCCTTATATGTATCCCTTTCACTATTAAAATGCTCAACATAAATTAACTAATTCGATTATGATGTTGTATGTCATCTATTAAAATGCTCAACCTAAGTTTTGCTTTAATGATTTTCAATCAATAATGCGATTCTGGGCAATGATAATCTATAATAATAGAAAAGGATCTGCCAATCCAAGTAGGCAAATACTATGGTTATGTGAATCATAGATAAAAATATTTGAAGAACACTTTCTTTTGTTATGCAATTGTTAAAAGATAATTTATAAATTATTAGGAAAATAAACTGTAAATATCTCATCTTGGTAGTTCATGACTTCATGTGTATGTGAGATTTGTGTCAGTAAGTACTTCATGTGTGATTATTATCATTAATCAATAAAGATGCAGAATTATTTACCTTACGTACTTTTTCCGGCTGTATGGTTTCATCGTTTTTACTTATGTACTTTTTTTTATTTTAGCCGAAGAGCCCTAAATGGTTGCGAGTTTATATTGATCTGCTTACCCAGATCTTCACTCGGTAAGTTTATCATTAGCAAGTCGTCGTCATGTTAACGGATCTATATTCCGAATGAAAACTGTAATAATTTTATAGTTTTGTTAGATGCCGAATCCCATATGATTGTTGTGATGATTATAAATTTGTAATGTTAGTCTTTTTCTTTCTGAAGGTGTAGATGGATAAAATGGTGTGCACTAACAGATAAGTGGCTGAATATTAGTGAGGTACATTTCATTTCTAATAAAGATTCATTAAAAGTTATAGATTATGCATATGAAATCTGCTAAAATGTTATGTCATGTTAAAGTAGACTCTTATTTAATTGGACTACTATATGGAATTTTAGCTTTGGTAGTTGTGTGCGCCTATATCATGGCAAAATGATGCAATAAATCGGATGCAACATCACAGGAAGAAGTTTTACATGTGTGCAGGTATCTTAATATTATGAGCATTTATTCACTTGGTCCATCTAACCACGTCTGCCTAATAAGTACAGGTTCTTTTTCTTACACAGTTATAACTTCATTTTTTGTATAAATAACAAGCAACTTTTATGCCGATAGTAGATGGAATATGTATTTGTGAGCCCATGAAACATTACCCGAAACAAACCACTTACTTGGAACAATTAAGCCTTAAATAGGACTCTGACTCTAAACGTGCCTTAAACCGCCCTTTTAGGACTTTGTCAGGTGCATTTGGTTTATCCATGGACATACGTTTCTTTATATATTTATATTGTATTCTATAATTACAGAACAATGACATAATACTATAGACCCGAGTTTCACCATCAAAGCTCATTTATCAGTTGAATTTTGAGTCGGTGATAGTTACGTAGTAGAAGAGCTACTCAAAAGTTAACTTGGCCTTTAGCACTCTTTTTAGACGGTTTAATTAGTTAGCACCCCTTAACAAGAAACATGCGACTTTAGTCTATTTAATATAGGTTACTTATTGTTATTTCAGACGACCTATTTGTTGTATCTAAAACAGGATTTGCAATTTCCCGTGCCTACTCGACTGTACATTATGTCCCCTATTTGCTGTCAACTACCAGGTTTACACTCCCTTTTTTGCAACCATGGCTAACAACCGACCAGTTTACATTCCCGAGTCTGCTCAGTTAGCTCGGATTAACCCATTATGACAAAACTACTATATAAAAATGTGTCTGTTACAATTTCGTTACTTGATCTGCAGAATACGGTGGAGGTCTTGGAAGACCCTGAACATAACAGGGGTGAACGACTAAATCAATGTTATTTTTAATGTTGATTCTTGAGAGTCATATGCAAAATTACTCATTTCAGTACAATCAAGCCTTTTGCATCCTTCAACAGTGAATTTACATTTTTTTGTTTGGAAATTCATTGTAAAAACCCGGTTATTTTGAGACCATGTTTTTTTTCTTGTGTTGTGTTTAACTTGACTGCCTAGGTTTTCTTTCTTGAGTTCCAGTATTAGCATAAGGAAGCATTTTTAATATACCATAGCACTTGGACATTACAAAATGCTTATGATTGTTCCAGCTTATGATTAATCCAAGTTTAAATTACAAATTGCATATTTATCTTTTGAATGATATTCATAGTACTTCGTGCTTTTGTGACTAATTGCATTTGACCATCTAGCATGAAAATCTTCCTAAGTAATCCATGTGACAATTTCTCAATTACTGGATTTGTCCAATTTATATTTAAAGTTTTTGCTCCAATGCAACATCAATCGCGTCTATTTTGAGTATTTATGTTTGGTGATCGTCTATTATATCTTATCGGGTTTTAAACAAACTATTTTTTTACGGATTATTTCATGTAATAAACTGTTACGTTTCCTTTGTTTGAAGTCGATATATCATGGTAGTTTTTACGGAGTAACACAAGTGTTTGCTTTGCAATTATCGTCGTCGCATCCCCTCACATGTTTTGTATTGTGATCACTGTATAGCCGCTGCAACGCGCGGACACCAGGCTAGTATTTTATAATTATAACTAGGTTTTTTATCTGCACCATATGCGGTGGTTGAATGGATGTTATAAAGCTTTTAAGATTAACATTGATAATCAATAAATTTTATAATAAACAACTTAACATTAAAATACAAAAAAATATATGTAAAATTAACTGAACGTATTAAAAAACCTAATAAGCGAATCTTTTCTGGTAATCGGATCCATAAAAAAATATGCATCGAACTAGAGATCGTGATCTCATGTATATATATAGTTATGTTAAAATAACGATGTTAATTTATTTAAAATGACTATCTTTAATAATGACATACAATATTTCACAAGGCGGTACTCGTTAAATGAAGGCATTACTCGTTAAAATAAAAAATACCATACCGTTACAATGTGTGTTCTCCTTTATCATATGATTAGTAACAAGTTTTTCCTTTCGGGAAATACAAATTTATTAATTTTTTTTTGAAAGGTGAATTTCACTGGAAACTTCTGTTGTGATTCGACAGCGGGAAGTCTAGCATACGTTGTCTTAATCAGATTCGCGCTAGAGAGCTCCCTCGCAGTAGAAATGTCTATTTCAAATACCCGATGGGGGAAAACCCCCTACTAATCTGCCCGAAGGCACGACGATTAATAGGGGTAAACCCTGCCCCCTCAGACTTGAACCTGGGTATACCCAAGCCAAGTCCTCATAAAGGGACTTCCTATGTCCTCCCCAAGGCTTAAACACATAACCTTATATTAAATATATTGTTGGAAATATATATATATCTATATTCTTATATATATATATATATATATATAGGGAAAAGGGAATATAAGGCTGTCCGGCACCTAAGATTAGGTGTGGAACCCCTCACATACTAATATTTTATTAGTTCTTGTTCATGAATAAATGCTTGGGCCCCCATGATTTTTATGGATTAAAAAAACAATATGTGAGTGTTCCACACCTAAGTTTAGATACCCGACAACCTTATATTCCCATCCCCATATATATATATTATTATAATAATATTTTTAAAATATAATCTAAAAAGACACATGTGCTTAGATATTATGCCATGTGTCGATCAAATAATGTTACAATTATGTTTTAGTTTATTGGTAGATATCATTCTATGTGTGTAAAACACCTTTATTCTGAGCACGGATCAAAGGTCATACTTAAGTTGTTAAAAACATTAATTTTTTTAATTTATAATTTTTTTTTTTTGAGGGAACAAAATATAAGTATAGCCTATTTTAATGTATTTATTATCATAATCATAATGTTACGAGCCGTATAAGTAAATTATGCATGAGGTTGAGTACATGTATGGAAACCAATGTTTACGTATATAGCCTCTCTTTTCTTATATAATTACGAGGGAAAGTGCCCGCACGTTGCGGCGGTGAGATGGTGGGGTGATAGATCATAGGAGGTGATAAGTCATAGAGTGTGATAGCCAAATGCTTTAGCCGTACGGGCTCCGCCCTCGGATTTAAAAATTCGTCGAAAGTATATCAAATGACATCTCTAATGAAAGAGCATGAAATTTTAAGAACACCCATACAATTTTTATAATTTATCGATAAACAGTTTTTGAGATAAACGATTTTGAATGAATTAGAGGAATAAAATGATTTATGGAGGAGAGAGAAAAAATGAGTGGTTGAGATTTGAGGAGAGAGAAAAAATGAGTGGTTGAGATTTGAGGAGAGAGAAAAAATGAGTGGTTGAGATTTGAGGAGAGAGAAAAAATGAGTGGTTGAGATTTGAGGAGAGAGAAAAAATGAGTGGTTGAGATTTGAGGAGAGAGAAAAAATGAGTGGTTGAGATTTGAGGAGAGAGAAAAAATGAGTGGTTGAGATTTGAGGAGAGAGAAAAAATGAGTGGTTGAGATTTGAGGAGAGAGAAAAAATGAGTGGTTGAGATTTGAGGAGAGAGAAGAAAATGAGTGATTGAGATTTAAGGGTATTATAGGTATATTAGGTAGAGATGTTTAAATTAGTGAAAAAAGAATAGGGGTAATTTAGGTAGTTCAAATCATCTTTTGAGATTTTAAAAAAGGGCAAAATGCTTTATAAGATAGTATAGATATAATTATTTATTATATGAGTAATTAAATATGACCATAAAATGAAATTAACAAAATTTACGCATAGTACTCTATATATATTGTCATGGACTACTCTTCATTCTATTCCAATAGTACTTCAAACCAGCAGCAATACCTTCCTTAAAATGAAAATGATTCCCAAGAAATGGTTTTCTATGAAATGTTACCACAGTCTTCTTATGGAGGGCAATCCTCACAACATACGACGTCTTCTCCACCCGAAAAAGTTAGCAACCGAGGGGTTCGTGCACGGAGGTGGGGCAAATATGCAGCGGAAATAAGGGATTCCTCAAGGAATGGTGCTAGAGTTTGGTTAGGTACATTTGATACACCTGAAGAAGCTGCTCTGGCTTATGACCAAGCTGCATTGGCTGCCAGGGGTTCAATGGCAGTTCTTAACTTTCCTATAGAGACCGTTTATGAGTCCCCTCAAGCAATGGATTATGGATATGAGGAAGGAAGCTCTCCGGTTTTGGCGTTGAAGAAGAATAACTCCATGAGAAGGAAAGCGGCTGTTAGAGAGAAGAAAAGAAAAGAGATCGATGAAGCTGGATAATGATGATGGTAAGAATGTGGTAGTATTTGAAGACTTGGGTGCTGATTATTTGGAGGAGATTTTGAGTTGGTCTGAATGCCCCAGTTCTAATTGGCAACATTTTTTTGTCTCTTAAACTGTTTGACTTTTTGCTTACTGCAAGTATTATAGTGTTCTTTACTACCGAATTCAACATACATATTGTGAAAGGATCCAATTTGAAGTGGATGTGACAGTTTCAACCCACTATCAAATGCGTCAAATATTAAACTTTAGCTTACAAAAATAAGTATAGGTCACATGGGCTAAACAGGTCGAAATCACCCAAGGTGTATCTTTAATGAATAAAACCTCCCTTATCATCTAACATTATTAGTGATGTGATCATATTTGACCTACTAGATATATTTATTTAAATCCATTGACCAAATAATGTTTAGGACCAACCAGATCCAACCCGTTTAGGCCCTGCACAAATAAGTAACCATTTTAATCTGAACCTGTTTTAAACCTTTATCCAACCCGTCCATTTTCCCACCTATAATCACAACCAATATACAACAAACCTTTGGCGGATTCTTCAGCAATTTCAAGACGTTTGATCCATTTCATTCTTTGTTCCTTTGCTAAAGGTCCTGATAAAATATAGAACCCTTGTTAATCAAGACGAAAAGACTGGAACTGTCAATGGATGGAATCAATGGATTACCATAAAGATGTTCTTTGAGAGTCCCATTGTGCATGAATTCATAAACAATAATATCCTTCCCTTCTTCTGGACAAAATCCATAAAACTTTACTAAGTTACTATGATGCATTCTTGATAGAAGACTCACCTTCATTAATTCAAATATAGAGTCACCTCATAAGCCAATTTTATCCACTTGCTATTAAGATGAACATAACTCTATAGTGAAAATTTACCTCATTTGCGAACTCCTTTTTACCCTGTTGGATATTGTTATTTCCTAGAAGCTTGACAGCAATTTCCTTTCCATCACTCAATTTACCGTAGTATACAGTGCCAAGTTCTGCTAGTGTAAAGCATTGGGCGCCTTCTGAAGTTGTATTACTCATAGTATTACTCATAGAAGACACATGGAAGCTGCCTTTAGGCTCTGCCAAAATATAATATAATCAAGAAATATTGAACACTTTACACATATATGGAAAAGAGCAACAATCTTCATTCTAGACAGTAGATAACTCAACACACAAGTACAACACAGAAACCATGGTGCTTCGAAGGTCCTGCCCGGTGCATTAACATAAAGTACCTTGCTTGTGATCTTTCTTTCGCCGGCGAAGGATCAAACATTAGGCTATAGATCCTATGCATAAAGCAGCAAGCTAATCAAAAGATAATGTATTTATCGACTCTCCCTGCACTACCTCGTTTATGTAGACTTTCATTTTCAGTGTAACTGAGAGAACCAAAAATAAGAAATACTTTAGATTGTGCATCTACTTTTAATATAAACCTTGATCTATCCCAAGAAGATTGCAACTATTTACATTTTTCAAAAGTGTTCAACTTACAGTTACGTGATAATACTGACTTGCGCCCAAAACTTTGAAGATTCACTTTTTTCTGTCATATTTGTAGGGTCATAAACATTTACCATTGGTATAAATTTATTACACTTCTATTTTTGGAAAGTATATGGTTACAGTTATGCCCATTCATCAATTCTGATATATATTATTCTGGATCTTCACCATTATATAGAGTATTATTTGTCATAACTTAAAGGTATTTTAGGCTATTGGCAAATGTCAATCCCTTTCCCAAAGCTATGTGCACAGGCAACCATTGCAATTCATAGAACAGATCAAGTAGCCATCAACTTCAAAATTGGGAAAAAAACTAACTTTAAGACTATGTTCTTCTTGTTAAAAAGAGCTGATGGCACATATCCAGATAGCAAGTTGTTCTACACGTACCTGCATATACATAAACTTCATCAAAAGACCATCGTACTGTGTTTTAACTTTCTAAAGAATTTGTTAACTTGGGCTATGTATGACCTTATAAAGTCAAATTCAGGGTAGTAGTTTTGTCATACAAACATATTAAGTACTTACAATTTGCTTAATTTAGGTAGGTTTGCTAAGGAAGAGGGTAGATCACCAGTCAACTGATTGTTCTCAAGATGTCTTCACAAGCAAAAGTTATAATTAGCTTATGTAGTAGTCGAGAAGATATGAGAACAAATATTAGATAGGATAAATTATCTAACTTACATGATCCTTAAGTTTGGGCACCCGGAAAAAAAAATCAGGGATTGGACCTGTAAAAGCATTCCCATCGAGCCACCTATTGTAAGGAGGACATGTAGTAAAAGTTGTAAAAGTATCAACATCAAATGGAGGATGAAAGTACATTTATTCCTCAAATCTCACATGAAAATGTAAAATAATCTCAAGTTTGTCTCTATTTTACCAAGCACTGAAGTTAAAGTTACCGTATCACACTCCAAGAGAACTTCCAATAGTCGTAATTTATTTGGATACGAGTTATTTTAGACAGCCGATGAATAGTCAAAGACCATTATTCTTGCGTGTGTAGAATAAGTAGTTACACTGTTCATGAGACAAAAGGATGGATGTTGAAACTTACAACTCTTCTAAGCTGCTCAATTTGGCCAAATCTGGGGGGACGCTTCCAGTAATGTTCTTACTTGACAATTTGCTGCATAAAAGTTCTCAAGATTTTAGGCTTCATTAGCATACTTTTGGTCAAACTAATAACCCAATATAATAATGAGAATTCATCAGCTTTTGACTTTTAGCAGTCAAACTACAGAATCGACTAAAAGTCAAAGGCCTCTTAGTACATGTTGTATGTAAGTCATGCTTTGTAAAGTTTATGTTTTGAAATCTAGACTCGGATGATAAAATAACCAATAAAGAAAAAGGAACCAATTACATTGAAATGATCTTCGGTTGAGCGTCCGAATTACACTCCAACCACGACCATGGAACCGGCATGCACGGATCACCGCCTTCTTGAGACCAATTTAAAGACTTGTAACCTGATACTAAGCTAGCAGCCACAGGCCCTAAAACCAAAAAGACAAGAACACCCCCCATGATCGTTAACTTTTTTTTTGTGTGTTATCATTATTTCCGTAAAAGAGGAGGTTTAAATATTCCATGCTTAATTTCAACATATTTACTGATCTCAATTGCATTTATAAGAGGCCCCTCAGTAGAATCAGGTGTCTTTGAAAATCTAAATGATAAAACAAACGGAAGTGATATGTTGTAGTATCCGGGCTCATAAACACGAAAGTTTCCTTGAGCATTTCCTTGAATATTGACAATAGCTTTACTAAGATCTGGTGCTCCGGGAAGAATCAGACGAAATTTTCTAGTTTCTTTAGGGTTTAAATATTCAATTTCTGCAAAATATGTATAAGCCCAACCAAATCCCAGGAATCCATCCAAGTTCAGACGATAAGTTAAAGAACCATTTCGGCTCATGACAGCTGTTTGCATCACTTTATGAGGTGGCAATTCATCCTTTCCAGTAACAATCGGTAAATTTGTTGAAACTTTCTGTCCCTGAAGCGACATCTACAAGGTAATTTGCTTTTTTCACCAGATCAGATTGCCATATTCTATCAAAAAAGGATCATCTAGATATCTGAAATGTGAATAGAACAACTTCTATAAGAATCTTGAATACAAACCCCGTATAGATCATGACTGTGAACATGGCAATCTTGTTAAAAAAAAAAAAAAAAAGAGTTCCCATTTACACTTTGGGGGGAATTTGACATTATCCATTGTATCATAAAAGCTGTATGGTCTGACTTGGCATATCGTTCATTTAACATTCTTTATGTAAAGGTATCGTCCATATAACATCATATGAAACTATGCAAAGTTCCTTAACAAACATGAATAAACCAATGTGGAGCGGAGTCAATATCTCAAGTAGTCAAGCTATGGTTTGAACTGTAACAAGCACATATAACTAGAGATTTCCATATTAATGAGATTTCACAAAAGGACAAGTGTTGCAATGTTCACTAGTCATGGAACAAGGAAAAAGTAAGGGCGAACTACTCTTTTTAGCTCAATAATTAGTTAAAAACTTCATATATACAGTACATCTTATTAATAACAGATACAACAAGGAAAATTACTGGTTTCAAATAAGTCACAAAGTTCATATTGGTTATGAAGTCGAAAAAGAACTTGGCTTGTCCCTCAAAAGTCAAACTAAACCAAAAAGTACCCAGTTTGATCAAACATACTATGCATACAAGAATTAAGCATACCTGACTGGATCTTCATTATCGGCCCCAAAATTGATTATAGCTGAAACACTTGGAAAGAATTGGCTTTCAAATGGTGTAAGGTAGACCGAACCATTAAAAATAAATTAAATCACGTGAATGTTCATTTACGATGCTCTCATGGTCCATATTTTGGTTTATCGCGGATACTCCTTTTTGTGCTGGTTACGTCCTTTACATATATTAGCTAAAACTGTATGTTCTTTGATTTACTTGTTTATCCGCAACTATTATTTAGCCTTCCTCCTGGTTTCATCAATTAACCACCGCCAACTTGATTTAGTGGTCAGATTACTATTTCGTCACAATAACTTATATGGATCTGCAATTCGTACAAGGCAATTTGAGATATAGCATAGTTTTGCTTTGTTTTATACCATCTTTCATTTCATCCTTCGTGGTGGTGGTAAACTCATAATACTTCAATTGAAGATAAACCATACTTGTTTTTCACGTAATGCCCCCCTTCCAAATGTAAGAAACAAGATATAATACTCATTTGATAAACTAACATCATGTAAGCAACAATTTAGTGGATAACAATTTAGCATTACACACTTCATCTAGTGTGATACAAAATAACAAGAGACAAGCATAGATAGTGCAACCATAAAAGATAGGACATCATGAGTCATAAACTGTTCACAAAAGATAACAAGACTAATTAGTTCATGGTAGACCCCCAAAGTCAATTTAAATAAAGTGGCCTCATGGGCAGACAACAAGCTGACATTAAAAGTAGCTACTCCAATTAATTGAAACCATAACACTTCTCCCATCCAGTTGATCAGTGTAAGCAGTCACCCCATACTGCGCTTCCTCTTGTTGGTTGAACCATGGACTCCTGTAATTCGTTGTATGAAAGAATTAGGCCACAAGGTAAAGAAAACGAATCAACAAAACAAGTTTTCAAGCATTCCACCCATGAAAGGATCAGGAGGCTTGTTCAAATTTCTGTCCCTTAGGAATGTCTAATATTTACGACTGCCACCACTTTCAGATAGAACAGGTTGGTCTCACACAAGGCAAGAACCTGTCCGAGATTAACATTTTGTTTTTGATGTCCATATAATTAAATAAATCCCATACAGAACCTGTCCGAGATTAACATTTTGTTTTTGATGTCCATATAATTAAATAAATCCCATACAGAACAGATGGGTTGGCATATGGAAACAGCTTAACTACTCTGAAGACTAGTAAAAGCATAAATTTGACTTGAAAGTTTTAGCACCACCACGGGATATCAATAAGGTCAGAAATCAGTAGCAACAACGCCACCAGCTGAAGCAATGAATATTAGAGGACCAGCTCATACAAAGACTATTTGTATTGTATTACCATGTAGATGTAAACGCTTGAAGACTTTTTGATGAAATCTACTTGTACTTATTTGAATAAAATATGTAATGAAGTTAGTTTTTTCATAAATGGAAATACTGATAAAAGAAACAATAGCAAAACAATCTCACATACAAACGAATAGCCACCCATACATACCTTCGTCTTTCATGTTGTTCAAGACCGCCACAATTCTGTCGATAGTATCTCGCATAAGTTTTGAGACGACCTCAGTCAACTTTGGCCCGAATCCCTTGTAGCAATAAACCTGCTGTAGACCCAGTGTGATAACTGAACCACCACCCGTATTGCTACTGCTACTGCTAGTGTTCTGGAGGCTGTTGGAGCTAATGGCAACCCCTGATAACCCAATTAGAGGAAAATGCAGAGGAACTCGACCACATTTGGCAAGAACAAACGGCTCATTTGTAAGCAAGGACCACACCACTAGTGAACCAGACGGGCTGACACTCGTCTCTTGAAGTAAGAGCTCATTGAGGACCGACTGGTTAGCCTGTTGCAAGTTGCAACAAATGTCAACAGTTAAACACTAAAGTCACCCCAAAAAAAAAAAACGTGTGTGACAACATACCTGAACGGATATCTTGTTCCTGGGGTCATCACCAGTTGTGTAACATGTCACCTCTGTGAGTCGGCCAATCCTCCCAGACGCATCCAGCTGTGAAAACAAAATTAAAATGAGATATAACGAATGGACTGCGTATGTGCGTGTGGATGTATAGAAGGGTACCTCATGACGTCTACTTTCATCTCCAAGGATTCTTAAGACGAAATCTGCAGAATGCGGTACACTAAAGGTGGTGGTTGCAAACAAGACATATTCTTCTGGGTTACCACGATTGGGAGACTCTTGGATCTTTAAGTAAGCAAATGCCCGAGAGGGGGGAGGAACACGCGAGGAGGGGTCAGGTTGGCGACAGAGAGGGCCAATGTTCAAACAGAAGTCACGAACCATCCTTTTTGAGATCATCATCACACATCTCTTCTCAAAATCCAATAGATCTGTGGTCCATAAATCAGATACTCAGTTATGATATGCAGATCAACATACGGTTAGTCATTCACAACTACTTAAAATGTTGATGAATAGGATGGGAAAAAAGAATGTACCTTGTCCTCTTAAGCGTGTGAGAAATAAATCAGACATAGACCGATGATAAGATCTTCTTTCACACGATCGTGCAAGGCACGCAACCCATCGTTCGGCACCGAATGCAAAGCCTCTACAGCACAGATCGTTGTAGAGCTTGGGGTCCAGGTAACTCTGTTCGAGTTCCAAATGCTCCACCCATGTGACCTGTTCATCAAATCACCATGATGCAATTAGGCGTGAAGAGAAAAAAAAGAAATGTGTCATGCAGCACGATGTGTTTGTGTTTTGTTAACGGACAACAGATTAGTAAAGGAGACGGTCATAAACACCTGGGACGATCCATCGGCTATTCCTTGTATCAAACACCCGCAAGGATAACCAACGTTTAGCAAACTATCAACTGAGACGTCGGCTACTACCCAAGTCGATTCATCAATCTTCTTACAAGCTCTAAGGATAACAAAGGTCCTTGCGGGAACAATAGGTGTAGTCGCCTGCAATGATATCTGGATCTGAGAGACAAAACACAAGATCATGATAAATAAGCAAGCAAGGGGAAGAAGCACATGTATATATGCGTGAAGCTAGAAAACAATGAACAAGTGGAGGCCAGGTGACATACAAGCTGCACGGAGCCATCTGGGTTACAAGACGGTGATCCCTGAACCAAGAATCGAAGGCCTGTAGATTTTGACACTATGGATGGGAATAGCTGTTCCCAGTCCCTCTGGAAATAAAAAAAGGGTTAAAAAGGTTGGATAACAAACTCAATACTAATTAAATTGACAAAGAGAGAAAATATGCGTACATCAACGCGTATGGTGAGCTTCTTGGCTAGGAGGGTGTGTTCCATCTTGACAACAGCAGAAGCCCGGGATGCGCGAGTCCATGAGGAATTAGGATGACCATCCCACACTGCTTCGGGCCGGGGGAAAGTCTGTTGATAATGTAGCTGGTTAAGCAGGCCGTCGTTGGTCCAGAAAGAGCCATCTTTGTTGAGAGCAAGAGCGGACAACTCATGGACAGCGCAGGCAGCAACGAGGGAGTGGTCGATGTATCTTCCATCCTTTGTTAAGAAACTGCTAAGGACCGACCGTGATGATGAATCAATCTGCATGTACGTACCGAATTAACACATGAATGTACATAATCAGGGTCCAACTTTGTTGATGTCATGACATAAAAGCAAGAGGCGGGTCCAGCTTTGTATGAGGGTGTCCTCAAGATGAGCCAACTATTATCAGAATATTTCTTATTTCTAGCATATATTTCAGATAGCCCAACCCAAAGGTCTGGGCTAAAGAAAATATTTTCCAAGCCCACATGTGTATATTTGGAAACCATTGCTTATTTTCAAGTCTTCCAGTGAATATTATGAGTTTTTAATAAAATGATATTGCTTTAAATATCATTTAAGATTTAATAACTAATGTGGAGCACATAATATCTTGATATTTTCAGACAAGTCTTCAAAAGTATATGTATTTTCACCATTAATGATTGGTGCCCCCCTTGTAAAGAGTATTTCTGGGCCGGGGGTCGGGGTCAGGGCACGCTTTCATACAGTATATACATATATGTATGTATGTATATTAATAACATAATAAGCTATTCATCCATCCATATATATGATTGTGTGTGATATATATATATGGAAAAGTGAATATAAGGTTGATAAATAACAGATCTAGCAGCTATATATATATATATAATATATATATATATATATATATATGTGTTAAAAAAGGGAAAACTGGTTAGGTATTTATTAATAATAAAAATAAAATAAATTAACCTGTCGCTGGTGTGGTGGATGAACAGCAGCAAAAGAAAAAGCACCTTTAAGCAGCTTACATTCAAGAGATACCCGGGTTGCTTGTAAATGGCGTATTTGCTCGTGCTAAAATGGAAAGATCAAAATCAAAATCATCAAATCAAATCAAATCAAATCAAATCAAATCAAAATCAAAATTAAAATAAAATAAATTAACCTGTCGCTGGTGTGGTGGATGAACAGCAGCAAAAGAAAAAGCACCTTTAAGCAGCTTACATTCAAGAGATACCCGGGTTGCTTGTAAATGGCGTATTTGCTCGTGCTAAAATGGAAAGATCAAAATCAAAATCATCAAATCAAATCAAATCAAATCAAATCAAATCAAATCATCAAATCAAATCAAATCAAATCAAATCAAATCAAAATCAAAATTAAAATAAAAATGGGTATTAATAGATATAATAACTGATTTGGGCTAAGCAAGATTCCAGTACTGGATTGAATCGGTTCTTACATATAAGGAGGTAAGTACGTACCTTACTATATTCATCTCCAGAATCAAAAACAATTTCTCCATCCTCAGTTACTTTTGGGTATTCTTGTGTAGAGCAAATTTCTTTTGGAATTTTTTTTGGGATTGATGATGCCATTGCCATTGCCATTGCCATCGATCGCGTTTGGGGCATTTCTTTCTTTGTTTTAGGGTTTCCTCGCTTTTCCCTCTCTTTCTTTTGTTTTAGGGTTTCCTCGCTTTTCCCTTATTTATTTATGGGGAAATGATACGTACTTCAACAGTACGCAACTTAGGTACATCAAGGGGGGTTTGTGTAAATAATATTTACATGATACCCCCTGTATTTACAAAACACCCCCCTGTATTACAAAACCCCCCCTGTAATTTACACAAGGCCCCCTGTAATTTACACAAGCCCCCCCTTGATGTACCTAAGATACGTACTGTTGAAGTACGTATCATTTCCCCTTTATTTATACTCTCTTTTTCTTATCGCCACTTTTCTTTTGGGCTATTCTTTTTCAAGGGTTTCCTCGCTTTTCTCTCTCTCTCTCTATTATTCTTTTATTGTGATTTTGGATAATTTTTAAGGTAAATTACAAAAATGGTACCTGAGGTTTGTCAAAAACTACACTCATCATACCTACAATTCAAAAATTACGCCAGACATACCCATAGTTTCCAAATCCTTACACTGGTCATACCTAACCCTAAAAATGTGTCACATGCGTGTCACGTGCGTGGGTAAAAGACTCTTTTGCCCCTATTACGTTTGAATTGTAGGTATGATGAGTGTAATTTTTGACAAACCCCAGGTACCATTTTTGTAATTTACCTTAAAAATTATCCAAAATCACAATAAAAGAAGAAACAATGAAGGGATTTGTTCCGGAGACCCCGGTTCGAATCCTGGAGGGGGCAAGGTTTACCTTAATTAAATATCGTGCCTTCTGTATCAATATCTATTTCTATATCTCTAATCAATCTGTATGTCTATGTTAATATCTGTATCCAGATCTATATCTATAAAACCGGATCTATAGTTTTCTGTGAGAACTACAGTGGTGTGATGGGTGGCAACCACCGTCGAACCCAACCCCTCCAGCCGTATTCTTCCACCTGTAGAAGCTTTTCATGCCCGCGGTTGTTGGCCGTGATTTATTGCCACGTGGATTCGATATTTGCACGGGCCGCCCACTTGTGCTTCAGTTTCTTCAAATTAATAGAAAAAGTTATGGAATTGATGAAGGGTATGGAGAGTTTTTTGCTAATTTCTATTCTCTATAATTTTCCTTTGAAATTTTTAAACACGAACCCATCAAAAATTCAAAATAATGATATCAGAGTTTTTGGATTTCTTTTTAACCCAAAAGAAGAATCTTAGACAGGAAAAGAGAGGTGTATACCATACGGATAGAGTTTCAAGTTGTGTACGATAGGAAATAGATATTTATTTTGTTTTAGGATGAAAACTAAAGTGTAGAATTATTTTTTGGAAAATGAAAGTTTATTTTTATTTGTTGAAATGTTTGTTTCTTCTTTTATTGTGATTTTGGATAATTTTTAAGGTAAATTACAAAAATGGTACCTGAGGTTTGTCAAAAATTACACTCATCATACCTACAATTCAAACGTAATGGGGGCAAAAAAGTCTTTTACCCACGCACGTGACACGCATGTGACGCATTTTTAGGGTTAGGTATGACCAGTGTAAGGATTTGGAAACTATGGGTATGTCTGGCGTAATTTTTGAATTGTAGGTATGATGAGTGTAGTTTTTGACAAACCTCAGGTACCATTTTTGTAATTTACCCTTTATTTTATTCATACCATTTCTATACACATTTAGTAGCGATAATCAATGATGAGTTGGTGTAATGGTCTAAGTTTTTCGGACAAAAACAACCAAATAAAATATGAGTACAAGTGTCTTAATGCATGAGAGTCTTAAAAGTCTTAAATTTATTAGATACAAAGCTTGGACACACCAAGAAATACAAAACGTACAAATTCATTAGTCTAAACACCAGAAACCCAATTCATCTAAAACAAAGACAAATGACTGAATTTTTGTTTAACATCACGTACATGGTACATTTAGTGTGATTAAAGACATTATAAATGATGACCAGATGTTACCAGTTAGAGATGTTATTTTAGTTTAGGATTATTTCAATGATTTACAACAATAATATTCTTTTATTGACCAAGTTTACCATGTTTAATTAAGAAAAAAACTTGTTATACAAAATAATTAATATCATCATTATATCATAAATAAAATATATTTGTTTATTTATAGTTTTATTGACCAAGTTTACCATGTTATGTCCCCCTACGTGCAAGTCACGTGAGGGCCTTTTCGTCAGTTTACACCAAAAAAATACTAACAAAAACACGTTCCTGCCTATTTTAAATAGACCCAACCCTTTATTTTGACCCACCCATTTCTTAAACCTAATTTCTCCCCCAAATTGTAAACCTAATTTGCTCCAATCAATTGAACTTCAATCAAAACGATCGTTGATTATTGCTTGTGTGGGAAGCATTCGGTGGTGAAAACATCATGGACTCCATTAATTATAGGTCGTCGTTTTTATTGTTGTTCACGAAATGTAAGTAGTTCTCATTGAACCCATCACTTATTCACATTATATGGATATCGTTTTACAAAATAGAAATATATCCATATTTATGAACTAGTGAACTTTCCATTTATAATAACCTTCTTGATTTCTTTTATCAATAAAATCACTTGATTTAAAAGCATGTATGCAAATACATATATTTATATACACGAATAGGGGTGGGTTATTTGTAGTACAAGGGGGAAAAAAGTACAGAAAGTTACAACCATCTTCCTTCTTGCCCGACCACCTTCTTCTCCGGCGAACAACCACCGCCACACCTCCGGCGACATCTACGACGACTTTCTGGCGAGAATCAGGTTCATTTTCGGGTGGATACGGTATGGGCCAGTGGTCCTTATCCGTTCTAAACTGACCGTCAAGGGACGCATATGGGAATCGTATGGATTTGATGGGCGGCAATCCAAGAGATGGTGACGATTTGCTACGGTACGGGCGAAGCCCTTGCTGCCGGCGCCGACGCCGTGGTTGGGGTGGTCGGAGATGATGGTGGTGGCGGTGGTTGTCTCGCCGGAGAAGAAGGAGGTGGTGGCTGGCGGCGGCAGACTCACCTGAGAAGAAGAAGGTGCTGCAGCAGCCGGAGAAAGAGGAAGAAGGAGGAGGAAGGCTTGATCTGATCCGTCCAAAGTTTTGATCGGACGGCTGGGTTGCTTTTGTACTTTTTTTCCCCCTTGTACTACAATTAACTTTCTCCTACACGAATATATATATATATATATATAATATATATATATATATATATATATATAATACATATACGAAATTAAACGTAAGCGACTTTATTCAAGACTAAAAATCAAGGTAAGTACTTATACCATGCATGGACCTCTCTGATACCACTGTTGGGATTTCATTAACTGAATAACATAAAATGGGTCAGGTGACTGACCCGGTGAAACGACATTACTTAAATATTTTTTTTATTTTTTTTTACGGACGGACGCTTGTGCGTCCGTGAGAACGTCCGTGAAAACAAAATCTTCGGATGTGAACTTTGATGAAATGGAGTTGCTTAGGATGTTGTTTAGGTCATATCTTACAAAACTCAAACCATTTGGACCAGTGGAACTCGACTTATTAACAAAGTGTAAAATTGAACAGAATGTTCACGGACGCAGCACGGACTATCCGTGGAAGCGTCCGTGAGCTGGGCGATTCTTTTTAATGAACAAGTATTTGACGGACGCTCCACGGACGATCCGTGGAAGCGTCCGTACCTGTGCATGACATCTTTAGTATTTTCAAACACATTTAAGTGGGTCATTCACCCATTTTGACACATTACAAAATCAACATTTTGAGTTTACACATCAAAGACCATTCGAGACTAACATTTCCATATTTGTGTCAAATCAAACTTTTCCGAACATAACGAATGGAGCATGAGCCATGAGAGGTAGGATGTCTAAGTATCTACACCAAATACCATTCCTTCAAGAATGGTGTTACCTTCAAATCTTCCAAAAGCAACCTACAAGCTTCAACTTCAATCAACAAGTACCTAATTTCTTCTTTCAAATCCGCCTATAAAAGGGAAACAACTAAAATGGTAAGCGAATGCTTAGTGAATATACTTGCATACATTTATGAACACGAAGGAGGGCAACGCACAAAGGGTTATTATATGTAACCTATGACACCGTCGTGTCATACTTACATACTCACATTTGTACTTTAACGCTATACATGGATCCATATAAGCTAAACATCATCATCAATATCACATATCGGGATTCTTAGGCCCCGGAGGTTCTTAGGCCTCATACACAAGGGATTCTTAGGCCCCATAAACATAATCAATATCACGTATCAGGATTCTTAGGCCCCGGAGGTTTTTAGGCCTCATCACATATCGGGATTCTTAGGCCCCGGAGGTTTTTAGGCCTCAATATCATTTTGCCCCACATGGGCTTTAACGCCAAATCGATTTCCATACATGAAATCCATCATCATATGGAAATCGACCCAACGTATACATAAAGGTATGCAAATATACTCACCTCTTTCGCGACTCGAACAACAACATGAAATAATGGCAATAGCACAAATTCACGCTTCAACCTATATCATATCATAAAATGCATATAAGCTAACATTCACAATCTTGACTAACTCAACTTAGTCATTCTAACTCACTAGCATTCCTAACCCAAACTTCTTATCTTGCTATTGAGTTGCATTTCTTTCAAAATTTCACTTGATGGATTTAACTCATCAAGTTCATCATCATTTCATTCAAATAACAAAAATCACCATTCTTTCATAATCGAAGTTTCAATGCCAATCATTCAAAATCTTAACTAAATTCATCATGTAACTCAATAACAAACCATAATATACAAGAATTTGGGGGGAAACATATAATAACTCCATTCTAGCAAAACCCCCCAAATTTGGGTACCTCGAGAACCCTAATTTCATTAAGAAAGGAATTGAAATTAGGTTAAGGAATCAATACCTTAACAATGGAAGATAAAAGATTAGGGTTTCCAAATCACAATTTCTTCCCCCTTTTCTTCTTGCTAATTTCGACCACCACCACCACTTTACCCTCAAATTCTCCAAATTCACTTCTTCACTATTATGAATTATTATTCTTAATTTGCTATGGAGAATTTTAGATAGACTAAGGAGATGAATGTTTTGAGTAGGATGGAATTCACAAGAAGATTCATGAAAAGAGAAATTAGATAATGGAATGGTGAGTAATAGTCTAAGAAGATGGCTGGCACATTGTGGGGGTGCCACGACCCCTGCCTACTTTTTGTGAGAAAATACCCGCTATTCGTTAAAGTTCCAACTAAATTAATCCCATATCCAAAAATAAAATACTAGGAAATTATTTAAATGTCAAAACTATAAAAAGGGATTAATTTATTTACCTTAAAAAAAACTTTGATTTAATATATATCAAAGTAAAACAGCGGAAGCGTGTTAATGAACCGTTATTAAAAGCGTGGTATCATTAAGAGCATAAACATTTGATAAACCTAACGTCCGACACAGAATCTCCATGCAAAGTGATGATATACCATATACGGAGCTTTAGCTCCGTACTCGAAGCAGATACGCAGGCACCTTCGTACAGGTAAGATTAACTCATTTATACCTAAAAACGGAGCTCGACCCCCGTTCAGTACAATCACTCCGGAGCTCCCGAGGTAACAATACCCAGCTCCGAGCAAATATAAGAAAGATCGATATAGATTCTTTCTATGATTATCCGATCTAAATAACATAATGAAGCTCCGATAATCTTGGACACATCTCGCTAAAGAGATCATCACAAATCTCCTCAAGAAGGAAATAAAATATATCACAAAGAGGGAGAGATTTACCCTAAATTTCTTACCCTCCTCTCCAAGTTAGTTACCCTCTATATAAATAGAGGAAGAAGCCATACGGCGGATCATCATATATGATATGCTCGATACACACAATTCCATTATACAACACTTATTCGACCTCCGAATAAACCCTAAACAAATCTCCTAAACCCTAAGTCGCACGAAACGACTTAGGATTAGCAACTATAAGGCGTAAAGCGGTCTTCGACCCTCTGACCGGAAGGGAATCGCCAACAAAACACCACCAACCCCACTCACACCTCTGGTTGAGTCATAGTGCGATTTTTGCAATGAGTCCGTCTTTGAGCGATTTTTTTGGCCTTTCCCTTTTTATTCGGGAGGCTCTTTTTGTTGCTTCATGAATGTCTTAATGGGCGTCCCCTTGAACATTTACATGAAGTCTTTATATTCAATTTTACGCGCGTTTATTATTTCGATCGATCTTAAAGTTTTGCCGAAGCTTTATTTTATTGCAAAATAATTGGCAGGAGGACGTTACATGGTAAGGTTCCTAGCTGCTAGCTTTCTTTATTGGGACTTATCCGATGTGTAATCGGGCTTATCCCTTCTGTCTTTTTAGGGAATCCACTTTTTGATGGAGGTCTTTATGGGCCTCCGTCCTTTTCCCTGAGCCTCTGGGTCTGTTTTGCTTCCTGGCTCCTCGATTCCTTTTACGTATCCTTCTCCTGAACGTTGGTGCTTCCAGGGGCTGCATTTTCTTTTCTGGGTACATGGGGAGCTCTCTGTCCTCATCGTCTGATAAGCTCTGTCCACTCCCATGCGCCCTTCGTTCAATGTAAAGGTTGGATAACAACGTGGTTATTCCTGTTTCGCTTTGGAATTTTATTTGCGAGTGTATCGTAGATGCTATGATTCTGAATTTTCTCATTGCTTCTCTCCCAAGAATTGCATTGTTTCCAGAGTCTGCTGTGATGACCAAAAACGTAATTTTTTCCGTTTTCCAGTTCGGGTATCTTCTGATTGTTACTTCGGTACGAAGCTCCCCGATGGGCCACGTTCGCTCTCCTGCAAACCCTATGAGTGGCCTTTCAACTTTTCGCAGCGTTTCTCTAATATTCCTTGGTAATTTGGAGAAGTGTTTTTCGTAGAGAATATCACACTCGCTGCCACCGTCTATTTGAACATGCCTCATTTTGGTCCCCCCAATGTCTGCTTCGATGACGATTGGTTCGTTGGAAGGGGTTATATCCCTTAAAGGTGAGAATTGATAATACTGCTCCTGTTTTGTGCACCTCGGAGCGTATCATGAGAATTTGTGCCGGTGGTGTTTTTTCTGTTTTGCCTGCTTCGCTTTTTACTTTTGCCTGGCGGATCCCTTTAACAAGGTGGTCCAACTTTCCTGATCCCACAGCCTCTTCTATAGCTCTTCTTAAGTTTTTGCAGGTATTTGTATCGTGTCTGATGATATACCCCTCCGGAGCCCTACCTCCGTATGTGAATCTGCTATTACGAAGGCTGCTTAAGGATGCTTTCTGCCAGAATTACGGAGCTCACCTACGTCAGAACGGAGCTCACCTCCGTCAGGATTACGGAGCTCGCCTCCGTCAGAACGGAGCTCACCTCCGTCAGGATTACGGAGCTCACCTCCGTCAGAACGGAGCTCACCTCCGTCAGGATTACGGAGCTCACCTCCGTCAGAATGGACCACCTCGGTCAGAATTACGGAGCTCATCCGTCAGAACGGAGCTCCCCCAAATATGGAGGAAATCTCCTATTTCTTCCTCCTAAAGAAAACGGATTTACCCAAATCTCTTCCTAAACACTAGGGTATCCCCCTAAAAACCCTAGAACCCTAACTTATCCCCCAAGATAAGTTTCTCCTATAAAAAGAGGTCATCCCCATCGAATGGGGGCATGTTCTCTTCACCCTCATAATACCTAAGGTGGACGGCTCCTCTACGGAGTCGTCTCCACCGCCAACACAAACACCTCCGATCTTGTGGCGTTAAGCTTTTCAAAGCTTTACACCGATAGGGAATCGCTAACGAATCGGTCAAAACCCCCTCGTTGTTCCCGATCGAAGGTCCGTGCGATTATTTGATCAAACAGTGTCCATGGTCCCTGTGGTTATCACAGTATTTTTCCATGTTTTTCTTCTTTGTTATGAGCTTAGTTGGGGCTGGGAAAGTCGAAGCGATCCGTTCCGTAAGCAAAATTTGCTTCGACGTTTTGGTGAGACTGGACAGGATATCTATCCCACTGTCTCTGTCTCGTCCTGCCCATTGGTTGTCGTCACGGCCGTACCGGGGGAATCTTCCATTCCATTCGTATTTCTTTCTTTTTCTTTCCGAGGAGAAGTCGGCGTTCGTGATTTCTCTTCCGTCCAACCAGATGTGGCATTTGCCTGTTAAGCCATCGTAGGTTTCAGGCAAGTTGGTGCTCAAATTTTCAATGAGGTATATTGTGCGCAATCCATGTATGAGCCCTGAGATTCATTGACTCTTTGGCAATCCTCGCACTTGTTGGGTTTCATTGTTGTATCTGACAATACAATCTCTTGTCTTTTCCCCTCCTTTTGTTTAATGTTATGTACAGTGATGTGTGTTTTTCTGTGCTTCTTTTGCATACTAAACTGGGATTTAAATTTGTTCTTGAGTGTTTCAAAGATATCGATACTATTCTTTGGTAAGCCATCAATCCATTCCCGCGCATCATCCGTTAATGAATAGGAAAACGCGTGGCACGTTGTCGGCATGTCCCATCTCTGGATTAGCGCTGCTCCGATGAACTTTTTCAGAAAGTCATCCGGATCGCTTTTTGCGTCATAATACCCCAAGTGTTGTGGGTACTTCATCTTTGTTGGCAAGGGGTGACTTTGTATAGTCACAAAGACTATGTGTTAACCAGGTGGACAGATCCACCGGCTCCGGGTCCTCCCATTCATTAGAATCGTAGTCTGGATGAGCCACGTTTCTTCTAATCTGTGGGAATCCTTGTTGGTTTCCTCTTGGCCCCTCCTGGTTTCGCCGAGGTCCTAAGGTGTTTTCCGAACCTCTGCTGATCTGTGGTGGTTGCCTCTGAAGTGGTTCTTGAAATACTTCTTCTCTTTGGGCAGTCGAATTCATTCTTTCTTCGATTTGTGTTCCTGCTGCCCCTTGTAGGGTTGCAGTTGTCTATGTTCGTCTATCTTGATGGTGGGGTGCTTCCATGTTTCTTCTTGGGGGAGGCTCCGCTTCGATGTACTCATCCACTGAGTCAGAATCGTATTCGTTTTCCAGATTCCTGGTAACATTCCGGATCTGACATGCTTCCCTTAGGCGATTCATAATAGTGCTTAGGGTATCGTAATTAACTCGCACATAGGCGTCGTTTATTTCATGTTCCGCTGATGTCGATGCCCTGTTGTTACCTCCCAAAGGTAACTGTGTCCTTTGAGCAAAGGAGGTAAAGCTTGGTCTGATTTGCTCCGGGCTTTGCCTTTGGAGGGGTGTCAATACAAACCCGCTACTGCTCCTTGGCGGTGTTACCACGGATATGTCTGGTCCCTGGTCTAGTGGGGTTATCGTTGGCCCTCCCGTATTCTGACTTTGCAGAGATATTGGAGTCCTGAACAGATTTAGGCCTTGTGACACTGGTCTTTCTAGTCCCTGACCTTGTAATGTCGCCGTTGATCCGCTTGGCACCGGCGCGGACCTACCCGGTGTGCGTTCTTCCGGGACATACCGTTCCGTAATACGGTCTTGCGATACAGATCCTCCTGGTGCACGTTCTTCCAGAGCGAATCGCTCCGTAGCACGATCTAGCGGTGAAGATCTGCTCGGGTATCGCTCTAGGGGTGTCACCACGGGCCTGTCTTGATTCTGGCTCTGGTTTTCGGGTCTTCCAGAGGTGTTCTATGTTTCACCTAAAGTCGAATTATGACTCCCTGATGTGATAATAGGTGGACGATAGTTCCGGCTAGGTGTGTCAAATGAAAACCCTCCTTGGGAGTCTGACCCTCCCGGGGGTGTTCCAGGCCCTCTAGGACCCTATGTTCTTTGATTATTATGACCGTGGGTGAGGTTCTATATATATATATATATATACTGTATATATATATATATATATGTGTGTGTGTGTGTGTGTGTGTGTGTGTGTGTGTGTGTGTGTGTGTGTGTGTGTGTGTGTGTGTGTGTGTGTGTATGTGTGTGTGTGTGTGTGTGTGTGTTTTTTTTTTAGTGGTGTCCCACGGATGGCGCCAATTTGTTTGATCTAATAATCGCACTATGGCTTAACCGGAGGTGTAAGTAAGGGGATGATGGTTTTGGTGGTGATTTGAAGGCGATTCCATCAAGGTAATAGGGCTGCGGCCGCTTTACGCCTTAGTTATTGTAGGTTGTGCCGATCTCTGAAAATCGGCGCGATATAATGGCTGTGTATGTTTTTGAGGTGAGAAGATAATTTCTCCGTATGATGGCTTCCTCTATTTATATAGAGGGTAAAACTTGGAGAAGAGGGTAAGAGATTTAGGGTAAATCTCTTCCCCTTTTAAGGATATCTTCTTTCCTTGCTAAGGAGATTTATGTTGATCACTTTACAAACCGTGTCCGGGATCCTCGGACTTCAAATATGTTATTTAAGATCGGATAATCATAGAAAGTATCTATACCCGATCTTTTTGATATGTTTTACCTTGGAGCTGGGTATTTGCTACCTCAAGAGCTCCGAAATAATTGTACCGAACGGAGATCGAGCTCCGTTCTGGGTATATATAGACAAGTAATTTTACATGTACGAAGGTACTCCTTCTTCTGCTTCGGAGGGTATATCATCACACACACAACCAACACACCACGCCGGCTCTCAAAGTCCGACATAATACACAACTATTTTAGGCGTAAAGCGGCCGCAACCATCTTACCGAAAGGCAATCGCCTACAAACCATCACCAACACCTTAACCCCGATACTCACACCTCCGGTTGAGCCATAGTGCGATTATTTGATCAAACAAATTGGCGCCTTCCGTGGGACCCCATAACAGATAACAAAAAAAAACGAATCCCACCCACGATCATAATAATCAATTCTCATGGCTGACGGAGAATCCTCTCCAAGAACACCCAACTCTTGGGGATCCCGATTACCCCAGGAGGATCAGATTTCCAGGAGCAGTTTTCCTTTGACACGCATGGGTTGAACTATCGTCCGCCTATTATCACAACAGGTGGACATAGCACGAGTGAAACGTCAAACGTGCAAGGTGCTCCGGGGCGGCCCGAACCTCAAAACCAGAATCAAGATAGGTCTCTTGCAACACCACCGGGATGGCATCCGGACAGATCCACCCCACAGGAACGTGCCACGGAGCGATCTGCTCCGGAGGAGCTCGTATCAGACAGGTCCACACCGCAAGGCCCAAAGCCAAACAGATATGCGATAACATTACAGAGTCAGGGGCCAGAAAGATTAGCGGCACAAGGTTCAAACCTGTTCAGACCCGTGATACCTACAAAGGGTTAGAACACAGGCGGACCAACAACAGGCCCACCAGAACCAGGACAAAACAGATCTGCGGCAACACCGCCCCGGACCCAAAGCGGATTCGTACTGACACCTCTTCAAGGGCAGAGTCCGGGACAAATCGGACCGGGCTTCACCCCCCTGAATCAGAGGACACAGTCAACCCTGGGAGGCAATAACAGGGCATCGACATCGGCAGAGCATGAAATAAACGACGCATATGTGCAAGCTAATTACGACGCCCTAAGCGCAATCATGAACCGCTTGAGAGAAGCAGGTCAGATCCGCAATGTCACCAGGAACTTAGAAAATGAATACGATTCCGACTCGGTGGATGAATATATCGAAGCAGAACCCCCTCCGAGGAGAACAAATGAAAGGACACTACACCAGCAGGAAAGACAAATTCAAACAACTCCAATTCCAGCAAGGACAACTGGAATACAGATAGAAGAAAGAAGAAATTTAGCTACTCGCGGATAAGAAGCAGTCTTCCAAGAAGCGCTGCAAAGGACTCCACCTAGGATCAGCAGAGGTCCGGAAGTTACCCCAGGGCCTCAGCGGAACCAAGATGGGTCGAGAGGAAACCAACAGGGATTCCTCCAAACCAGAAGGAACGTAGTCCGCCCGGACTATGATTTATATGAATCAGAGAACCCAGATCCGGTTGATCTATCCCACCTTGTGAACCATGATAGCCCATTTTCTGCGGCTATACAGAGCCATCCCCTGCCAGTGAAGATGAAATACCCCCAACATTTAGGGTATTATGATGGGAAAAGCGATCCGGATGACTTCCTGAAGAAGTTCATCGGGGCAGCCCTGACTCAAAGGTGGGACATGCCAACCACATGCCATGCATTCTCTTATTCGCTAACAGATGATGCTCGGGAGTGCATCGATGGTCTACCCAGAATCAACATCGATATTTTTGAGACGTTGAGGAACAAGTTTAGATCCGAGTTCAGTCAGCATGCAGAAGAAGCACAGGAAAACTCACTTCTCCGTGCATAATATCAAGCAAAAAGAAAGCAAGAAGACAAGGGATTTCATTGTCAGATATACCAATGAAACCCAACAGGTTCGAAGATTACCAGAAAGCCAGAGGATCTCAGGACTCATCCATGGGCTCCGTACAATAGATCTCATTGAGCATCTAAGCACCGATTTACCTGAAACCTACGACGGTTTGACAGACAAAGCTCATATCTGGTTGGACGCAAGGGAAACAACGAATGTTGAATACTCCTCCGGAAGAAAAAGGAAGGAGTATGGAGGCAACGGAAGATTTCCCCGGTATGGCCGAGATGACAACTAGTGGGCAGGTAGAGACAGAGATAGTGTGATAGATATCCTATCCAATCTCACCAAAACCCCAAAACAGATTTAGCTTACAGAACAGATCGCTTCAACTTTCCCGACTCCAACCAAGCTCATAACAAAGAAGAAAAACATGGACAAATACTGTGAATATCACAGGGACCATGGACATGACACAAATAACTACAGAAATTTAAGAAGAGCTATTGAGGAAGCTGTAGAGTCAGGGAAGCTAGACAACTTTGTCAAGGGGATCCGCCAGGAAACAAGGGTGAAAAGCGAAGCAGACAAAACAGAAAAAATACCACCGGCACAGATCCTCATGATACGCTCCGAGGTGCATAGAGATCGCCCACAAGAGCAGTATTATCAATTCCCGCCTTTAGGGGATATAATCCCTTCTAACGGACCAATTATCATCGAGGCCGACATCACGGGAACCAAAATGAGGAACGTTCAGATAGACGGTGGGAGTGAGTGCGATATTCTCTATGAAAAGTACTTCTCCAAGTTACCAAGGAATGTCAGAGAGAAGCTAAGGAAAGTGGAAAGGCCGCTCATAGGGTTCGCAGGAGAGCGAACATGGCCAATCGGAGAACTGCGAACGAAGGTAACAATTGGGAAATACCTGTTTGATCAAAGAATCGCACAGACCTTCGATCGAGAACAAGGAGGGATTTTGGATGATTTATTGGCGATTCCCTTCCGGTCAGAGGGTCGAAGACCGCTTTACGCCATTATATCGGAGGTGTTTGTGTTGGAGGTGGAGATTCTCCATGGAAGAGAAGCCGACCATCTTTGGTGTGGAGAAGATGAATGTATGTGTTTTTAGGGCGAAGAGAACATGTCTCCATTCCATGATGAGGACCTCTATTTATAGAGAGAACTCATCTTGGGGAATAAGTTAGGTTTAGGGTTTTACCCTATTATTTAGTGTTTGATCAAATAATCGCACTATGGCTCAACCGGAGGTGTGAGTATGGTTGTTGGTGTTAATCGGTGATTCCCTTGCGGTCAGAGGGTTGAAGACCGCTCTACGCCTATTGTTTGTTGATCTCAGTCGATTCGTTCGACTTAGGGTTTGAGGGTTTATTTTATGGTTTATTCGGAGGTTGAATAAACTATGAATGAGGGCTTATTTCTGTAATGCGTGTTTGGTCAAATAATCGCACTATGGCCTTACCGGAGGTGTGGGTAGAGGTTTGGAGTGTTAATGGTGATTTAGAGGTGATTCCCTAAAGGTAATAGGGCTGCGGCCGCTTTACGCCTATATGTTTATTTATTCTCAGCCGTTGTGAAGGCTGAGAGTTTGTTTATGGGAGGTGTACGTCCTCCTTTTTGGGTTGTAGAAGATGATCGTTCTGTATGATATCTTCCTCTTTATATAGAGGGTATAAAACTTGGAGAGGAGGGTAAGAGAACTAGAGTAAATCTCTTCCTCCTTTGTAAATATCTTATTTTCTTCATGAGGAGATTTGTGTTGAGCCGAGTCCGATATCTTCGGATTTAGATATGTTATTTGAGATCGGATAATCACGGAAAGTATCTATATCCGATCTTTATATGTATTTTCCCGGAGCTGGGTATTTATCACCTTAGGAGCTCCGGAGATAATTTATGCTGAAGAGAGATCTAGCTCCGTTCTGGATATATAGATGAGTAATCTTACCTGTACGAAGGTACCTCTGCTTCTGCTCCGGATACGGAGCTAAGGCTCCGTATAGGGTATATCATCAAGCCCCCCAGTCTGATGGGAGGTTCTATCTGTAGAAGATCGCATTAGACTTAAAGATAAAAAATGTGGAAAGTATCATACCTTCGAAATCTAAAAGGAATGTTCTCCGTTGTTCCATTGCTGCATTACGCGACTTGCTCCATTTAATCGAACATTTAAGCAAATATCAGAGTCATAATGGCGTCTTATCCCTTGGTTGCAACTTGTTGGCGCGGAACCCGGGGTAACTTATTACTGGGTAGTTACCTGTGATTATTACCCGTATGTAAATACTGTTTATTACCACAAAAAGGGGTTTCATTCAATAATTCTTCTCCAAATCCCCTCCGTGCTATCTTTTCTCATCGATCATTGCCAGGTATTCCTACTATCTCCCGTTTACTTTTTCTTTTTGAGAATAAATGTCGAAGAGAGGATTACGAACCATCACTAGCACCCTTAGTCGTCCTGCTTATCAGGAGTTTGTTTCCGCCTATTTGTCTCAGAACCCTAATTTGGTAAGGTTTCCCGAAAGAGGGCAGTCTATTTGTGATCCACCCGATAGTTTTGTTGGTATATATGTGAAGGCATTCTCTCTTGGTAATCTTAGGGTTCCTTTTTCATCCTTCTTTTTAGCTGTCTTGGATTATTACAAGTGCCATATATCTACTGTTCATCCGACTGGTGTTGCTAAGATCATAGCTTTTCAGGTCCTGTGTAGCGCCAATCATATAGAACCGTATGTTTCCCTATTTAACTTCTTTTATAAGCTTAAGGAGTCTGGGGATTGGGTAACTGTCTCCAAAAATGGTGAATACGAACTGTTTATTACTGGTGGGGTGGAAATTAGGGATTGGAAAGGTTTGTTTGTTTTTGTAGACCAGTCATTGATTCCTGATGAGCGGAGTGGTTTGATAAATGGAGGAAGGTTGGAGTACAAGTCAATAGGTACTCCGAGCATTATTGGTGTTAGGCAGATGGATGTTGATTGTCTTTCTTCGTATGCTTTAAAACTTTGTGTGTATCCAGAAGCTGTTTTATTTAAGTCTCATGTTGCGAGGTGTTGGGAGTGTGGTACTTTGGATTTTGCAATTGAGTTTGATAGTCAGGGTAGGTTTGATTCTTCTGTACTTCTGCTTTGCCATTCTGTTACAAAATAGGGTAGATACTGATCCGTGTTACCCTTTACAGAAATGTCTTTTAAGCAACTCATTGATAGGCAGCATGTGTTGTCTGGTGTTGTCTTTAGGCCAGTGGCTCTGGCTCCTCCACCTGTCGAGCCAACTGTTCCTTTGGACACCGAACCTGTTCGTCCAGCTGTAGCTCAAGAGAGGCCTTTGCCTGATGAATTACCTGAGGCATCCACCCCTGCGACTCGTGAGCCGGTGGATAATGTTGTAGAAGATTCAGATGGTGCTGATGAAGATGTTGGGGGAGTCAGAACTCAAGGGAATACTGTTGGGAGTCGTCTGAAGAAGAGGAAAAGTACATCAAAGAGTGATGTTGGTCATCGACCAAAAAGGTTGAAGACGAAGGTTCATAGGAGTCCTCCGCAGTTCTCATGTAAGTCCTTGTTGTCTTCTTGTTTCTATGTGTGCATTCCTTGTCATGAATTGTGATTTCTCTTTTTTTTTTTAGCCTTCGATCCTTTTGAAGAAGTTCTGGATGCTTCCTCTTGTCATCGTGACATACAAAGCATTGCTCCTTCCGGATGGGTGAATGGTCTGATGAACTCAGGTGTTTCAGAATTGTCTGCTTTCTTCAGCCGCTCTATCTTTTGCAGTGCTATTGTTGGCAGTGTCATGGATTCAAGATTGCGGGAGAGTGCTCAGGAGTCCGGACCATCTAAGGAGCGATATGAAGAATTGATGACAGAGAAGCTTGCTTTGGAAGCCAAGGTGAATGATCTGGAGTTGGACTGTGGGGCCTTGCAATCTGAGCTGAGTGCTGCGAGGACTGACGCAGAGAGGATCATTGCGGAGAAAGAGAGGGAAGTGGAGACTTTGGTCGGCCAAGTACGAGAGAAGGATAACTTGGTGAAGGAGGTACATGGTGCGCTTGCAGAGAAGTCGGGCATGTACGGGAGATTGATTGTTGAGGTCATTCCTCATGTATGCAGGTCTTTCCTTAATGGCCCCGAGGTCGGCGAGTTGTTATCTAAAGTCTGAAATTTGAACAGAGAAGATGCAGATGTGGGGTTGATGCGTGCTCTAGCTACGGAAGGTCTGGTAAATCTAGAGGGTCGCGTCATCCCAGAAGATACAACTATTCGCCTTGATTCTGCCCTTGATGCCCTGGCCAATGTTGATTCTGTGTACCTCCGTAATCTGGCTGTTGATCCCGAAGCTTCTCCCTCTAATCTCCTGCAGGTTGCTCCCTAAGTTTTTATTGTTGCTTGACCCCCGGTTTGTTTCTTTGGACAATTGTTGCATACTTTGAACAATTTCTTTCCCTGTTTCATCTTTTTTGATGGCCTGTGCGCCTCTTGGACAATTGCTGTGGATATTTGTTGACCTCCCTTTATATTGGGGGAGGATAATGTACATACTCTTTTGGTACCTGCATTTTTAAATTAACCTACCCTTAACTTCGTCATTTTATAATGATCCGTCTTTGAGTGGTTTTTTGGCCTTTCCCTTTCTATTCGGGAGGCTCTTTTTGTTGCTTCATGAATGTCTTAATGGGCGTCCCCTTGAACATTAAACATGAAGTCTTTCTATTTTGGTTTTACGCGCGTTTATTAGTTTGATCGATCTTATTGTTTGTTGAAAGCTTTATTTTATTGCAAAATAATTGGCAGGAGGACATAGTAAAGTTCCTAGCTGCTAGCTTTCCTCTTCGGGACTTATCCGGGTAGCTAATCCGGGCTTATCCCTTTTGTCTTTTTAGGGAGTTTACTTTTTGGCGGAGGTCTCCATGGGCCTCTGTCCATCTCCCTGAGCCTCTGAATTTGTTATACTTCTTGGCTCCTTTGCTTCCTTTGTATATTCTTCGTTTGAACGCTGGTGTTTTTTGGGACCGTGTTCCCATTTCTGAATGAACGGAGGGCTCTCTGCCTACGTTGTCTGAAGAGCTCGGTCTATTCCTTTGTGTCTGTCGTTCATTTAGTAGGTTAGATGGTAATGTCGTTATTCCTACTTCGCTCTCAAATTTTATTTGCGAGTGGATTGTTGACGCTACAATCCCGAATTTTCGCATTGCTTCTCTTCCAAGGATTGTGCTGTTCCCGGAGTCTGCTGTGATTACTAGAAACGTGATTTTTTTCGTTTTCCAATTCGGGTATCTTCCAATTGTTACTTCCGTGCGAAGCTCTCCGTTGGGCCACGTTCGCTCTCCCGCGAATCCGACTAGCGGCCTTTCGATTTTTCGCAGCTTTTGTCTGACACTCCTTGGCAATTCATAGAAGCATTTTTCATAGAGAATGTCACATTCACTACCACCGTCTATCTGGACATTCCTCAGTTTTATTCCCGCAACGTGAGCTTCAATTACAATTGGGTCGCTGGAAGGGACTATGTCTCTTAGCGGCGGGAATCGGTAATGCTGCTCCTGAGGGGGATCCTTATGTACCTCGGACCGTATCGTGAGGATTTGTGCCGGTGGTGTTTTCTCAGTTCTATCTGACTCACTTTTTACTCTTGTTGCCTGGCGGATTCCTTTAACAAGGTGGTCCAACTTTCCTGATTCCACAGTCTCTTCTATGGCCCTTCTTAAATTTTTGCAACTGTTTGTGTCATGACCATAGTCTCTATGGTACTCACAATATTTTTCCATGTTTTTCTTTTTTGTTATCAGTTTGGCTGGGTTGGAAAAGTCGAAGCGATCCGCTCCGTGAGTAAAATTTGCTTCGGGGTTTTGGTGAGATTGGACAGGATGTCTATCCCACTGTCTCTCTCTCTTCCTGCCCATTGGTTGTCTTCACGGCCGTACCGTGGGAATCTTCCATTCCCTCCGTATTCTTTCCTCTTTTTTCCCAAAGAGAAATCGGCGCTCATGGTTTCTCTTGCGTCCAACCATATGTGGGCTTTGCTTGTTAAACCATCATAGGTTTCGGGCAAATCAGTACTTAAATGTTCAATGAGATCTATTGTGCGCAGTCCATGTATGAGCCCTGAGATCCTTTGACTCTCTGGTAATCCTCGCACTTGCTGGGTTTCATTGGTGTATCTGATAATAAAATCTCTTGTCTTTTCTCCCTCCTTTTGTTTAATGTTATGCACAGTGATATGTGTTTTCCTGTGCTTCTTTTGCATGCTAAATTGGGATTTGAACTTGCTTTTGAGTGCTTCGAAGCTCTCAATGCTATTTTTTGGTAAGCCATCGATCCATTCCCTTGCATCGTCCGTTAATGAGTAGGAAAACGCATGGCACGTT
Source organism: Erigeron breviscapus (assembly GCA_034093135.1). Classification (NCBI taxonomy): domain Eukaryota; kingdom Viridiplantae; phylum Streptophyta; class Magnoliopsida; order Asterales; family Asteraceae; genus Erigeron; species Erigeron breviscapus. Next base: position 18,534,253 of record CM067168.1, read on the forward strand.
GTCGGCATGTCCCACCTCTGGATTAGCGCGGCTCCGATGAACTTTTTCAGAAAGTCATCCGGATCACTTTTTCCGTCATAATACCCCAAGTGCTGGGGATATTTCATCTTTATTGGTAGGGGATGACTCTGTATGGCTGCAGAAAATGGACTATCAGGGTTCACAAGGTGGGAAAGGTCAACCGGCTCCGGATCTTCTGATTCATATGAATCGTGCTCCGGGTGCGCTGGGTTTCTTCTGGTTCGAGGAATCCTGGTCGGTTTCCTCTTGTTCCCTCCTGATTTTGCCGAGGTCCTGGGACAACCTCCGGACCTCGGATGGTCAGGGATGGGTGCCTCTGGAGTTGCTCTTGAGATATTCCTTCTCTATGGGCAGTTGCATTTATCCTTCCTCCAACTTGTGCTCCTACTGTCTCTTGTGGGGTCACAGTTATCTGTGTTTGTCTCTCTTGGCGGTTGGGTGCTTCCCTATTTATTCTTCTTGGGGGAAACTCTGCCTCGATATATTCGTCTACTGAATCAGAATCATTTCTTTTCCAGATTTCTGGTAACGTTCTGATTCTGACCTGCCTCCCCTAAGCGATTCATGATTGCGCTTAGGGTGTCATAACTAGCTTGCACATAGGCGTCGTTTATTTCATGCTCCGCCGATGTTGATGCCCTGTTGTTATCCCTCAAGGGGAGCTGTGTCCTCTGAGAAAAGGAGGTAAAGCTTGGTTTGATCTGCTCCGGACTTTGCCTTCGGAGGGGGGTCAGTACAAACCCGCCGCTATTCCTTGGCGGTGTTTCCTCGAGTCTGTTTGGTCCTTGGTCTGATGGGGTTATTGTCGGCCTTCCCACGCTCTGACTCTGCAGGGGTGTCGGGGTTCTTAACAGGTTTGGCCCTTGGGTCGCTACCCTTTCCTGTCCACCTGCATTCTGGCCCTGCGAGGTTGCCGTGGATCTGTTTAACCCCGGGCCTTGTGGTACGGATCCCCTGGTATATGTTCTTCTATGGCGAGCCGCTCCGTAGCACGATCTACCGGTGAAGGTCTGGTCGAGTATCTCTCTAGCGTCAACACGGACCTGTTTTGATCCTGGCCCTGACCTTCGGTCCCCCTGGGAGTATTCTGAGTGTTTGATGTTTCACCTAAACCCGAGCTATGGCTCCCTGCTGTGATGGTAGACGGACGATAGTCATGACCGGGTGTATCAAAGGAAAACCCTCCATGGGAGTCTGATCCTCCCGGGGGCGTTCTGGCCCCTCCAGAACCTGGTGTTCTTGGAGAGTATTCTCCGTCAACCATTAGAATTGATTATGGGTGGGTTTTGAGTTTGCTAAAATTTTATTTTTTAGAGGTCCCACGGATGGCGCCAATTTGTTTGGTCAAATAATCGCACTATGGCCTTACCGGAGGTGTAGGTAGGGGGGTTGGAGTGTTAATTGTGATTTAGAGGCGATTCCCTAAAGGTAATAGGGCTGCGGCCGCTTTACGCCTATATGTTTGTTTATTCTCAGCCGTTGTGAAGGCTGAGAGTTTGTTTATGGGAGGTGTACGTCCTTTTTTTTGGGTTGTAGAAGATGATCGTTCTGTATGATATCTTCCTCTTTATATAGAGGGTATAAAACTTGGAGAGGAGGGTAAGAGAACTAGAGTAAATCTCTTCCTCCTTTGTAAATATCTTATTTTCTTCATGAGGAGATTTGTGTTGAGCCGAGTCCGATATCTTCGGATTTAGATATGTTATTTGAGATCGGATAATCACGGAAAGTATCTATATCCGATCTTTATATGTATTTTCCCGGAGCTGGGTATTTATCACCTTAGGAGCTCTGGAGACAATTTATGCTGAACAGAGATCTAGCTCCATTCTGGATATATAGATGAGTAATCTTACCTGTACGAAGGTACCTCTGCTTCTGCTCCGGATACGGAGCTAAGGCTCCGTATAGGGTATATCATCAATGCGTATCTCTGTGATGTGTATCTTTGTTTCGCCGTGAGGCTTCCTCCTCTATTTATATAGAGGGTAGATAACTTGGAGATGAGGGTAAGAGAATTAGGGTAAATCTCTTTCTCCTTTGTGAATATCTTATTTCCTTCTTGAGGAGATTTATGTTAATCTCTGTTACAAGTCATGTCCGAGTATATCGGAGCTTAATATATGTTTGATAGGATAACTATGGGAAAGATCTTTATCCGATCTCTCTTGTATATCTCCTCGGAGCTGGGTACTAGCTACCTTTGTTGCTCCGGGACAATCATATTGATCGGAGGTTAAGCTCCGTTATGGGCATATATACTTATTACCTGTACGGAGGTGACTTCGTATTCTGCTTCTGCTTCGGGTATGGAGCTAGAGCTCCGTATGGGTATATCATCATTTAGGAAAAGATATATCTTGACATGTTTATGAGATGGGAAAAGAATCCCGGAGTGTATGTAACTTGTCAACTTTTTCTATTGTATGTATGCATCAAAAATTTTGAACGTTTTATGGAAATAACCTGCTAAAAATGTTCGGATAGTGTAAGTTACCGGCTGGGTAAAATTTTTGCCGGTCACATGCCATGCAGACCGCCACGCTGGAGCCACGTCATAAATTAATTAATGGGTTAAGTATCCCGGAGTGTAAGTAACTTTGAAACTTTTTCTATTGTGTGTATGCATCAAAAATTTTAGACATTATATGTAAGTATCTCGTTAAATTGAACATTTAATAATACTTTATAAAACCCTAATATTTCTTTTCTCCCTTTTCAGTCATACGTTAATTGAAATTCAAAAACATTGGCGGTGGTGCTGTACCTTGTTATCCAAAAAGTATATCTCATCAAATTAACAAGTCAACAACCCCAAACATATACTCAGATTCATCAACAAAATTGATCCCAGGATATATAAAGGTCAATGGTTCCAACGATTCAAAACGGCGAGGGTATTTGGGAGAGAGACAGTGGTGGCGGCCAATGGTTGTGTGTGTTTGAGACAGTGGTGGCGGCGGCGCTTAAGTTTTGAGATAGTGGTGGCGGCCATGTTTTCCGGCGATTCATATGCGTATGCGTGTACATAGGTGGTTTTTAATGTGATTTTAGGTTCACTAATTTGTTGATTGGTGTTCGTGTATTAATGCAACTATGCAAGTGTTATAATTGATTTATTTGAAGATGCGGTAATTAGTGTGTAAAAATTCGATATTTAAATTGGGTTTTGATATTAGTGTTATGTTATTTCGCCGGAAAAAATGAGGTTATCGGAAATAGTACCGGAAGTAAGTCGGAGAAGAAGATCGGAGTAAAAAAGTCACTGGAGGTCTTGCAAATGTATACAACTATGTATAAATGTGTATTGTATGTATCTTACGTGGCATGATTAATCCATGTCATCAAGCCACGTCAGTATTTTAACCGGCTAACCATCAAGCAGGTCATCTTTTACACGATTTATTCAATTTGGCGACATACTTCCATAAAACGTTCAAAATTTTTGATGCATACATACAATAGTAAAAGATGACAAGTTACATACACTCTGGGATTCTTTTCCCTTATGAGATTTACATGCCATACAATATAATTTATATAATATATTTTAATAATAAAAGATAGGAATGTACCTTTCTTTAGGAGGAAGAAAATAAGAGATTTCCTTCATATTTGGCGGAGCTCCGTTCTGACGGATGAGCTCCGTAATTCTGCTGAGGTGGTCCATTCTGACGGAGGTGAGCTCCGTAATCCTGATGGAGGTGAGCTCCGTATTTCTGATGAAGGTGAGCTCCGTTCTGACGGAGGTTAGTTCCGTTCTGACAAAGGTGAGCTCCGTATTTCTGACAGAAAACATCCTTAAGCAGCCTTCGTAATAGCAGATTCACATACGGAGGTAGAGCTCCGTATAGGGTATATCATCTATACCCGAATTGGAAAACCGAGAAAATCACATTCCTGGTCATCACAGCAGACTCTGGCAACAACGCAATCCTTGGGAGAGAAGCAATGCGAAAATTTGGGATCGTAGCATCTACGATCCACTCGCAAATAAAATTCCAGGAATAGCAACAATGCCATCAAACTCACTCACGGAATGAAGGGCGCAGGAGCTCAGATGAGGAAGGCAGCGAGCCCCCCATGTACCCAGAAAATAAAATGCAAACCCTGGAAACTCCAAGGTTCTAGAGGAAGACACGCAAAAGGAACCGAAGGGCCAAAAAGTACAACACCTTCAGAGGCTCAGGGAGAAAGACGGAGGCTCAAAAAGACCTCCGTCAAAAGGTAGATTCCCTAAAAAGACAGAAGGGATAAGCCCGATCAGACATCGGATAAGTCCCGCCAAAGAAAGCTAGCAGCTAGGAACCTTACTATGTAACGTCCTCCTGCCAAATATTTTGCAATAAAATAAAGCTTTCAACAAATCTTAAGATCGATCGATATAACATAAACGCACGTAAAAGTTAAATAAAAACGACTTCATGTAAATGTTTGATATCGCCTATTTTATACATATTTATTTTACGCGATATTATTTATTTTATAGTCCGTTTATGCTCATTTTTAAAATCTTTATACTTAATATGTGCTTTTATTATATTATAGGTTTATGAGATGAGATATGATGAAAGTGTGCTAAATGAAGATAATTTAGAGATTTAAGCTGAAAAGACGAAGAATATGACAAATCCATATAAATGTGCCGCATATAGATATTAATTCGTATGAGCTCGGCTAGAACTTTGCAACAACAGAAAGTCTAAATTTACACTATCTATACCTCCTTATAAAACATATTGAAATTAAGACTTTAAGCATATTTTCCCTCCCCAAAATACCCTCAACATTTATATTATATTCACACATCTTATCTCTGGCTTCCGAAATTCCGCTGCCGCCCTCCTTCTCGCCGCATCCTTTGTATATTGTCCGCACATTCTACCCGCCGCAACGGGTGGGCACTATGCTCGTATTAATATTATTAGTGTTAACATGAGATTTGGGCTTCTGGACGTATGGCATGAAGAGAAGCAATGGGCCGTGATTTTCGATTTAGAAAAGAAAAGAGCTTAAGCCCAAAATAACAATTGTAAATTCGGCCAGGAGATAGAGGCGGTGGAAGTTACTCGCCATCAAGTCAACATACATATATATATTTACTAGATGGATACCCGCGCGATGCAGCGACGGTATACTGCGGTGGTGGGCGGAAGTGACAGCGGTTGATGGTAGTAATTTTCCATATCAGCGTTAACAAAATTGCGGGTTACAAAAGAGGGACAGTGGTTGGAGCGTGTCTGATTTTAGGGTGGAGAGGGTATTATGGGAATAAAAAATGTCCAAGGGCAAATAAGGTATTTCAAAGACATAAATAATTAATAAGAGGAGAGGGATTTGCTTTATGAGGTAGTATAGATATTAAGTGGACATAAAATCTATCTATCGAATTAGTTAGTTTTAGGGAATTAGAAGAGGTGGGTGTCGGTCGATTCGGGAGAGCCGCAAAGAAGAAAAGTCGAGAGATTTGTAGTTCGTGAGTAGCAACTTTCGATTATCACCACAGCCGTAACTTCGTTCGATTCTCTTTAACTCTTTTATTATTATCTTTAGTTGCTTAATAGCAAGACTTAATTTTACTATACAATTATTATTATGAATTATATTTATTTGATGATTGTTAGTTTTATATATCTTGTCATGAGAGCTAATTTTCTTTACATCCAGTTGGATAATGTGAGCATGTCATAAAGTTGTTACTTTGTTATAATTTGTTGAACACGGTTTTTACGTTTAATCGAAGATCCATGTTTGTCTAAGTTTATATATTGTTTTGATTTCTTATATAAATTAGTTGGTAATTAATTATAGAAGTTCGAGAGAAATCTATAGGATTGCTAATTGGTTTATGAAAGAATTAATCGGTCTTTAATTAATTCAAAGTCATTAGAGTTCGAGAGAAACTAGTGATAGAGATTAAAACAATCAAATTTGGATGAATGTGTTAGTCGTTTATGATAGAGAGATCTAATTAGACGATTAAGAAGCAGTTCGAGAGAAAACTTTATTAGGTTAAATCGTAAAACCAACTTAGGACTTAATGCTTGATTGTTAGGGTAGAAACTATTCGCGAGAGCGATAACTATACTTTTGACAATTAAAGATTTGAGTATAACGAGAGTTCATCTTAATTACATATTAAGTAGTTCAACATAAAAAAGTGACATTGTGATAATTTGACATGTGAGCTATTCCAAGTGGGTGTGCTTTTTAATATTATTGTTTTGCAAAATCTCTTTTCATTTAATTCTACGGAATTACTAACTTTTCAAATTAACAAACTGCTTTCAAAAATTCAAGTGACGGGAGTCCAAAAAATCCAAACCTTTTAGAACTACATTAAACTCGCTTTATTCTTAGTATACAGTCTCCGTGGATTGACCTGGTCTTACCTTATTCTATACTATATACGGTTGGGTCCACTGCCCATAAGTGTGTAGTTGTCGATAATTAGGTATTTCTAGTTTATAAATTTTATAACTCGATTTTACACATCAAGTTTTTGGCGCCGCTGCCGGGGATTGATTTTAAGAGTTTAGCTTGAGATTTTGTAGTTCGATCCTTTTTCGTATTCATTTACGAGAAAGTTACTTGCTTTATTAGTTTAGAATAATTTAATGTTATTTTTATTTAGTTAAATGTTTGTTACACACTTGCTTTTCACGGGGTTTCTAGCTTTTACTTTTATAGGTAAAAATGGATTTGGAAGAATTCTTGCATGAATTTGGGGAGCCGAGTGATGTTTATTCACATTCAGACCTTGGTGACTTGACCATGGTGGAGTTGTACGCAAAGCACACTACAAAAAGTTGTCTGTGTAAAATCAGTAAGACAAAACAGATCTTGTTCAATGTGAATCTTGTTCAATGTTTGCTCTAAATCTATTTGACATATCTGACTGGCTAAAAAAAAACATAGCCAAATCGGACCATTCAAAATGTGATTGAATCCAAATGACTAGATGTGCATACCATGCTGGTGTTCATATCACTTTTTATTGAATATTTTTACATGGTATGAAATATGAGAAGAGAAGCTGTACAATTTCAGTAGTGTAACCTTCTTTGAATAAAATGATTTAAAAGTACACTTTGGGTGAAGTTTGACTCATTTCTCTTTCAACTAAACTTTTTTTTCACCATTATTAACAAATTTGGCTCGTAAGAGATATAATAGGTGCGATAGCATAGGGGCTAATTTTTATGAGATCTCCAATTTCGTATTTTTAAGTTCATTTGGCCTTTACCCAAAATTCCAAAAATGTTTTTCAGTTTTTTTTTTTTTACTTCTCATCAATCGTCTCAAAGTATGACCTTTTATTTGTCTTAAAGTATGACTTTTTTTACTTTGTAAATATCGACTCATTTATCCAACTTATACAAATATGGCTACTTTGCAAGTATTGAGTTATTGATCAATAAAACTCTAGCAATCTTTTACTAATGTTTAAAATGATGTTATATTTATCAACTTCGGTAGAAAATAACTATTCATATTTCAAGCAATAATACAATAATCTTTGAGGCTTCAGTTTGACGAAAATTTTATGAATGTACAGGATGGGTGCTTAATTATTGAGAACATAAAGTAAAATTTTATAATTTATTCTTAGTGATATATTTCCCCAACATTAAGACAGATTATCTACAAACTAAGTTTTGTCTTCAAGAAAAATAACAGAGTACTTTTAAAAAATGATATCATTAGATATAATATGACCCTTCTTTAAATAGATGGATATGTTTAAAAACTCTAAAACATCTGGCATGCAATACCAAGTTACGACAAAAATGACATATAAAAGTGACTTGCATATTGGTCCATATATGCACATGATAATGAAAAAATGGCACTTCCTACGCTTAACTATAAGAATGACAGAAGTATTGAACGACTAGTTTGTATTGACGTGAAGTTTTCTATAGATGAATACATCATACATGTAGAGGTAACTTGCTTTTTGCTATAGATACATGGTGTTGAAATTGGTTCTTGAACAAATTTAAGGTTTTTTTTACACGTTGATGATATGATTTAATGCGATATCGTGTTGTGCTTCCTAATTTGTAATGAAATATTTTTATTCATAACGTATGTTCTCTCTCTCTCTCTCTCTAGACACGATTTTGTGACCATGTACGTATCTCCAAACAATTCCTAAATTTCACATGAAAAAAGAAAAAGACAAAAGGGGATAATGACCTATAGAAGAGTTTAGGTGTCTGGACAAAAAGGGAAAATTCAAAAAGTTAATAATAGAATGGTGATTGGTACTAAAATAGTATTAAAGAAACTGCAGAAGCACAACCTTGAGTTGATCCAGGGTAACAGACATGAGAACGGAGCCATCACGATGGAGTATACCTTTATAATCAACCTCTTCATCCTGCCATACATTCCCATAGAAGTTAAAATCTAAGAAAAAAGAAAAGAAGAATATGATTGACATATGAATGACAACAAAAAATTTTCAGTTGTTTTAGCATTTTGTTGAGAGTAGAAAGCCAACCTCCTTCTGGACAGGCAAGTCACCAGTTCTTCGCTGAAAATCAAAATAACGTCTATGCTTCTCTTCAAATGGTGCCTAAAAAGGGACGTGCCATAAGAATTTGCAATAGTATAAGACACGGATTACATCAGTAGTAGAAAATGGTGAAATGGTCAACATACACAAAAAAACTATGATAAACTAAACATATCAAAATGGATCAAAACTCAAAAGTTGCCTAACGTGTACTAAAATTATTTAAATGATATAGCTTATCATATTTAATACAACTATCATTAAAAATAGTAAAGAAAATGGACAGTGGGCATGTTGGCAGTCAACTCAATTTGGTGCACTCTTAAAATCACTTGTGATGTACAAGTTTGCATATAAACTAAGTTCTAGCTCACCTTTAGGTAACTAACAAACGACTTGACCTGACGATGGAACTTTGATCCTAAAACAAGCTCTAGTAATTCACATATGCACTCAACATCTATGCTCTTCTGTCTATCCTCTACATAATCATAATCAAATAGATGTTAATGAATAATACGAAGCTGAAAACCAGACAAGTTCAGAGCGGCTATGGACTTCTCTCGTACCTGTTAGGCCATATTCAAATGCATAGGTATAGAAGTTCACATGATTTGCTGGCTTTTGAACCTTTAAGAAACAAAATAACAAGATTAGAAATCCATACATGTAGACGTGACAAAATAGATAGGACAGACAAAGGGATACAATCAATACCAGCACCTTGGTGTTTCTTGTCGTCTTTCGTGCATCGAAACAACCATAGAAGAAATCTTCAAACACTTGTGATTTTGAAGCTGACAAAACAACAGTTTTATGTATGGGTGGTTGATATTGTGGCTGTGGTAATGGTAGTGAACTGGTGATGCCTTAGGTGGCATGAACATGGTCATAACGTTATGGGGAAATTGGTGTTGATGGTGGACTAGAGGTGGTAGAGCGTTAGGGAGGGTATGCGGCAATGGCTCCTAAAAATCAATTAAGGTTAGCTGCTGACATGTGTAAGTTAGCAGCATTCATCCTAAAAATCAATTAAGGTTGAAAATTCCAAATGATTCAAACACAATAACGCAGAAAGTTACCCTACCAAGATATGGATAATCACATCTTTGGATGATTAGCTAATACAATAAGAGGCTCATCACCAATGCCTCAGTTGTGGCTTTTTCAAACCATTTTATTAAACTACACTGACTTGGGCTACATTTCATCTCTAAATGGGTCAAGAATGAACCACCGCTGCCAACTCGCCAAGGTGGGCTAGTGCCCTAGTATACATCTTGGAGATGACAAACCTCCTAAATTTTACATCTTGGAGATGGTCCGGGAAACGAAATCGGAAATAGTTACGGGTTTTCCTCGGTTAGGCCACACACCTCTGAATGGGTCAAACCATAGTCACATAAAACGCTCATAGACCCGCGTATCTCGTATTGGTACGAAGTGTACCGAAACGGAAGTCGCTAGCGTTCCGATCGCTAGTGGTACAGTGTACCGAATCGGGTGGTACGACGAACCACAAAGTAAAATAAACGCGACCCATTCCCATTGGTACGTCGAACCAAATCGAAAATATAAACGACTCAAATGTACTGGTACGCGTACCATTACCGTTTTGACTTCCCAACTACCAAAGTAAGATTCCAGGACTTATTTGAGCGGCAAAAAGAGTGTATCTTACAAGTTCCCAATATATTTTCTAATTAATACTATCTTGTTAACAAAATAACTTATTTAATATTAATTACAAAATTAAATTTACATGTATATGTTTCTTCTATATATACTAACCTTTACAGAGTTTTATATCACCAAGACACCAACTTCTAATCTTCTACTACAATTTCTCCATTCACTTTCAATTATCTTCAATGACAAAGGAAAAAGGAAACGAGTAGAATAGAAACTTTATGGTTGTTTTGTTATTTTGTTGGATTTTATCATGTTATTTTATCTTTATCTTATGAAATTTATAAGTTTTGTTTACTTATGTTTTTGGTACATCGTACCGAATACATGGTACACCGTACCACTTCGTACCGCCTCGTACCGAAATGAGCCTACCCCCTCCGTACCGAATTCGTCACACCTAGCGAATTACGTACCCGAACCGCGTACCCGTACCGAAGCGTACCGCGTTTTATGTGACTATGGGTCAAACATACAATAATCCAGTCTAAACGGGTCAGAGTCTATCCTTAATACGTACAACCTCCATAAACACAAAACACCACCTAAACCGTTGACATGCTTTGTTTGAAAACGAAAAAAATTTAAATAAACAAAAAAAACGTGTGAAAAGATATTTATCAACAAAAGTTATGGCGTGTAGAAACCAAAGACATGCAGTAGATACTAAATGCAAACTACAAGGGTTCTTGGATTTGCGTCTTGGAGCCACTTATCTGATTACTGGCAGCTTGAAGTTGCAACTATCACTAATATTAAGTGCTTGCACAAACATATTACACTTCTAATTATATTAGATATATCTTATATAGTGAAGTCAAAAAACATTAGTAGTTATACCATTTGTGAGAGCATTAAGGAGTACGAGTCGATTATTCCTGGGATTGGTGACCAAAAAGCTCCGAGGCATTGCAACTCAGGCTCCAGTGCCTCAGAACCCTCCATCATTTTCAGTCCTTCAACTCCATTTTCATTCCACGATACAACAAATAATTCAACTTTGGAAACTCTTCATTTCGAGAAGCTATGATAAGTTTCCCAGTCTGCTTATGACGAATCCCATGTTCCTTACAATAACCATAAAGTCGTCTCCTTCCTCTAACGCATAAACGCGCCTGCAAAATGTTCTGGAATCAGCAACAGAGTATTGTTTGGGAAAACTATGGGGTACATATCAGAACGTTGTTAAAACGTATTCAATCTGTTTTAGGATAAGAGTTGATTTGAATTCACCTTATAATTTATTCTTATTATCATTAAGCCAAGTTTTGTTTGGATACATATATCTTTTGCTATAAAAATATCCTATTATAAAATCACTGCACCCTGACTAATGTAGTCATGAAACCATAGTTCACGGCTGTCAACAGCATGACCAGAATGTAGATTTCACCTCAGACACTAATTTTAGAAAGATTTCAAGGATAGCTTTGTAATGCTAATTTTTTCAGTAAACTCTATAGTTTCTGATACTTTCTGCAATTTTTAAGAGCACGGGGGAGCTATTCAAGTCAATGAAGATCACATTTCATACCAAAACTGATTCAAAAAAGGATGTGAGACAAGTATGGGTGGTTATGCATAGGATTGGGGAGTCTTAAATATATATATAATATATATATTATGCAAACAATGTATACGTTCATTATATAAAGTACACAATGTTTTCCACTATATCATACGAACAAATAGATGATTTATACAATTATACTTGGGAACTTCCCTCCTTTCATGAATCGAGAGACTATGTAGCTATAATCTCACACGCAAGACACAAATTTTAAAGGAAAGATGCTGCTCTCATATCTGTCTACTAACGTTATGTCATTTAACTGTCAATATATACCATTCAATAAGCAGCTCATGAAGCACAAAAGACTAAGCAACCTACACCAGATATGCATTCCCATATACAATGATGATACTTTGTTATTAATATCTACAGATATAAGTCTACACTAGGTATGCATACACTTGACTAGATACAATAATGATGATACATTTTTACACATTAATGATATTTTTTTATGAAAAAGGTACCACGGGTATGACCATCTTAATTGATAAATTGCTGCAAATATTGACAAATTGCTACAGTTATTGACAAATGACCATCTTAATTGATAAATTGCTGCAAATATTGACAAATTGCTACAGTTATTGACAAATGACCATCTTAATTGACTTGAGTTCAAGAATACATGATGACTACAGTTGATAATTTTGAATTACAAAAGATACCAATACAGTTTAGGTCTTTTTACTTACATTTTTCATGTCATATACAAATTCATCATATAAACTCAATCACCATTCTAATTGTCACCAAGCTCAAAAGACAAACATTTGTATGTATATACACAAACAACATATTTTTATATGTAATTGATGCATTACACTCTAAACCCTAATTAGACTACAAATTAAGTTAAATAAATTACCTAATCAGTGGTGTTACTAGTAAACACAAGATTAGAAGATTCATCTTCAGAATTACAATCTCTTCAATTCCGCCCACCGCCACTGTGTTCCGTCACCTACGATTCCTCACCGCCGGCGTCACCAAATCCGGCACCAAAGCTGGCAATTTTGAGCTCCAAGTTCTGTTATGAACTGAAATCGTTCATAATAATGGTGGTTAAGACGTTAATGGCGGAGAATGAAGGCAGAGGAAGACAGAGAACGATGGCAGAAGATGAAACTGGACTTGTGTGTGGGAATTTTAATCGGAAATGAGATCTAGATGATAAAGCTTTATGTGTTTTACAGTAAAATTACATACGTACCCTTGTAACCCTCTTACCCGTGAAAAAACATGCGCGTGTTTATTTCCAGCTTGTAATCTCAGCCGCTCAAAAACATTGATCCAATGGCTGTGGATAGTCCCTAGGGTCCCTAAATTAAGAGTAATCCCTAAAATAACTTTTTCCTATATATATATATATATATATATATATACTAGATGAGTACCCGCGCGTTGCGGCGGTAGCTCTAAAAAACGGACGGTTAAATGTGGCGGTAGCTCTAAAAAACGGACGGTTAAATGTGGCGGTAGCTCCAAAAAAACGAAGGTTAAATGTGGCGGTATCTTCCTGTTTCTTGAATGTACGCACAAAACACATATGTAGCAAACAATTATACATCACATAAAAATAAGTGAAATTTTCATCATTAGCATATAAAGCTACAGGTTATACATGTCTATAAAACTAATTTGTACACGTAATCTAGCAAATAGCAGTATCTTGGCTAACTCTATTCCTGAGGGGGCAGCAAGCAGTAGTAAGTAGTAACTAATTTGAATGTAGATCATCATCATATCTTGGATCATGAAGTAATTGTATTCGCCTTCAAGAATTTTTCATTCCCCCTTCACAGTCACCCATTGACGTACTGACCCCCAAAACTACTCATTGAATACACCTAAGAACTAAAAACACAAGAACTAATAGGTTAAACCCCTTGAGAGCCTGTCAAATTGTGTGATAATGCAAAAACTAACCTAGTAAATCAATTTTAGGTAAAATTGCTTTGTGATTAACACCACTTTTGAAAAAAATTGTCATTATATGATGTTATCGTTTACAGAAAGTTTGTAAACTTTAGACAAAATATGGTTTGGGATCCAACTACGACATTCACCCGTTTTGACATAAAGATGCTTACTCTGAGCTCAAAAGTGAAAACAGTGAGCTTGTTAAAAAGTACATCAAGTGCAAAGTAATATGAATTACCATTGTCTACCCTGTTGAACATATTTCAAAAGTTTTGATATTTAATTCATATACTTTATAAACAAATAGCAGCAGCAACAAAAATTGTGTGTAAACTTATACATAACCTGTCCCTAGTTGTCCTAAACTCAACATCGCTAATATCATGAAACAATGATTTTACTTCATTAGGTTCTAAACTAAGTACATAATTAATTCAAAATTTAATTAACATGCATGTTTTAAATGAACATTCAAAAGCAACAACAACTACTCCCTTTAGGTTCTAAACTAAGAGAGAAATAGATTACCAATTTTACTTTTTCGGATCTAGCAGCTCAATGTTAATGCTGCAACATCGTAAGAATAAGTATTTTAAACATATATTATAATCACTTTCATAGGCAATAACAAATACTTTTCAACGACCCACTTGACCCATAACTTAGTCCGACCTGCTTTCACATTATCAGTCCACAAAGACTATGACCCATAACCCACCCACGTTTTCCAATTTTAGAAAGTAGCATATTTTGTTACTTGGAAATTATCAAAGACACGATCAGGGATGTTATTATCAAATTTTCTTCATTACTTGGAAATTATCAAAGTCACAATCAGGGATGTTATCATCAAATTTTCTTCATCATGTCCCAATGCTCGTCTCGAACCCTGACTAATACAATGCATAGTGGAAGCTCGTTGTCAAAAAGAATATCATGTTTTAGCATATGCTGATATACCCATAAAATTTTTAGATTAGTGTAAAAGCTTTTACTTGACAATGGTTGCTGGCACTCACCTTGCTTTGACTATGGAGACAACTGTTTCTCTGTTCTTATGGACTCACTCGACCATGCTCACTATCCACCTTGTGTTACCTAAACCGAACTATATAATTAACAAAGTATCATTTTTTTATACGGACACACATGCAAAATATCGATAAGAAATTACCAACCTGCCCATCAGCAATGATTAGTAGCACATGATACTGGTCCACACCTTGTTCAATGATCGGGGCAAAAGATGTTGGTCCTGCAAGACATAAATTAAGTATTTTCTACAAAAATGAAGTGGTTAACATGACAAAAGCATAGAGATTAAAGAAAAAGTAGATGCTGAAAAATATTTCATTTTGACCAATTTTGTACAGCCCTAATGTATAATGGTGAATGGTCTACCTCCATCTACTTGCATCAAGTTTCTGCAAAGCAAATTAGAAGTGAGAAAAATGATCTTCAATGTATATAGGACCTCAATACGTCAGAAACTAATCTCTTCAAAGCAATGGCTTACAATTTCTAACAATTGTCATGCACGTAATCTAGCAAATAGCAGTATCTTGGCTAACTCTATTCCCGAGGGGGCAGCAAGCAGTAGTAAGTAGTAACTAATTTGAATGTTGATCATCATCATATCTTGGGTCATGAAGTATTTGTATTCGCCTTCAAGAATTTTTCATTCCCCCTTCACAGTCACCCATTGACGTACTGACCCCCAAAACTACTCATTGAATACACCTAAGAACTAAAAACACAAGAACTAATAGGTTAAACCCCTTGAGAGCCTGTCAAATTGTGTGATAATGCAAAAACTAACCTAGTAAATCAATTTTAGGTAAAATTGCTTTGTGATTAACACCACTTTTGAAAAAAATTGTCATTATATGATGTTATCGTTTACAGAAAGTTTGTAAACTTTAGACAAAATATGGTTTGGGATCCAACTACGACATTCACCCGTTTTGACATAAAGATGCTTACTCTGAGCTCAAAAGTGAAAACAGTGAGCTTGTTAAAAAGTACATCAAGTGCAAAGTAATATGAATTACCATTGTCTACCATGTTGAACATATTTCAAAAGTTTTGATATTTAATTCATATACTTTATAAACAAATAGCAGCAGCAACAAAAATTGTGTGTAAACTTATACATAACCTGTCCCTAGTTGTCCTAAACTCAACATCGCTAATATCATGAAACAATGATTTTACTTCATTAGGTTCTAAACTAAGTACATAATTAATTCAAAATTTAATTAAATTGCATGTTTTAAATGAACATTCAAAAGCAACAACAACTACTCCCTTTAGGTTCTAAACTAAGAGAAAGAAATAGATTACCAATTTTACTTTTTCGGATCTAGCAGCTCAATGTTAATGCTGCAACATCGTAAGAATAAGTATTTTAAACATATATTATAATCACTTTCATAGGCAATAACAAATACTTTTCAACGACCCACTTGACCCATAACTTAGTCCGACCTGCTTTGACATTATCAGTCCACAAAGACTATGACCCATAACCCACCCACGTTTTCCAATTTTAGAAAGTAGCATATTTTGTTACTTGGAAATTATCAAAGACACGATCAGGGATGTTATTATCAAATTTTCTTCATTACTTGGAAATTATCAAAGTCACAATCAGGGATGTTATCATCAAATTTTCTTCATCATGTCCCAATGCTCGTCTCGAACCCTGACTAATACAATGCATAGTGGAAGCTCGTTGTCAAAAAGAATATCATGTTTTAGCATATGCTGATATACCCATAAAATTTTTAGATTAGTGTAAAAGCTTTTACTTGACAATGGTTGCTGGCACTCACCTTGCTTTGACTATGGAGACAACTGTTTCTCTGTTCTTATGGACTCACTCGACCATGCTCACTATCCACCTTGTGTTACCTAAACCGAACTATATAATTAACAAAGTATCATTTTTTTATACGGACACACATGCAAAATATCGATAAGAAATTACCAACCTGCCCATCAGCAATGATTAGTAGCACATGATACTGGTCCACACCTTGTTCAATGATCGGGGCAAAAGATGTTGGTCCTGCAAGACATAAATTAAGTATTTTCTACAAAAATGAAGTGGTTAACATGACAAAAGCATAAAGATTAAAGAAAAAGTAGATGCTGAAAAATATTTCATTTTGACCAATTTTGTACAGCCCTAATGTATAATGGTGAATGGTCTACCTCCATCTACTTGCATCAAGTTTCTGCAAAGCAAATTAGAAGTGAGAAAAATGATCTTCAATGTATATAGGACCTCAATACGTCAGAAACTAATCTCTTCAAAGCAATGGCTTACAATTTCTAACAATTGTCATGATGCTTATGACGTAATGGTAACAAAACGATACAGCATGTAATTTAATTTTGAACCTAAAATATAGATGGGTTTACAAAAGCTGCTTATGTGAAAAAAGGGAAAAAAAAATCCTATGTACCAAATGGACCTTCAAGATAACTAATTTCTAGAATATCTCTTCCTTGTTAACACAAAAACAATTAAATCTCATATGTCCTTGTTACTACTAATACAAAAAACCTTGCCATTTACCCACCAAACAACCAGATTTATAGATATCCTTTATAAATTCAAAAAATCTCATATGTCCCAAAATAATGTGAATGAAGATCCTGGTCTATTCCTCCCCGTCATCAAGTAAACCGAAACAAATACCAAAAACTCAAAATACAGTTAATAACATAAAAAACAAATGTTATTGGTGATGAAAACTAATTCTGTGAACCAAAACATATGAACTCAAGATTGGAAGCTAAACAAAAAAAAAATATATAAAAAATACGATTATTAACTCAAGATTTGAAGACATTTTTTCAAACAATAAACATAATCCAGAGATTTTTCAAATCTAAACAAAATGAACACATATAAACCAAAAAAAGAAAAAAGAAAATACCTTTTGAAATCTTGAAGAGTGAGCATAATATATCTCCGATCTGAGCCTATGAACAACAACAACAACAACAACGGTACCCAATCCCGGCATAAGCCTAGGTATGGGGAGTTAAAAAATATGAACTTGATAGCAATATTCTGGAAACCTTGACACCAGATTATGAAACCCATCAAAAAGCCCCAAAATCGATTTACCTGCAGTGATTAAAAAACCCTAAATCTTTGATATATATAAAAAAAACTTAAATCTGTTAATAAAAATGTTCAATGATTAAAAAAAAAAGAAAAACAAATCTATTACCCAATTTGGAGCGCCTTGAAACTTGAAAACCTAAATGAAATCATTTGTTCAAAACCCTAGAGTAGAGGATATGAACGTTGTTTGAGCAAATAATATATAAATGTGTAAATGAAAACAATGATTAATGGTGGCTTTTTTTTCTTATAGAGAGAGAAAGGGGCAGATTGTATGCGGGCTTTGTGAGGAAGACACTGACAGATTATATCTTGATATATGTTTGAATTTCAAATTTGAAATTTGAAATTGTAAATTATTGTACACATCTGTGTTTGGGATGGTGTGTGAGGAACACAGCCGAGAGATATCTATCTGTTAGCGGAAATAGTAGAGAGTCTTAAAATTTAAGACTTTTTAAGACTGTACGCATTAAGACGATTGTACATATGCTTCTTTTACTTGTACAGGGGTGAAATACCTAAACTACCCTTCCTAAATGCTTATAGAAGGAGTATAGATTATATCTATGTTAGGAGTATATACATACTATTAACCTAGAATATATATATATAATATATATATATATAATATATATATATATATATATATATAACGCCTTGCACTTGCACATCATTACTTTGTTTTGGGTTTTCCCCCACGCCACCCCAACAGAACACGACTCCAACAGAGCCAAAGAAGACCCCACATGAGCCTGGACTGAAAGCAAAGACTCATTGGTTGGAACTATGAAAAATCTGAAAATTTAGAAATGAGGGTGACCGTAATTTACGGTAGTACCACCGTAAAATTACGGTGGTCAAGGTTCAAGGAGCGTAAAGGACGGCATCAGCCACCGTAGGAGACGGTGTGCCAGCCATTGCTTGGCGTCTGGGACGGCGTGAAGCGCCGTAAGGGACGGTGGCACAGAATAATCAATTTTGGCGTTTGGCTTGAAGAATTGTGGCGTAAAACAGAAGTTTAGCCGTCTGACTCAAAATGGCACTTGTGGGTCACCGTCTCATACGGTGGGAATACCGTATGAGACGCCATATGTATTGAAGATGGCGTCTGGGACGCTAAAACGAACGTAACAGACGGCTGATCAGAAAGGGGCAAAAATCTGGGTAATTTCATATGATGAACACAGTGGACTTTTAGTCAACTTTGACCTTCAACCTAATTCATGAAATTGGAGCGATTTGAGATTATCCAAGACATGATTTGTGCTTTAATATGTTAAATGAATGTTAACAATCCAATTTCCCACCAGAATCGACCCATAATCATAAAAATTTTAGAATTTTAATTTTGACCTAAAAACAAGTCAAGAAACCCTAATTTCGGGTTTAATTATGTTTCACTCGAATTTGGACCATGAGCCGCTTATGTTATACTAGAATCATGTTTTCAAACATAACCCACATTAAAAATTTGACTCATTACATCAAATAAGTGGAAAACCCGGTTTTTGACCCATATGTTTATTTGTAACCCTAATTTGACCCATAAGTAAATTTGACTTGATTTTTGACCCAAGAATGATTGAATATGATTAAAAACCTGATTGTAAACATAAAATAATTGTATTGAGACGAATTTGACTTACCAAAACTCCACCGAAGTTAAAAATCCGAAATTAAGCTATATCACAAGTTTTCTGGCACTTTGACTTCCCAATTTTTGCCATAAGAATTTGCAATAGTATAAGACACAGATTACATCAGTAGTATAAAACTTACCACCCCTTGTTGAATTTGGGATGCTTTTATACCAAGATTGGCTAAATTCCTACATGGGTCTATTTCTTCCTCCGGAGGTTCTGTAGGGGAAACCCTGATAGTATCACCCAGACCATCCTGTATACCAGACAACATTAAGCATTATTGTATGAACAATGTGTATGGCTTTTGGATTTTATTGTATAATATCATTTGAAGAGTTCGTTCATATAGGTAAATTCGAAGTAGCTTGAAGAACAAATCGACCTAAAGAAGTGTGCCAATGCCAATGGCAGATTTCATGTGTCCATCCTCACCCTCACCAGCTTCGGTAACAGCCAAGTGCAATGGATAGTCCCACCCCTGAACATACATTTCAGCTACAAGAAGGCGGTATGCTTGAACCATAATCACTAGGTTACTTGCTTTCATTGAGAATACAAAATTGTGGAAGTCTAACTTCCTACAGATTCTTGCAAACTCAAATGCAGATTCAACCTGTCAAAAGAAACCAACATTTGATTGGGATTAGTGCCGAACAAGGGATACCTAAATAGTAGCTTGAAGGATGCGAGTAGCCACTTACCATCCCCCTAGGAGAATCACCATAGTAGCTCATGATGCGATCTGAAAGACTCCCGTGGTTTGTTCCTATACGCATTGCCCTTCCATATTTCTTGCATTTCTCAACCAACGGGGTAAAAACCTGGAGTAACAGAAAGAAATTTATAAGAAATAATTAACCTTTTAAGTTAACACTAGAACAAGATAAATAAAAATGTAAAATGATAGGGAAGCTGACCTTCTCAATATGCTCAAGTTCCTGTTGATAGTCATCCTCTGTGTACTCCAACTTCTCAAACTGAGCGCGTCGATCAGCTGTAAAATACAACGTTACAAAACTGAACAGCTTGGAATAAAGTCCAACAAGAAATCAAGACTTTTAGTAAGTACCAAAATTTCCGGGGTTGACACAAACTTTATCATAACATTCAGAAACCCGCAGTGCAACTGTAGGAGCAAAATGAATTTCAGCTACAAGAAGGCGGTATGCTTGAACCATAATCACTAGGTTACTTGCTTTCATTGAGAATACAAAATTGTGGAAGTCTAACTTCCTACAGATTCTTGCAAACTCAAATGCAGATTTCATGTGTCCATCCTCACCCTCACCAGCTTCGGTAACAGCCAAGTGCAATGGATAGTCCCACCCCTGAACATACATTTCAGCTACAAGAAGGCGGTATGCTTGAACCATAATCACTAGGTTACTTGCTTTCATTGAGAATACAAAATTGTGGAAGTCTAACTTCCTACAGATGTGCCAATGCCAATGGCAGATTTCATGTGTCCATCCTCACCCTCACCAGCTTCGGTAACAGCCAAGTGCAATGGATAGTCCCACCCCTGAACATACATTTCAGCTACAAGAAGGCGGTATGCTTGAACCATAATCACTAGGTTACTTGCTTTCATTGAGAATACAAAATTGTGGAAGTCTAACTTCCTACAGATTCTTGCAAACTGCAAATGGCAGATTTCATGTGTCCATCCTCACCCTCACCAGCTTCGGTAACAGCCAAGTGCAATGGATAGTCCCACCCCTGAACATACATTTCAGCTACAAGAAGGCGGTATGCTTGAACCATAATCACTAGGTTACTTGCTTTCATTGAGAATACAAAATTGTGGAAGTCTAACTTCCTACAGATTCTTGCAAACTCAAATGCAGATTCAACCTGTCAAAAGAAACCAACATTTGATTGGGATTAGTGCCGAACAAGGGATACCTAAATAGTAGCTTGAAGGATGCGAGTAGCCACTTACCATCCCCCTAGGAGAATCACCATAGTAGCTCATGATGCGATCTGAAAGACTCCCGTGGTTTGTTCCTATACGCATTGCCCTTCCATATTTCTTGCATTTCTCAACCAACGGGGTAAAAAACTGGAGTAACAGAAAGAAAATTTATAAGAAATAATTAACCTTTTAAGTTAACACTAGAACAAGATAAATAAAAAAAAATGAAAAAAATAAAATTAAAAACCTAATAATAAAAATATGAATGATATAATAATTGGGTGTTTTAATTTGAGCTAAAATTTATAATAGTAAAAGAAATTTAACCTCTGGTCCTTCATCCTCTGCAATCGCTATAGCAGCAGCTTCACCAGCAGACAACAACAACAACAACAAGGTACTCAATCCCGACATAAGTCGGGCTATGAGGGAGGTATGATGTAGACAGACCTTACCCCTACACAAAGGTAGGGAGGCTGCTTCCAGATCCACCGAGGTGGAAGGGACCTCCGGCCCGGGTGAAAAAATAGGGTTAGATCCACCGGAGTGGAAGCCTTAACCGGATGGTGATAATCTCGATCTCGAACTCTCAATCTCTAGCTCGATCCCAATCTCCGGTGCACAAGTTCCGATCTCAGATCTGGAAAATGTGACCGTTAGAGAGGGAGAGGTAGAGAGAGAGGGCAGAGAGAGAAACACACAATGTGAAGAAGATTGTTGGAAATTATCAGCTTCACCAGCAGACGGACCCTTAAAAAAAAAATAATTAAAAAAAAAAAAAAAAAAAAAAAGTAGAAGAACGAAATTATAATGAACAGTAGTTTTTGTATAATAATAATACGAGTAATATCTATGTTAAACGCAACAAAATAATTACAAAAAATCCAGTAACATTTTCAATTTGCCAACTTTTTCCCAAAAACTCCATAACCCCCACAAAACAAAAAGTTTAGATACAAACTAATAATAATAATAATAACAATAACAATATCAATAAATGGTTAAAAGTAAGGAGCTTTAGTAATAATAAAAATGATATACCGGCGGGTTCCTCATACGAGAAAACTTGTCTCAGTTGCTCCGTTGTTACTCCTCCTCGAACATAGTTAGCCATGATGATTAGTTCATCTGGATTTGGATGAGGGTTGAGCACGAACATTCTAAAATCAAATGTAAGTTCAAAAAAAAAAAAAAATGAAAAAGAGAGAGAGAAAAAAAGAAAAACTACTATTATGTGTGTGTCCATATAACAACCAAATTACATACCGCATTGCTCTCCGAAGAACGGTGCCTTGGAAAACACGCGGCGGCATTTTGTCTTGGTAAAAGATGCTAAAAGTAATTGGTGGAAAGATGGAAACAATGTTCCCTTTTTTATAAAGCACATTTTTTCTTCTTTTTATATTTCTTTTTATCTTTGTAAATACCTAACGGTGGAAGGAATGGTACCCATGTTGGTTAACTTACCTAATCTTTCTTCGAATCAAAACCCTCCAACTCATAACTACTTAATTTTATCAAATTCTTACCCAAATTACTGGCAATACATACCCAATTTATTAAACTTACCACATTGCATTTTCTTTTTCATTTTTTTTATTAAACTTCTTTTTATATTTCTTTTAAGCAATTGATGCACAATATTTTTGATGATGCACGGTGATCTTCAGTGAAGAAAAAACTGTTGTTTATTTGTTTTACCTTAATACTTGTTTTATTTTATCTAAAATTTACACAAGACCTATTGAATGAGGGGATGACCTTTCAACCATTGAGCTAGTGGTAAAAGACCAAATTGAGAAGAAAATATGAGAAGAAAAATGCTATATATTGGTATTATAAAATTATATCAATTAGGTAAAGTTATTAGTTAACGCTAATATGTAAATTTGAGAAGAAAAATGCTATATTTTGGTATTTTAAAATTCTATCAATTGGGTAAGGAAGACGATCCGCACATTATTGAACTGTACAATTAATAAATATTTAAAAACATATTTGGTGATACGAGAGAAAGGTACCCGCGCGTTGCGGCGGTGATAGAGGTGATGGCGGGGTGGTGATGTAATGGCGGTGGCGGTAAGGGGGTAATCTACCTGACGGGCTTCGCCC
Organism: Erigeron breviscapus; assembly: GCA_034093135.1. Lineage (NCBI taxonomy): Eukaryota > Viridiplantae > Streptophyta > Magnoliopsida > Asterales > Asteraceae > Erigeron > Erigeron breviscapus. The sequence goes on from CM067168.1 coordinate 18,557,797, forward strand.
TCGGATTTAAAAATTCGTCGAAAGTATATCGAATAACCTCTCTAATGAAAGAACATGAAATTTTAAGAACACCCATATAATTTTTATAATTTATCGATGTACGGTTTTTGAGATAAAAGATTTTGAATGAATTAAAGGAATAAAATGATTTATGGAGGAGAGAGAAAAAAATGAGTGGTTGAGATTTGAAGAGTGAGAAAGGGTATTATAGTTATTTTAGGTAAATATAGAATAATAAAGGCATTTTGAGAAGTAAATGTTCAAACTTAAAATTTAGACAGGGGGTATTTGCTTTATAATATAATATATATTAAGTTGAAAAGTTAATAACCGCAAGTAAAAAATAGTATAGTAGAAATTATCACCTATTCCATAAATAACATTAGTTTTGTATTTTTTTAGGAAAATGCTAAACATAAAAAATTTCGTATCTTTCGTATCAAAAACTCAATCTTTAAATTTTATTGTAAATATACAAACTATCGAAACCCTTTTAGGAAAAGAGAAGTGATATTTGTATCATTTTTTTTGATGAATGTATCACAACTGTGCATTACCGATTTGTAGAATTAGTTATACAATTTGTACATTATGGTAACATATATGCTTAAAAAAATGAGTGAAAGAAAATACGGAGTACTACTTTCCGACCTAAAAAGCTGACTGATTGTAAACTAGTAAAAAGGTATACGAGGAGGAAGAAGGCGCTGGCTGATTGACGTTCTATTGGGTGGCTTTGAAGTCAACCTTAAGACACCGATCCTTATTCAAATAGAAGATGTTTAATCAGGCGAATGCCTTATATAGCGAAAGTGTCAAGATGGTTGAAAAGAAGTTTGTTTTATCCCCTCGTCAAAGGGTTGTGTTTGATTGTCTGCGGGCCCCACATGCTCAGGATTTCTTGTCTGTCACTCCTATTGAAGGCTTGGGGCAACATATGTCGGCCGTGGAATACCGCGCTATCCTTAAGTGCCGACTGATGATACCTTTGTTCCCGGTTGATAAGCCATGTCCAGTATGTCGCAAAGCATGCTTGGATTCTTTCGGCGAACACGCAGTCCACTGTAAAGAGCTACCAGGGTTTAAATATCGGCACGATTGGGTTAGAGATGTACTATGTGATGTCCTTAAGCGGGCTGGGATTTCTGCCAAAAGGGAGGCCCCCGTGAATTTCTTGACTGATCCTTTAGAAGGGAGATCAACCTTACGTCCGGCGGACATTCTTGTGTTTGGCTGGGAAGGGGGGAAACACGCTTGTGTAGATCTAACAGGAGTGTCCCCCCTTGTTGGGCTCAAGGATCACGGTTTTGTTGCAGGACAGGCGGTGCTTAAGGCAGAGTTGAGCAAAATTGCAAAACATGAGAAAGCTTGTCTTGAGAATCAACATGTATTTGTTCCGTTTGGGTTCGATACCTTTGGTGGTCTTGCCCCCGAAGCAGTGAGACTCCTAAAACGGGTCCAGAAAGTCATTAATAGTAATTACTCGACCAAGGCCCAAAACGTTGTATTTAGTAGGATTGGGTTTGCTATTCAAAAGGGGTAGCGGCGCAACTTGTTGCCCGTCTACCTGCCATTGTATTGTAAGGCGAACTTGAGATACTTAAAGTTATCTTAACTTAAAAAATTTTTTTTTAGGGTTTCTGAAGAACTCCTTTCTAATTAATTAAGGTACCCATCTCCAATTTTTATTTAAATTCCTTATATTTTACAATTATAATCATTTTATCAGAATTTTATTAGCATAGAATCCATAGATCGACAGCTGGTATTACTGTTCTTATTCATAATTTTGTATTTGAGTCTTCAATTTTCAAGTTGCAAATTAGGTGTTCGATCAAATGCCTCAATGAAGCCTGCACCTTGATAATTTCTTTTTTGCTTAATAGCTGAAAGTGTTCATAATTCATTCTTATTATCATCATGTTGTATGTTCACTTGATCGACTATATATAGAAATTTATATCTATTTTAATTTGTAATTTGGAGGGCTAAAGCAAAATTCTAAAATGAAACCTTTTTGATTAGCCTTTTGACATATTAATATGTTGTCTTTTTTTATAACAAAGTTATCTTTCGAGCTTTTGTGATGCAGGATCTTAAACATAATCAATGTAGTAAGTCTTTCAAATGGTAAATTATTCGATCAATTTAAACGCGACATTTTTCTAGGTGCGATAGAAACATCTGAGAAAAAAATACACAAGTCTAGCTGATTGCCTATCCGAAAATGCTGCAGTTTTTCCCAATTTTTCTCGTTCTTGTGATTACTACCATGCTACTTGTGGTTCGTATTCTGTATGTTATATTTCAGAGTAGCAAACCGATCCCTAAAACTTCTCAGAAGCATTTGAGTACCCTTGTTGTTTTGGGTTCAGGTGCGCTTTCAAATGTATATCTGCTCTTGCTCCTACATAAATTAAACATACAATCTGACTCGTTTTAAGCTCATAATTCATATGGATTCATAACATTCTCCTGATTGCTTAAATTGATTACGTAGGCAATGTTTTTTTTCAAAATTCAAACTGTATCATATACTTTTTATGGTGGAGACAGTTTTTTTGTTCGAATTTACTTTTGATTCATATCAATTTTTTTGGTTTTGTTGTAGGTGGGCACACGGCTGAAATGATTAATTTGTTATCTGTTATGCAAAAAGATCGATTTGCTCCAAGATTCTATGTTGCTGCAGCAACTGACAATATGAGTCTTCAGAAGGCACGTGTTTTTGAGGAAACTTTGGATAATAAGGTATGCAAGAAGTATGAAATGGCCTGTGATTATTGTTTAGGTGATGCATTGAAGTTCTGCTCAAGATAACTAAAAACTTTAGATTGCCTTCTATATGTATCTAGAATATTAGCTGTCCCTTTCCATTTCGTTGTACTCGATGAATTATCCCTCCAGAGGAAATAAGTTACATTTATCATCTTTAGGCTTTAGCCAGTTTACGATTCTATTTTGCCTAACCGAGTCAAGTCACAGATTGAACTTAGTCTTGGTTTGACCTCGATAAAGTTTACATTGACCTTTTCTTAGTTTAGAGTATGTATTAGAAATTAAAAATCTGAGTTCTTTTGTATCTAAACCTTACCATTGCTACAACACACTAACATTTTGGATATGATTGTTAAGAAATACTGGATAGTCTTTTGTATTCATCTATCCTTTTCTTCAAACAACCAGCTGACAAGCACACTGGGAACAGCTTAAAGGGGCCAACATCTAAACTATCATTACATTTACGCTAGTTCGTGAAAAAATTTATCAAGCATTTTATATCTTGGCAATTTTTTGGTCAAAGTTTTTTCTTGCATGAGTTAGTTTGTGTTATGATCTGGTTCGTTTAGAAAAATAGAAAGGCGAAAGCAGCATTTTGGTGTGCTGTTTTCTGTTTGTCATTTTTAATATCTTGTTTAATGTGCTTCCATATATAGGATATGGTTCTGTTTCTATCTTTTATATTTATGAATAGTATTAGGCTATTAGCTTTCTTTAGCCCTGTGTTGTTGATGGAAACACTTTATGCTACACTTCCTACCAATCTATCTGGTTCTCAGCCTCTCACAGATAGACAAACAGCAAATCCCTTTAGCATACATTCTGGCTCACAGCATAGTAAAATTGCAGCATTTCCAGCTTTATTATTCCAAACAGCAACATTATCTTCATCATGCTGCACTTGTTAAATACCACTCAACTCTGCTGCAACCAAATTCCATTTCTGTATTTCTGTACTTACTTCAGTAGTTTCATCTAGTGAGAAACATTTAATCACAATCGAACTGTTTCATGCTGTATCTACATTCTACTGGATGTCTCAAATTCATATAGGTAATTGGTTCCTCTAGTGGAGGCCAGAACTTTGGTTTTCATGATTCTTGTGTTTAGGTTTTATAAAAGTTATGCTTCTTTTTATTTTTTCTTCCAGTCAATGTTTCTCGAATTTAGCTTCTCTCATTTACATAAATGACAATGCCTGTTTGTTTTCTGACTAACTCGAACCATGGCATAAAATGGGGTACCTACTTGTGCAGACAAGTCTGCAAGGGCAAGATTCTGTACAGTTTATGCAAATATATCGAAGCCGTGAAGTGGGTCAATCATATATCACCTCTGTTGGGACAACATTATATGCTTTGAGTCATGCATTGTTGCTCATGGTGAAAATCAGACCTGAAGTGGTACCGTCTTTGTTTACATTAGTACCTTACTACAAATAATGTTATTTCATTCTTTTGTTGTCTTTATAGACTTTTGATGGCATCTCATATTTTATATGCAGATTATATGCAACGGTCCTGGGACTTGTATTCCCATTTGTGCCATCGCATCTGTTTTCAAGGTTTGATTACCTAAACCTTATATTACTTCTCTCTTCAGCCCATGAAAAGTTTTATAACTTCTCTTTTGGCATGTCCCATTAAAGTTGTACTTTTATTAAAAAAAATTATTTGATGTTAAGTTACATTTTGCCCATTACAACAATTGCAAATTAATTGATGATATTGATTTAGGTCGCCAAGATTCATTTAATCTATGTTTTAGATTAATAGATTGTCAACAAACTGCCAAAAAGTTCCCTTAAACTGTTCGCCATGTCTTACATTATGCTTAGAGGACACTTACACCAAGCATCTTATTTCAAAAGAAGCAAGCGCTCGAGTAGTTATGACAAACAATTCCAAACTTTTGGCATTTCGACCCCTCTAGTAATATAGGTTTAATTTTGGGTCTTTTTTTTTTACTTCAAATGGCTTGAAAGTTGCCAAAGGCTATTTTTAATGCTTACAACCTCCTGAATTATTTTATTCAAAGATTTTGATTTTGAATGTTTTCTTCTGTAGTCATAAATGATGGACTCATTTTTTAAAAAAAAGAAATGGACAAAAATGTGTTAGCATATCAACTTAACCTGCCGGGCCACTTAACCTGTACTGAAATCGATTTGCTTCAACCCGAATCTGTTTTGCCCATTACTGAATTCCGTTCAATTTGCCATCTTCTATTTGTGTTTTGTTTTGCTGACCCTTGTGATGACACTGTGTGCAACTTCAGGTTTTGGGAATCAGATGGTCGTATATTTTCTATGTGGAGAGTATTGCAAGAGTCCAAAGACTATCATTGAGTGGGTTGCTTCTTTACAGATTACGCATGGCTGATCAGTTGTTTGTGCAGTGGCCGCAACTACAAAAACAATATCCCCGTGCTCGTTATGTGGGCCGCCTTATGTAGTCAGAATTTAGGTTCAACTCCGTTCTTACACATGCCACTTTCCCATCTGTTTTCAAACTTCTATGGCGGCAGATTGGGGTTTGAATTTAGTTGGCAGGTTTTTACTAAGTTACTCGACAAAGTTGAAGCTGGTAAAGGAAATATTACTTGCATCAGAGGATGGCTATGGCTGCAAGATTTTATGAAATCGTCTGATGTAACAAATTGTACTTTGAATGATGCCTGAGTCTATTAGATATGTATGGTTACATTTGCATGGTTAATAACCTTTACAAAAAGTTATATTGTAATTTTGTAACTCATAAACCAAACTCAAGGTTATATTTGAATGGTTCAGATCCTTCACAAAATTTATACCTCGGTAGTTTATGTAGTCAAATTAGTAAAAGAAGTGCTCCATCTTGTTTGGGGAATTTCATTTTGCTCCAAGTAAAAACTCAATAGCTAAATTGTCATCTGAATGATATCTTGAATTTGGTTGTTTGGATAAGCTTATTTTCTTCTTTTATAATTAATTTAGGAGGGGTATATATGAAATTAACTCTTCATTTTAAATTATTGTTGGTTTTAGATTATGTTATTACTCTATCTTAACTTAAAATTACTCCATAAATATAATATATCAACTCTAAAAACAAACCATATGACAGTAGCGAAACTAGTATTAAACATGGCATATGTTTTTTACACCATTCTCCGATATTTACAAAGTTCAATAGCTACTCATTTTTGACAATTTTTAATGATTTGTAATAGATTTTGTCAACATGATTGTGGTTTTTAATTGTTGATCTACTATTTTACTTACCAAAATTCAAAATATTTCCTTTGTAAATAGCTTGGAAATATAAAAAATATTGAGACTCAAATCCTTAAACCCAAATACAATGCTGAGTCGTCACTACCAAGTATCATCACACATCATCAAATTAACCAAATTCAAACCAACTTTTTGCACTACAATTCTGCAGACATTTTGAGTCTTGAACAACAAGAAGCAGCATACGCCCATCTTTTAAGATTCTGTCTGCAACACTGCAAACAAATTCAATCCCGCCGACTGTTCGACGAAATGCCTCAAAGAGGCAGACAAGCAGTTTACCTTATACACGCCCAAAGTATAACACATGGGTTTGACTCCAATGGCAAACTCGGCAATGCCATTGTCGATTTACACGCTAAATGTGGCAACTTGGCCTTTGCTCAACAAGCTTTCGACAGGTTGGAACACCAGGGTACACTTTCTTGGAACTCGATTTTGTCAATGTACTCGAGACGTGGAATGTTGGAACATGTTGTGCAACTGTTTTGTTCTATGCAGGCGGTTTCTGGGGTGTCCCCGAATCAGTTTACGTATGCTATAGTTTTGTCTGTTTGTGCAAGGTTGACGGATATTGTGTTGGGTAGAATGGTGCATTGTCTTGTTATGAAAACGGGGTTTGTTTGTGATTCGTTTTGTGTAGGATCGCTTATTGACATGTATGCAAAATGTGGTTTTGTTGATGAGGCGTTTAAGATATTTGATGGGTCGGTGTATAGAGATACAGTTTTATGGACAGCGATGATTGCTGGTTATGTTCAAGGTGGTTTTCCTGATAAGGCGATACAATTGTTTAAGGATATGCTGAGACTGGGTTATGTACCTGATCAAGTAGCATTTGTGACTGTTATAACTGCGTGTGTTGAATCAAGACGTTTTGATGATGCACGTCGTTTGTTTGACCAAATGCGTGATCCGAATGTTGTGGCTTGGAATGTCATGATTTCAGGGCATGCTCGGAATGGTTTTTACGATATAGCTATTGATTATTTTCAGCGTATGATTAGTTCTGGGGTTAAACCAACAAGGCCATCTCTAGGAAGTGTTTTGAGTGCCATTGCAAGTAAGTTTGATCTTGATTGCGGTTCACAAGTTCATGCTCAAGTAACGAAACTAGGGCTGGGTTCCAACGTATATGTTGGAAGTTCTTTAGTTAATATGTATGCAAAGTGTCAAGAAATGAGTTCCGCAAGGAGTGTCTTTGACATACTAGACCAGAAAAATATTGTTTTATGGAACACCATGCTTGGAGGTTATGCACAAAATAGAAATGCTGATGAAGTAATTTATTTATTTGTAAATATGAGACATTTTGGTTTCGTGCCTGACGAATTCACTTACACAAGCGTTTTGAGCGCGTCTGCATATCTGAAAAGTGTCGAAATAGGGAAGCAGTTACATTCACTTGCTATCAAAAACAAGTTCAGCATGAACTTATTTGTTGGAAATGCATTGGTAGATATGTATGCAAAATCCGGTTCTCTAGAGGATGCTAGAAAACAGTTTAACATGATAGAGAATCGAGATAACGTTTCTTGGAATGCAATGATTGTCGGGTTGGTGCAGGAAGAAGAAGAAAACCAGGCTTTTAGCATGTTTCAGAGGATGAGATTAGCCGCGATCACCCCTGATGAGGTATGCTTTGCTAGTATGCTGAGTGCTTGTGCAAATATCCAATCTCTAGCTAAAGGAAAACAGTTGCATTCCCTCTCAATCAAATTTAATATGGAAACCAGCCTTTATGCTGGAAGCTCTCTTCTTGATATGTATTCTAAGTGTGGGGTCATTACAGATGCACAGAAAATTTTCAGTTCCATGCCGGAGAAAAGTATAGCTTCTATTAACGCTTTGATCCATGGGTACGTTCAAAATTCATTTACGTTAGCCATTAGTCTGTTTATTGCTATGCCATATCAAGGATTAAATCCATCACTAGTCACATTAGCAATCTTACTCGATGGCTGCAACGAGCCTCCCAAATTGAATCTTGGAAGACAAATTCACAATTTAGTAATTAAATACGGTTTCTCATATGATGACGAGTTCTTGGCGGTATCTCTTTTGGGAATGTATTTTAACTCGCGTGTCCCACGGGATGCAATGGTTGTCTTCTCTGAATTGCCAAAATCTAAAAGCACAGTTTTGTGGACCGCTGTTTTATCAGGACTTGCTCAAAATGATTGTAGTGAGAAGGCATTGGAAATATACCAACAAATGAGGAGAAA